>CM060609.1:42886229-43376229 GCA_030578255.1 Tiaroga cobitis | reverse complement strand
TTTCAATTAACATTTATTTCAAGTAACAAATTCATTTTTTTATGGTTTTAGTTTTAGCTAATGATTATAACCCTGGGTCAAGTAGAGTGCATTGCATTGTGGGATACCGTATTGTGTAATGCACACTAGCTCAACAGTTCTTCAGTGCTATAGAGCTGATTTAAGCGCTTGTTTTAACATGATTTCTCTGTGTGTCTCAGACAGCAGTTGTGTGGAGGTTGTGCGGTTGTGTGTGTGTGTAACGGCTGCCGCGCTCATGTTCCCGTTACTAACGTGGGCCGGTTACAAGCTCCTCCCCTTCGACGCCCCTGCGCTCGACAGCACCCCCCTCAGGCTGCTCTACACACTGCGCTGTGCGTTCTTCGCCAGCGTGCCCATCGTGCTGGGTGAGCATCTATACAACACACATACAGTATGTGATATCTGGTGTGTGAATAGTTTCTGGTTTGACTGTATATACACTATCATTGAAGCATTATTAGTAAGCGTGGTCTGTGCTGTAGGTGTGCTGGTCCAGGGCCTGTCCCGACTGCGGTTCGGGACGCTGAAGCCTCTGTTCGACGGGACGTGGGAGAATCGCGAGGTCGTCGTTCACGGACTCTTCGTTCGAGACTCGCTCCACCTTTCCCTGCTCTTCTTCCTCCAGCTCGCTGTCATGGCGACCTACGCCCAACCGGACCTGCTCAAACTGGTGCCGCTGCTCACCATCGTCTTCGTGTTCGGCAGGTGTGTGTGTGTGTGTGTGTGCTGGGGAGGTACTCTCAAGACTTTTAAATGTAGCATTTACATTGGAATACTGTTGTTTAAATAAATAAAAAATTTACTTTTAAATTTTACATTCACATCATTTGAACAGTTACATTTAAATTGAAAAATTTTGATTGTAAGATTTCTTTAAATGTAACATTTACATTATTCCAATACTCTAAAATTACGTAAATAATTATACGTTAACATTATAATATTTGGGGAGGGGAAACATTTTCAACTGTATTTGTAAGTAATAGTAAATAGATCATGTAAAAAAAAATTTGCTTCTTGGGAAACCTTAGTCCAATACTCTAAAATTCACATTACTAATTTGTTACATGGTTTGGGGAAGGGAGAGATTTCCAACTAAGTAAATAAATTAAATAAAATGTTCTTATTTACAAAATGTGACCGGATATTACGTTTTATATTCAAAAAGTAATTTCAAAGAGTACGCAATGCATGTTACTTTATGAAACAGGGCCGGCCCGAGGCATAAGCGAACTAAGCGGCTGCTTGGGGCCCCATGGCCACCAGGGGCCCCCCAATCGAGTCGAAAAATCAAAAGATATTTTTTTAAATGACTTAAACAAGTGACATAAATGAATTAATTAATATGAATGAATGAATGAAATTCTGATTTTCTCCCTACAACTGCTGCTGTGTCTGCCAGCGTTTAAGTCATGCGCATAATCTAGACACCTCGCGCGTGCATAGACAATTCGTGCGCAACTGCGCATAGTCGCGGACTCGCGGTAATGTTAAGCCATGTCACAAAAAAGGACGTATCCCTCTGGTGCCGAAAATAGAATGAAGAAAATGACAGAGGAGGAGAAAAAAAGAGCAAGATAAAAGTATGTTTGCATGATTACTTACGGTATGTTTTGTGCAGCAATTGAACCATTCCTATCTACGGCAAGCCCAGAGGGGAAAAATACATTGCACACACACACATATACAACGAGCGCCAGTACATCATTACCGGTATTATAGTAATAGACTGTTGGATTCTGTCATGTACAATCTAACAAAGTCTGTTACAATAATACTAATAAAAAAAAGACTTTGTGGACAGTTACACTGTATTGAGACAGTTGAGAAATAATAATATTTTTACAGTTTGCAACAATAATTGTCATTGTTGAACCCTTGCTCTTATTATTTTTTTGATTTCTCAGTTTTGTCATTATTTTAGCAAATAATTTATTTGATATGTTTTGAGACAGTTTGTTTTAAGAAGTTTCAAAGAGTTAGTAAAAGAGTAAAGTAAAAGTTAAAACTTTTTTATTTAAATAGGCTATCTATTTTTTATTAAGTATTTATTTTGTATTAACACAACCTCACTGTATTAATTTATAATGTATCATTATTGCGTGATATTTGTGTCAATAATCGTCAAGCACAGGTGACTCCGCGTAGTGGGAGGGGCCCCCAAATCAAATTCTGCTTAGGGCCCCCAAAAGGCTCGGGCCGGCTCTGTTATGAAATACAAACCGAACAAAAATCAATCATAAAGCATTCTGAAATAAACGCTCGGATTCGGTTCCGTGTGTTTGTTGCTCATTGAATGTGTTGTCGTCCTCAGGCTGATCTACTGGGTGTGTGTGGCGTTGGGTTGTGTGTGTTTGTCGCTCGCTGAATCTCCTGTGTGTGTCGTCCTCAGGCTGATCTACTGGGTGTGTGTGGCGTTGGGTTGTGTGTGTTTGTCGCTCGCTGAATCTCCTGTGTGTGTCGTCCTCAGGCTGATCTACTGGGTGTGTGTGGCGTTCGGCAGCAGTGTACGAGCTCTCGGACTCGCGCTCTCGTTCCTGCCGCTGCTCGTTCTTCTGGGAGCAAACCTGTATTTCATCGGCTCTGTGGGCGGACCGGAGGCGGTGTTTCACGTGGCTCCGCCCCCCACAGCCCCGCCCCCAAGACTACGATGGTGGGGCTGAACCAATCAGATGTTCAGCATTCAGAATAAATAAAGATGATCGTGACTTCAGAATGATCACTGAAATTGTCCGTCCAGACGATTGAATAATGAAGGATGAACGACTGGGAGAATCCCTCGGGACAGATCCTCTCTTGCACTGAATGGGATGAAGAAACCAGTTTAACTGCTAAACCCTGTGCTTTGCTCTTTCAGGATTGACCTCAATAGTCGAGTGAATCTCACAAAGCCTGTCTGAAATCTAAGAAGAACAAATATATGGAAACACGTCACTTACAGCCTTTATGAAGAATGCATTATAAAGTATTTTTAATGCATTACTTATGCCTTGTAATGCACCTTATTGTATGATCTGATCTCATGAATAATTGTAACCACAGTTATAATACATATATATTCATTCTTACACCTTTATATAAAAACTATTTCAGATGTACCAAGGAATCTGCAAATATTATAATGCATTTTTACTTTGGTAACATTTATTTATGGAAATGTATAATGCATTATAACAGACTTTATGAATAACTTTATAATGCATTATATATTAAGGCTTCAAGTAAAGCGTTACCACGTATATTTTTCTTTTAGAAAGTGAAGCTTGTTTTAGGACCGTTATGATGTCTCGCATTATTTCATGACAAACACATTACCCTCCAAATGTTTATTATTGTTTTAAAAATGTCTTTCTAATAACTAATGTAAAAAATAAATAACAGGGATATGTGTTTAATAGTCATGAAAAATCTCCTAAATAGCCCTCTTTTATACAGCAAAGTGTAAGTTGTTATTTGTAACCCGGATATGTTGGATAATAGTGTTTTGTTTTACAGAAAATGATTTTGATGTTTAATATTTCATAAATGCATCATGCTGTTGTTTGTCATGCTGTGATTATAACTGTTGATTTGTGCCATATTCCTCATGTTTACTAATGTTTGTCCTCGAATCTGATGTTTATGAATAAATGATGCACTAGATGTTTGATTGACAGGTGTATGAAACATCAAAAACACAACTTCATCCAATCAGTGTTGAGGAGGCGGAGCTTATGTAGAGAGAAAGAAACGGTTGGAGTTTTAAATCCATATTTACATTTTTATTAGTAACTGGCGGAAACAAAAACAAAAAAAGTGTTTTTAAATGTGGTGCAAATCAATGTTTACAAAATGCAAATGTGCATCAAACCGGCAGCGTTCTCCTAAACACACCTGAGGAAGAGCAACACTAAACACTAAACCACTGAAGTCAGAATCCCTGAGAGCCTTTGGTCATTCATTTCTCTAAACATCTGCATATATCTTAGGATTAAAGAGAAATTAATGTTTTAAAATTGGACAAATAACTGATTATGCACGCAGGATTATTATTATTATTAAGCATCATGTCTAAAAAAAATGAACAAAATCAAATAATCACTCGATTTTTTCCAATTTTAAGTATAAAGGTGTAAAACACTGGTAATGTCTAAATCAAAAACACTTCTTCCAGAGGGAGTTAGTCTACAAATGTTCAGGCAAATCCTCCTCTTCATCATCAGTCACATGCATGTGATCATTCCAATCGTCCAATCAGGGGTCCGTGACCTCAGCACTGATTGGCAGGTGTGTGTGCATTGGGGCGGGGCTTGTACCCTGACGTCTCAGTTGATTGGCTCGTAGACTGCGGATCTCGTCATCCTCTTGCGGACACACACAAACACTCCGCCCACGATGATGATGGCCAGCGGAGTGCCGAGTCCAACGGCTATGATGATAATGATTAACGTGGAGAAGGAGTCGGCTGGAGGATCGCCCATGCCCATTAACACAGTCCTGGAGAGAGTTCACACAAACACTGTTCACACACACACACACACTCTCATACTGACAATACTGTGTTTAATATGAGGTACAGTTCATTTAATGTGTTTTAAAGCGGTTGTCTGCTGTTCAGAGTCTCTATAAATCAGTCATTGGTAATTTGACACTTTCAGGACATTGATCTGTTTGTTTGAGCGGCTGACTCAACCAATCACGTGAGTTCGGGGGCGGGACTATCTGTTTGACTGACAAGGGGCGTGTTTTTACTCATTGGAAACAAACGACGCATTTACTAAAAATATAGTAACAATATGTGCTTTATAGTTGATCACAGTTGCAATTAGTGTAAAATGAGATCACTCATGCGATAAGATAATCAATAAAATAACAATTTAATATTTTTTCAATATGTAGTATTTTTATATCATCAAATATTTAAAAATTCATTAAAAAGTAAAAAATATTTGTAACATTTCCCAACAGATACTAGTCGGCAAGTATGCGTAAAAAATAAATAAATGATGAATCAAAAAAGAACCAATAGAAAATTACAAGCAATAAAATAATGTATATGAAGTATTTTAATATTTTTAATTAAAATATTCAAAAGCAATATTCTAAAACCTTGTTTTTAAACTATTTTTTTAAATATTTTATAATTTAATAACAGATACTAATCGGCAAGTATGGAAAAAAGAAAAAGAAAAGTCTATTATAAACCAAAAAAAAATAACAACAGAGAACTACAATTAATTATAGTATTTGCATATTCATTATTATACAGTATTTTAATATTTACAATTTAAATATTTATATATATTTTAAACTATTAATTTTGTAATGTTTTTTATATTTTATTATTCCTTTAGTAAAACCAATCGACAAGTATGAGTAAAAAAGTAATTACAATAAATAAAATAATATAATATTTATTTAATACATTACTTATTTATGTATTTGTGTATTATTTACACAATTTATTTAATCTTCAATTCAAATATAAAAAAATCAATTAAAAATATTTTTAATCAAAGACAATTACAATCAATAAAATAACAATTTAATATTTATTTAATATTTAAATATTTAATAAAAAAAATACCGTTATTTCCTAACAGATGCTCATCAGCCAGTGTGTGTAAAAAGGTGAATGATGAGTTAAATATAGTTAAATATACAGTTGTCTCTCACCAGCTGATGTATCTGGTGTCGCTGTAGAAGAGCGGGTCCTTATCGACCCCGAAGCTGATGTTGAGGCCGCGGGTCTGAGGCGGGCGTGTGAAGTAGGCCTGGACCAGTGCGGACGCAGGGATGCGGCTCACGGACACCAGAGGAGAGCTCCTGCAGGGCGTCGCGTCCTCGAACACCGGCGCCGGCTTACGGTACGCCACGGGCTTCCACTGGGAGAAACCCCACACACTGCTGGAGTTCGGCGGGAGCGACACCCAGTCAAACACCTGACGGGAGAGACAGGGAGTGTTTATTATAAATGATTTATCGGTGCACTTCATTATTGCTGCTCGTAATCTTGAATCAGAATCAGTTCCTCTGCAGCTTCTCTCCTGTGATGATGTGGGCGGGGCTTTAACCTGTCACTCACATGAGATCAGCCAATAGCAAACCACAATCATCTAATCAATTCGCAACGGACATAATCAAGCCCCGCCCACATTTGTTCTTGTTCCAGAAGCATTTCACTCGGATATATGGAACAAGAGAGGAGAAAAGTCAGCTTCATGTCGACTTTAACTCTGTAAAGCCTGACATATGAAGCATATAGAATTAACGCTTTTATGGCTCATATAGTCTGATATAGTGAGAATATGGAGGATCAGTTTTATTCAGAGACTCAAACTGAGCAAAAATATACATTTTGCTGCATTTCCTGATATTTATATGGACAAAACGTGATGAAATTCTGATGCTTTAAATGTGAATCGATGAGAACAGTATAGCAGATACGTACATAAAATGCATTTAAATATCAGTATCTGCCAATAAGCTCTTAGTGAGATGATATTTAATGCTTAGTTTTATGATCAAAGCTCTTCAGTTTAAAGCATATGCGATGTTATAAATAATGACGATAATCAAGTAAAGCTGCTTCAGTCCAGCTGAAATATTACTAACAATATCAAAGTTATTATTGCGTTTCCTTGATAAAATCAGCTCAGATTTGACACAGTAAGAAAGCCCCTCCTCCTGAAAAGGACACTGTGCTCTGATTGGTTGGCTGGATCAGTGTGCTGTGATTGGTCGAGCGCTTCGAGTGTAATTGGGAAATGTCCCGCCCCTTTCCATAACCGCCAGTTTAACACACTACTAGCTAACTCAACCAGGCCCCGCCCCTTTATTCTGCGTATGAATTATTATAATGAGGAATATTGTGACGTGTTCGTTCCCGGGAGAAACTCAAGACTACAATGGAGGCGTTTCAGGAGTTCAGAAACACTGACACTGATATAGAGAAGAACTGGAGCTTTTCATGATCAAACAGCAACATTACACACTGAACACTGATGGAAAACAGCAGAATAGATGCTGCAATACAGGAGGTATAGAACAGAACTACAGCAGCGAGTTATGTCGTTGTACGGGGAACACACCACAGGTGTGTTGAAGTTTGTACCTTGAAGATGGAAGGAGTGTATTCATCATCTATGGAGCTGCGCACATCCACTCTCCCCTGGAAGCCGGCGTCCCCGACCGACTGAAACTCCAGAGCGAAGCGAGAGCGGTTCCCCCGCGGCGCCGCCCCGTCCAGCCACACGTGCAGCTGAGAAGAGTTGGAGTTATGCAGGAGACTCGGCCACGCTCCGCCACGGCCCGCAGACTCGAACAGCGACAGCTGAGGAGAACACACACACACACACACACACACATGAGAGACTGCAGTCGGCCTCCAACAGATTACACTCCAGGATATGTGTGTGTGTTAGAATGAGCTCGTCCTCTTAATGCCTTAATCATCATAGACATGAAGGAGGTGGAGTGATATCGTTTCTTCACTATTTGGGTTTATCACATCATTTTTCGATTAATAATTTTTTTAAATGCGTTCGATTCAAAATAGATTCTCAAAGGCCATGAATCGATTTTTTCCATATTTATTTATCTATCACCCAGAAGCCAGTATTAGTTCTCCTCCACTGTTCACAGGCCTGCATGTTACAGAGAATGCTGGGAGACTTTATGTGTTTAATCTTAAACATAATATAACCTGATCGTGCGTGATCATTGATCAAGGCATCTGTTCTGACTCGTCCAATTTCCAGCATCAATTTTTCATCTTGCATCAAAATCCTGTCTATTCATCGTATGCATTTGAAATATAGAGTTGGGTTCTGTTTTAATGTGCCCAAGCGTACCTAAAATAAAAGAGTTTAATATACAGGTTTGTGGCTCTTTATTTCTTTTTATTAATTAACCACTTGTAAACTTATGTTCACTGTTTTTTTTTTATAAATATAGGGTTTGTATTAAATCTTTATTCATTGAGTCGAATCAGAAATCAAAATTAAATTTAGAATTGAAATCGAATCGCATTGAGAGCTTGTGAATCGAATCGCATTGAGAGCTTGTGAATAGAAAACGAATCGCATTGAGAGCTTATGAATCAAATTCGAATCGCATTGAGAGCTTATGAATCAAATTCGAATCGCATTGAGAGCTTGTGAATCGAATCGCATTGAGAGCTTGTAAATCAAATTCGAATCGCATTGAGAGCTTGTAAATCGAATCGCATTGAGAGCTTGTGAATCGAAAACGAATCGTATTGAGAGCTTGTAAATCGAATCGCATTGAGAGCTTGTAAATCAAATTCGAATCGCATTGAGAGCTTGTAAATCGAATCGCATTGAGAGCTTGTGAATCGAAAACGAATCGTATTGAGAGCTGGTAAATCGAATCGTATTGAGAGCTTGTAAATCGAATCGCATTGAGAGCTTGTGAATCGAAAACGAATCGTATTGAGAGCTTGTAAATCGAATCGCATTGAGAGCTTGTGAATCGAAATCGAATCGCATTGAGAGCTTGTGAATCGAAATCGAATCGCATTGAGAGCTTGTGAATCGAAATCGAATCGCATTGAGAGCTTGTGAATCGAAATCGAATCGCATTGAGAGCTTGTGAATCGAAATCGAATCGCATTGGAACATCTGAATCTAATACCCAGCCCTAGACAATAGGGTCTCAACTTCATCAACACACAGACCACAGCTGTTGCAACAAGAGCAACTTCATTTACATTAAGAGTGGTAAACTGTGACAGGATAAAGGGTTTGAGATCTGGATGTTCTGGGTTCGTTCTGACGCCGGTAGACCCAAAGTGTGCTTTACCACAGGTATACTGTAATAAACTTACTTTTTGAGATATTCGACGTCCACATCATATTTCTTACACATGAATCCTCTCCATATTCAATTCAATTCAATTCACGTTTATTTGTATATCGCTTTTCACAATGCACATCATTTCAAAGTAAGTGCATGAGTCCATTTTACAATTTGGTGTAATATGAAAACAGTGTGTTCTGTGTGTGCTGCAGTTCTGCTCACTCTCAGACAGAGGGAGCCGTTGGCGAAGCTCTCGGTGTTCTCCCGGCCGCATAACGTGATCACGTGATCCGAGTGGTTGGCGGTGGCGTTCAGGTCCGACCAGGTGAAGTTCTGGAGCTCGTAAGGAGAGTAGAAACTGGACTCTGCCGTCGTCTGTGGGTCTGCGGTGTTGTTGACGTCATCGTACTCCCAGATCTGAGACACACACACACACACACACACAGCAGTGTTCACTTCTTACCTTCATTCCCATGCTTTGCTAATGTTATCAATTTCCTTTTCCCTTTATAACCCTTAAAAGCATGAATGTTTCGCCAGTCATTATCACATAATCAGGTCTGTAGCGACCCGGATATATATCTAACACACGAATGGATCTCGACCTGTCGTGATAATATAAAACTCTCCTGATATTGGAGTCACACTAACAGAAGTATGAAATAAAGCATATTTTGTCCTTTTGGAGCTTGTAAGGGTTCAGTTTGAGCAGATGTTTTATCCCATCATCCTTTCCTCCGTACTTTCAGCCTCATATTCTCCATCTCACACATATTCTCACATCTTTAAAATCTATATTTTGATCGCTGACAGCTTCTTCCCCAGATCCACCATCAGTGACACTCATATTTGCTTGTGTTTGTGCTGTAAATCACTGAGCTTTTCAAGTGTTGCTGATGATTGCTCCTATTCTTTTGTTTTCTGCCTGCGGCAACTATGAGTGAAACGCGTCATCAGTGTGTATCAGTCAATCGTGTGGAATAAAGGTGAATTGCTCTTATTCAGTCATTAAAGGTTCAACTATTGTTGAAAAAAAAAACACTGTAACGGTCGTTAACAAAAAATGAATGGCAAAACAGGTATTATTTTATAATTTTATTTTTTTCTTGTTATATAGTTTATAATGAATTGATTGAGAAATACTAAGAAGGTTGATATCTAACTTTAAAATAATGAAAGAGGAGGAGGAGGAGGGTAGTGATTGAATGACGTCCCGGGTCACTAAACACTCGAGGTATGCGTTTAAGGGTTATTTCGGTTATTTTAAAGGGTTAATTCACCAAAAAATTAAAAAATATAGAGGAAAATTCTGTCAGTAATTACTCTCCCTCATGTTGTTCCAACCCCGTAAGACTTTCGTTCATCTTCAAGACACAAATTAAGATATTTCTGATTAAATCTGAGAGCTGTCTCACTCCTCCATAGGCTTCTGTCTTATTAAAACTTGCCGGCCCAGAGAGTTATTGAAGACATCGTTAAAATAGTCCGAGTGACTAGCGGCTCAACCTTGCATTTTTGGGTGAACTATCCCTTTAACAGTGTTCCTGTTGTGACCAGGAGCAAATGTCATAGGTTTAATCCTTGATCCTCGACCCACAATAGAACTACTAAATTGGCCAGTTATCTATTTAATTAACATTTTAAAGAAATCCTCTCCAAATACAGATTAAGTGACCATGATCTAGAGATAAAGAGAGGAAGACGTAGACAAACATGGACAGAGAGAGAGATGCATGAAATGACCCTTCTCACCCTGGTGAACACTAGAGCGGAGCTGTAGGTCACGCTGCTCTCCGGCGCCACCGTCAGGCTGCCTGAGGAACTGCGGTTGATGAACTCGGGCCAGTTGACCCGCACTGCGGACTCGGTGCTGTTCGTGTGGACCAGCAGCAGCGCTGGAGCTCCTCGGTTACACAGCAAGAAGTGCAGCGTGTCGTTGAGTCCCAGTCCTCGCGCGTGAACCAGAGCGACTCCCGGAGGAAGAGACGAGGGGGGATTCAGACCCGGGTTCAGCTCGACAGACACCTCAGGACACCAGAGAGAAGTGTGTTCACATCATTATCATTAGACCGGTCACAAACCCTTTATACCACAACTGGAGAGATGTCAGATTCAGTTTACAGTGTGTGTTGAATATCGTTGTTGTGAATTCAGATGATTTACACTCAAACCAAAAATTATTCAGACATCAGATATCATTTTTGATATTTCTATACTAGTGTGTGAGGACACTATAGTTCATTTCTGTAAGTGAGGAGAGCAAAATAAAGTAAACTGTGACATATTATACCCATAAACTCTTCATACAGAGACTACCAGTGACATTTATACACATTTCGGACAAATTAATAAACATTATTTTGAGCTGATGATGTTTTGCTGAAGTGTGTTTTCTGTAATTGCTAATGCTCTTTTTACACACACACACTGAACAACATGAAGCATTGCTTGGTCACTGGTTGAGCTAAACTGGTATTATCTAATTGTGTAGTTAAATTTAACAGCTGACAGATATTCAACATAATTCATGTGTGAGAGTCTAACAGAAGGACGGACAAAACCAGTCAAATATCCACTGATCTGAGAACTCTGAGTTCTGCTCATGTTTATCACCATTAGCTAAACTACAGCGAATAAACTGAGATAATGTGAGAAATGTAGAAGGAGTCTGAATATATTTTGTTTTGACTGTATATCAGCAAGGTAAAGTTGTCAAACTGACTAACATAGAGGACATTTTGTTGAATCGCAAAACCTGACTTGTGATAGTGTTGGAATTATCAAACAGATCAGTAATGTTTTGCTCTATATGCTAATATTTTCCTGCAAAATGTACAGTTGTCAAAGTTACATAGTTACAATATAACTGTATGACTTCAATCATGGCAAATGAAGAAATTACACTTTATCGCTTGTCAATTAAACATTTATATTAAACTGAAGCTATTTATAAATGGTCAAATGTCTCTAATGCTGTGACTGTAAATGCTTTGTATATTAGTTTAACTGAGTCACTGAAAAGAACCAGTTCAAATGAATGATTTGTCATAATTATTCATAATTTATATTAATATAGTAAATGTAGAATTATATTCACATTACACTAAATCAGTTGTACTTGGGTGTTTATGGGTTTCAAAGGTCTTATGAAACAGCACATAAATCATAATTCATTTATATAATCGCTTTCATGCAACTTATTATACTGAAATACTATCTAGTTCTGATCCAACCTTTCAAAAACACACAAAGAGGAACCTGAGAACCAGCTTTTTGTAAGAGACGAGCCTAAATATACAGAAAAAATGAACAACTATCAATAAAACTTGACACATGGCTTCAGCTGTAATAAACAACACGTTCAAAGACTAGATTAAAAAACGAAACGTAAAAATAATATTTTGTCTAAGAAGTGTCTATTATGTAGGTGTTTGCAGCTTTCTAAAGGCTATTTGTTGTTGTACCGGTATGAAGTTTGTTTAATTGTTTTCGGTTGATCTCAATGATTTATTCTCACCTTTCGTCGAAATGTATCTCCATTTCCCAGAAACCCAAGCGCGGCACCGAACACAACAAACAGCACAGAAAATATAAAATTCACTTTAAACATCGACATGTTTTAAACTCTGAACACAAAAGCGGAATGAAGAACTGACATTTCTGCTGTGCTGTTTTGGTTTCAGTCAATCATGTGACCCACGGCGTGACGTCACCACGTCACATCTCACGTAAACTCATCTATAAAGAATCGTCATGAGCTCAGCTATCCAGTCATTATATAGATCAGTGGTGAATCCCCAATCTCGTTATCATCCGGCAGTCACTTTTCACACGTGCAAAGTGAAATCTCGATAAAGTTACTAGATCTTGATTTCGGGGATCGAATTTTCTGGATATCTGGTTTCGGGTTGCCTTCATACTGAACTCCGGCCATTTTCATCGGTTTCCCTGAATTAAAACCCTGTGTTTTAGCGACAATATCGGGGACTTCTTGGGGACCATTAACAAACATGCCTACACGTTTTAACCCGTAAGTATGTAAATATCCAACAGCCAGATTGAATGTTTGGCTCTTATCTTGTAATTAGGTTCATTTATGTTTAGAAATGTCAAAACACAAATTAGCCAAATAAAACAATAAAAAAAAAAAACTTTCAACTAGGTACAAGAGTTTTAGTTGGCTACGTAATAACGCATTGGATATTGTTACTTTTAATAGATTTTTTTAAATCCAGACAAGTAGTCCTAATATGATACAAAATAAAGAAGATAAGCATAAAAGAACATAAAAAAAAGAAAAAAAGGGGCAAAGAAAAAGGATAGAAAAAATTCCTAAATATGATTTAAAGGGCCAGTTCATGATTTACTCGCCGTCATGTTGTTCCAAACCTGTATGAATTTCTCTGTAATGTTGAACATAATGTAGATAATTTTGTAGAATATTTGTAACCAAACAGTTAATGTGCACCATTGACTTCAGTATTTTATTTTCCTACTGTGGAAGTTAATGGGGACCGGCAACTGTAGGATTATTCATTAATCCTACATTCATAGACATTACAGAGAAATTGCAATACAGGTTTGGGACAACGTGACGGTGAGTAAATGATGACAGAATTTTCCTTTTTAGGTATTAATGTAATCAATAAACTTGGGAAAGTATGATGAAATCTAATATTTACTCCGGCTTTAAATTAGGCAACCTTAGTGTTATAATAAAACCTTAATTCAATATTTAAACGCATAAAGTGAGCATGTACAGATGTAGCCCATTATCAGCCCTCTTCTATTCCTCTCAGGCACAAAGCGCTGGTTTTACTGCCATGCATCTTCTATTGTGCAAGTGAGTATTTTATTTCTGCAGTGTTTTGATGTCAGTATTTATTTTAAGAAAGCATATATGAATATTTCATTGTGTGTATCCTCAGGCTGTGCTCCTCGACAGAAGCCGTGTGTTCAGTGTGCTTTATCTTGTGACGGTGCTGATGTTCACGAGCTGAAGAAACATCAGAGCGTTCGTGTGAACGTCGAGCATCTTTCAGAAACAGTTCTTGATGAAATACGTAATGTCTCGAGCTTATTTAAAGGACACTGTTCAGTGGTCGTGCTCGATTGTTCAAAGCGGGGCGATCCGATCACACTGAGAATATATGCTGATGATAATAAATCAGTGTCTGATCTACTCTACGTCAACCCTGGTTTAAAGCCTGGTAAGAACTCATATAATCAATGCTTGAAGACCCAAAACTGAACAGTTTATCAGTAGCCAAGTTTCCATCCACTTGTCAATCGAATTATCTGAAGTTCGGTAAAAAAAACTCATGCGAATAAAGCTGGTGAAAGTGTGTTTCCATCCAACGGCTTAAAAGCGGATAAAAACCTGTGCGTAATGATGTCACATGCCGTTTTGCGATCAAATTGGTATATCGAATTGATTCGAGACCTCTTAAGGTGTTTCCATTCATTTATGCACTGAATCGCACAACATTCAAGCCAACATTTGCGAACAAAGTTTTGCTAGACAAAATGGATCGTGCCATAATGTTTCCATCCGCATTTATCGCATAAGCCGTATATCCATCAAGATAAAATCCCATGAGACCGAACGCATTTCATTTGAGTCGATATTCATGAAATTCAATCGAATTTTACTGTTTCCATAAGGCAATTTTCATTCGATATCACTTAATGCGGATAAAAACGTGTGGATGGAAACATAGCTAGTGTTTACTCGTCCTCTTTGTGTTCTAATGATTCTGTGAAACGTGATTGTGAATATACAGTCAAAACAACATGTATTCAGACTCCTTCTACATCTCACACATCATCACAGTTTATTCGCTGTAGTTTAGCTAATGGTGATAAACATGAGCAGAACTCAGAGTTCTCAGATCAGTGGATATTTGACTGGTTTTGTCCGTCCTTCTGTTAGACTCTCACACATGAATTATGTTGAATATCTGTCAGCTGTTAAATTTAACTACACAATTAGATAATACCAGTTTAGCTCAACCAGTGACCAAGCAATGCTTCATGTTGTTCAGTGTGTGTGTAAAAAGAGCATTAGCAATTACAGAAAACACACTTCAGCAGAACATGATCAGCTCAAAGTGGAGGAATCATTTCTGCTCCCAAATGTGTATAAATGTCACTGGTAGTCTCTGTATGAAGAGTTTATGGGTATAATATGTCACAGTTTACTTGATTTTGCTCTCCTCACTTACAGAAATGAACTATAGTGTCCTCACACTCATCAAAAATGATCTCTGGTGTCTGCATCATTTTTGGTTTGACTGTATCATTTGAGTTACTGTATATTAAATGATAGTCTAAATCTTTAGTCTATATACTAAACAAGCGATTGCTTTACTCACTCTCTGTAATGTTCCAGTTTCCACAGACTGTGATCCAGACGCTGTATCAGACAGAGACAGTAAGTGAACTAAATAATCAAGGCTTCATTCTGCAGATAAACAGCTAAAAGTGTTTTCTGTCTGCATTTAAAATTAAAGTTATTTCCATATAATTTAATTGACGATGACTGTTGTTTACATGCACCCTCATAATGCGATTATAATGAGATGCACGCAATATTGCAATTAAAGTTTACCTCATATTATCACCATACTTTGATCAAATTAATGCAGTTAGGTCATAATTGTTGCAACCATAATCTTAGTAAAACGTTTGCTGAATTTAAATGCAATAAAGAGGCAATGAACATGAGGTCATGTTGGCAATGTTTCACAGAGATATTTTCAGGTGCATCACCAATAAATGACTGCGGATACTAAAGAACCGGCGAACTAATCACAGTATGCAGTAAAGTAGCACTCTTACTGTACGAGTTCATCATCTGTGCTGAGAATTATGGTGTTAAAAATAACCACAACTCTTAGCGAATAATCAGTCAAAAGCCTTTAAAACTCATCTTTGATCACCATATGGACATATTTAAGTGCTTTTTCCTTGAAAAAATGTCTTCATGCCTTAAAATATCTTGAATGTAACTCGACACCCTTGCCTCATTTAGTATGCGTGGTTCTATGAATATGCAAATGAGCCCCGCCTCCACTCACTCCCTCAGCTCAGAGATCCACTGGTTGACGATCACACGTTGATCTGATTGGTTACAAGGTCGTTTGTGACGTCAGAAACACCAGCGATTTCAAACCGTGTGTTTGAGACTGTCTTTGGTTCACTGCAGTTTTAAGCAGGAAATACTCAGCAATGCTGTCGACTTATGAACTTACACACGGTGTGTGTTAAAGCGTATTAAACACCACATAGACACATAAACAACATTAAACGCTGGATTTACACCACAGATTTATTGTAAATGATCCGCATTATTGGTGCACATCATGTAAACATAGTCATTGTTAGTGTTGAATGAGGAGTTCATGCAGATCTGTGTGTGTTTCAGAGCCGAATGCTGCAGACGTGAATCTCTCTCACACACTCCTGGTTCTGCTCGCTTTGCTTCTCCATCTTCTCCCACCGTGAGGGACTGAGATAACGACACACACACACACACACACCGGTTTCCAGTGCCGGATAAATCCTGCTCTTCTCCACTGGAGCAACGATGGATGTCTTTACACACACACAGCATTACAACATATCATTTAAGCCCTCATCACCAGAGCATTACCAAACTAAACCTTTATGATCAAAAATGCTTTCAAATGACTGTTGTTGCGACACCATTCCTCTATAAACGACATGGTTTTGTATCAAATTTCATATTTTTATACTAAATTTGACCCTTACCAAGTTACACTGCCACTTTATAATGTGAAAAATGCTGTACTGTATGTATATTTATATTAAATATTTATATATTTAAGTGTTTTGTGCACAATTTCTTTACAAAAAGAAAGCTGTAAGTTATACAGCGACAATGCAACACTTGCTGGAAAATTGTTTGCATTATAAATGGGTTTACAGTTAAATAGTATTGTAGTCATATTTCTTTATTAATTTGTTTACATTTTAATTAGTTTTTAATTAAATAACAACAATATAAATATAAGAATAATAATTGTGATTAGATATTAGTTCGGCCTTTTTTGTAATGAAATAATCCACGTACAGTTTCATGGCCAGTATAAAATATATATCGCTGCAAATTATGTCAAGCACTGACAGGAGTGTAAGATGTTAGTTTATAAATATATATATAAAGTATAATTATGGCAATGCACATAAAACAGTGAAGTACAAAAAACCACAGCTGTAACAAAAAAGCACTTTAAATGATGTAAAGCTATGTGAACTTTATGGTTATGAAAGGAAATGTAAACACTTGTGTTTTTGTGACTGCACTGAAACCTGTAGTTTGATCAACATTACGAATGACAGACACAATGGACAACAGCATGTTCTTTTGTGTTTTTTCATTCAAGATTATTCACATCATTTCTAGAGGTACATTTACTCTATGCTTTAACATAACTGATATAATGAATTTTAACCTCAAATAATAGATGTTTTTCTCTCAATAATGTTAAAGGCTCAGGCGGTGACTCTGTTCAGAAGATGAAGTGACTCTGTTCAGAAGATGAAGCGACTCTGTTCAGAAGATGAAGCGACTCTGTTCAGAAGATGAAGTGACTCTGTTCAGTGACTGTTCAGAAGATGAAGTGACTCTGTTCAGTGACTGTTCAGAAGATGAAGTGACTCTGTTCAGTGACTCTGTTCAGAAGATGAAGTGACTCTGTTCAGAAGATGAAGTGACTCTGTTCAGAAGATGAAGTGACTCTGTTCAGAAGATGAAGTGACTCTGTTCAGAAGATGAAGTGACTCTGTTCAGAAGATGAAGTGACTCTGTTCAGTGACTCTGTTCAGAAGATGAAGTGACTCTGTTCAGAAGATGAAGTGACTCTGTTCAGTGACTCTGTTCAGAAGATGAAGTGACTCTATTCAGAAGATGAAGTGACTCTGTTCAGAAGATGAAGTGACTCTGTTCAGAAGATGAAGTGACTCTGTTCAGAAGATGAAGTGACTGTTCAGAAGATGAAGTGACTGTTCAGAAGATGAAGTGACTCTGTTCAGAAGATGAAGTGACTGTTCAGTGACTCTGTTCAGAAGATGAAGTGACTCTGTTCAGAAAATGAAGTGACTCTGTTCAGAAGATGAAGTGACTCTGTTCAGAAGATGAAGTGACTCTGTTCAGAAGATGAAGTGACTCTGTTCAGAAGATGAAGTGACTCAGAGATCACGACAGTCACGCTAGTTATTACTGGAGTATCAGAGTCACATTCAGGACTTTATTATTTATCTTCATAATGTTTTCAATGTTGAGACTTTTGCTCAATATGTTTCAACACTACATCACTCATAAAAATACGTTTTCCCCCCAGTAATGCCATAGATGAAACCTTTTTGGTTCCTTAAAGAACCTTTCAGTGATCAGATCTTAAGAGAAACGCTATTTATTTAGTGTGAAGAACAGTTTTATAATCTAAAGAACATTTTCCCACTACAAACAAACAACAAACACATGCTTGAATATCATTAGACCAAAGACTTTTGTTAGAAATGTGTATCTTTAGACATTATACATCAAGGAGCATTAAATACATAGGCTAAGCTGAGTCTAAGGAAAATATGAATGCCATACATTTTATGGCACATAAAGCTCGGCTATAAATAAAAATGTCTTCAATGTTAAATGTTGTTGATTTCTGATCAAGTAAACAGGTCTCCTCACTACAATAATGCATATTGGAGTGCAGTTCACATAATGTTCACAAGATGAAGCTCTGTTATTATAAATGAGCCGTTTTCTTTAGATTACTCTTCCGAGTGAGGGCAAAACTGTAATCTTCTATCTTCACTCCTTGAGATGAAAAGTTCGACACCACTAGAAGATCAGTGGAGAAGTGGAAATATTGTATAAAGCATTTGGACAGCTGAGGTTTATTCATCATGATTTGAACATAAAGTTGATGCTAAACTGTGTGATAAACCTTGATATTCTTAAAGCTCCAGTAGGTAACTTTTGAAAATATGTATTTGCTAAAACTGTCATTATGTCCTGACAGTAGAATATGAGACAGATAATCTGTGTAAAAATCAAGCTTCTCTGGCTCCTCCCAGTGGTCCTATTGCCATTTGCAAGAAATACACGCTCCCGGTCAGAAACAACCAATGAGAGCCGAGAGGAGTGTCTTAGCAGTGTCAATCACGCTCGTGTACGCGCTGATCACACCCCTCTCTTGCACAGCGTGAGCGGCGGAGCGCGAGCCGTCGTTCAAACTCAAGATTGCCGGCGTGCTGCAGCTGTGCTTATGACGGAGAAACAACCTAAACTGCCAATTCTCCAGTGACACCTGCTCATAAAACAAAGAGGTAAAAGGAAAAAGACTGATGACGATAAACAACCGAAAAAGAAAGAATTACACAGAGCCCATTGACTCGGTGTCAAAACTAACATGTAGATAAAATGTCACGCACTCTGCTAAGCAACAATTGAAACCTGCTAATTCACTGGCTTGTCATGTTGCTGAAATAATGTACTAGTGTAGCCGGCGCGGTCTGCACTTCGCCGACTACTGCGTTGTGTTCTGGTGCGCTGAAGACAGGACACTGACTTTCCTCAAGGCACTTTATTTGGCTCAACTGTTAAATTTCAAAGAGAGCAAAATTCAGGATTCTATCATCGAGCAGAATCAGCCTCTCTCAATCACTTAGAATGCAGACTCCACATTTAATTACATTCAAAAATCAGAAAAGAAAATACAAAAGAAAATAAACATCACATTATGCTCTGATATATAATGTGTATGTGACATATTGCGTGTTATCTCTGTTCTCCACTCTGGGCTTTTAGCTCTTACATTAACATTATGCAACATGAAACAAACCATACTTTCAATAGTTAATACATACATTCAGTAATATGCGCGAAGCAACATGTAGGCCTACATGCCTTACATCGGGCTTTTCAGTGCCATTGAACATTAATCAATACAAGAAAACTTTTTAAATGAACACATTATATTCATAACCTGGTATTGGGAGTACATACCTGTTAAATTTCAAAGAGAGCAAAATTCAGGATTCTATCATCGAGCAGAATCAGCCTAACATAAGAAAAAGGGCAAATGAAACGTGGGCTGTGACACAAGAGGATAGAATGACGATCGCTAACATACAACCACAGAACACGAGGTTAGCTATGCTAGCAATTTCTCAAACTCTCAAAACAGCAAAGTTCTCGACACATCTCGATTAAATGTAACTGCACTCATTATAAATTACACATACTAGTTACCATGTGCATTGAAACTAAAGTTTCAACAGATATATCTCAATTTTACATTGCGCTGACGCGAACACATACCTCTCTCAATCACTTAGAATGCAGACTGAGAAAAGAACGCGAAAATTCAGTATATGAATTCATCCAATAGAGGGCGCACATACACAACAAATAACTCTCCCAATACCTATAAGCTACCATGACATAACTGAACAATACAGTATTTTGGTGAAATAAACTCACAACCAATAGAAAATAAAAGATAAAAGGTTACAAAAATATTTGTCATTCTTTGACCTGTTACATTCACCCCTCTTTAATTTCACCAAAATCCTTAGCACGTAGAGGGTAGAAAAGGAACAAAACATACAAAACAAAATTCTTGTTCACTTGATTCAAGATAACTCTGGGACTCCATTCCCCATACACAGCATATAAAGCTACTTACAAAAGTAAGTTGAAAGAAAACAGCAGTTGATCAGGCTACTGCCCCTTCTAGTGAATATGATGCCTTTTACACCATATTAAATCTCGGAACGCTTTTCCTCCAATATGAACATCTCATGACTCAAGTCATACTACAGGTGATAAAGAAAAATATACGAGTCTCTATTTTTTCCCCCTCTATATCTAAAATAAGGAGAGTAAAGACAGTGACCTTCTATTGACCCCTTTAACAAAACCCTTGGTGAATGGTTTTTGCACCATGTTCTCTATCAAGCGATTGACTGCCTTAACAACCCTGCCAGTACGTGTCCTGACAACCTGTCTTTCTGGCCCTTGTGCAGGTGTGTGACTATCAGTCATTGTAACAGGTGAGGCGACATCCGAGGACTCGGTCTCATCTAAATCAGGAACATTAATTGGGGCAACAGAGTCAATGTCAGTCATGTGCAAGTCAGGGAACACACTGGAAGCTGACAAGTCTCTCACAGGTGAGTATTCGTTTCCTCCTTGGCTTCTGACCTCACTAGACTGGGCTCTCGTAGGTGTCCGTTGAACAGGTTCTCTAGACAGGGAGTGGGGTATTTCATTCTCCATCTCAGACTCATTAGCTTCTCCTATAGACTCAGATTCAGCATCAGATGACGCGTTTAACCACGAGCGGGTACGGTCCTCAGAAGCGTCTACTGCCAGGCCACTCAAGGCATCAACAGAGGGAGGCTGGAACTCACTGGCCACATCGGAGGCAGCTTCATCCATCTCTTCCCTGCTTTGTTCTGGCACAGGCAAGAAGCTCACATCCAACATCAGATTCCGATGGACGACTTTGGTTTTCCCACTTTCCTCCCTGACTTTGTAAACGTGAGTCTGAGGGTTTCGGTCTATGATGGTATACATGGTGGGCTCCCACTTGTCCGCTAACTTCCTCTTCCCTCTCTCCGCTTTATTAGCAAGCAAAACTCGGTCGCCAACGTTTAAGTGGGTTCCACGTACTGTCTTGTTGTATCCATCAGCTTGATGTTGCTGTCCTTTCCTCGCATGCTGCTGAGCTATGCCAGCAGCCACATGGAGGTTCGCCATCAGCTTCTCTGCATAGGTCTTATAATTCACGACGACGGGATCCCTCAAGACCTGTTTGAAGACCGTATCTACCGGGAGTCTGGGGACTCGACCATACATCAAGTAAAATGGGGGGTATCCAGTTGTTTCATGAATGGTGGAGTTATACGCAAAGGTCAAAGTCTGTATCTGTTGGACCCAGTGTTGTTTAGCTGCCAGCGGTAGGGAACGCAACATACTGCCCAGCGTCCTATTGAACCTTTCGGTCTGCCCATTTCCCATAGGATGGTATGCTGTTGTGTGTGTTTTCTTAATCCCTGTGAGGCTGAGGAGTTCAGCTATGAGTTTGCTTTCAAAATTGGCTCCCTGATCGGAATGTATTCGCTCCGGAAAACCATAGATGCAGAACACGTTATCCCATAACTTCTTTGCTATTTGCTTTGCAGTTTGGTTGACACAGGGGAAAGCATGAGCCAATTTTGTGAAGTGGTCTGTTATGACTAACACATCCACAGATCTTTGCTTACAGTCCTCAGCACTCCAAAAATCAATGCACACTAGTTCCATGGGTGCCGAAGTGCGGATGCTCTCCAAGGGAGCTCGGGCAGCTGGTTCAGGAGTCTTTGCAAGAATACACCGTCGGCAGCATTTCACATATTCCTTGATGTCTCTTCCCATTTGCGGCCAAAAGAAACGCTGTCGGGCGAGGTGTGCTGTTCTGGCCT
Organism: Tiaroga cobitis; assembly: GCA_030578255.1. NCBI lineage: Eukaryota > Metazoa > Chordata > Actinopteri > Cypriniformes > Leuciscidae > Tiaroga > Tiaroga cobitis. The sequence continues at coordinate 43,353,912 of CM060609.1, read as the reverse complement.
GCCCTTGATGCCCAGCGAGGTCATGCACACCAGCGAGAGCCTTGGCCTTCAAGCTAACAGGCAGCACAAACTGATACCTCTTCTCTCTACTTAACGGGTCTTTGGTTACCCTATATAGAACTCCATCCTGGACTTTTAAGTGATGCCACTGCTTGCACAGTGTCTGGGCTGTAAGAGCTAACCTACTTCTCCCTCGCCTAGGTGGTGGCTCACCCCTCTGAACGAGTGGCAGGACTTCCCTGATAACTGGATCTGTTTCCTGGCTGTGCCTTAGCTCGCCGATGGAGAGGACTGGAAGTGTGTCTTGTTCTGAGGGTACCGCCTGGGGAAAAGCATTGAGAAACTGTGTTGCTCTTATTTCTGCTCCCCTTTCCCACTCTACGTGAGCTTCACAAGCAGATCTCACATGTGAGGGTTCTTGACTGCCGGCCAGCCTATCTCGAGTGGTGCCCGTGGTTACGCAGCAGCCTGCATCGTGTGCCTGGTGACACTGGGTCTTGCACCGGAAGAGATCTTGGACTTTCTCCTCCTTGGTTCCCTCTGCTTCAGCCAAAAGACTTTCATATGGCTCGCTGATCAACCTTTGGCTCACAGACTTAGCAAAAGGATCTCTACTTAGGGCATCTGCCACGATGTTCTTTATCCCAGGGATGTGTTTGATGCTGAAAGTGTATGGGGAAAGCTTTGCCACCCACCTTTGTTCACAAGCGTCAAGTTTTGGTTTGGTCATGATATAAGTCAAAGGATTATTGTCGGTCCACACTGTAAAAGTGTGGCCCTTCAACCAGTGGCTGAATTTTTCACAAACACTCCATTTGAGCGCCAAGAACTCCAGGCGGTGGGCAGGATACCTCTTTTGTGAGCCAGTGAGGGTCTTGCTGGCAAAGGCGATCGGGCGTGCCTTCATTTCCCCTTCTGGTATCTGGGACAGAACTGCCCCTAGGCCGTCAAGAGACGCGTCAATGGACAGAACCAAGGGCTTAGAGAAGTCTGGATGGGTGAGGACCACACAGTTCAGGAGCTTCTCCTTAAGACTGGAGAAAGCGGAGTCGCAGTCAGGGTTCCAGTCTGCAGGCTTGAGCTTTCTGTAGACTCCTGGATTCTGACTGTACTTCCCGGGCTTTCCTCTCCGTTTCTGCCCAGCTGTGAGGGCGAACAGGGGTTTTGCGATGGAGGAGCAATTTGGTATGAAATGTTGGTAATAAAATACCATCCCCAGGAACGACTTCACTCTGTGGACTGAAGGAGTGCAGCTATCGTCTTCCATCAAGTCTCTCTTCGACATTTTGGCGATGACTTCAACCTTCTCCGGGTCAACAGCAACACCGTCACCGTCAACAATGTGTCCGAGGAACTTCACGGACCTCCGCAACAGATGGCACTTTTTTGGACTCAACTTCAGGTTGTGCTCCCGCAGCCTCTGAAAAACAACCTCCAATCTGCTGAGGGCCTGCTGTTCATTGGGGGCAAAAATCAATAGGTCATCTAGGTAGCACAAGAGACTGCTGAAATTAAGATCACCAAAGATACTCAGCATCATCCTCATGAAGGACGCCGGACTGTTGCAAAGCCCCTGCGGCATTCTGTTATACTCGTGCAAGCCTAGTGGTGTTGTGAAGGCGGTATACTTTTTGTCCTCCTCATGCATGGGCAGGTTATAAAAACCAGACGTAAGGTCCATGGTGCTGAAGACAGCATTACCGCCAAGGGCAGCCAAGCAGTCCGATTGATGGGGCAAAGGATGAGCATCCTTGATGGTTCTCGCATTCAGCCATCGAAAGTCTGTGCATATACGGAGATCGCCATTTTTCTTCCAAACCATCACGAGTGGGGAAGCATATTCACTCATTGACTTCCGTATGATTCCCTGCTCTTCCATCTCGGTCAGAACTTGACGCAGCTTTTGATAGTGGGCTGGCGGCACTCTGCGATACGGAAGACGGAAGGGACGGTCGTCAGTGAGGCGGATTCTATGCGCAAAGCCCTTGGCTTCTCCACAGTCAAGATGATGCTTTGAGAATACATCCTGATACTTCTCCAGTAACGTCACAAGTTGGAACTTGGTGGAGTGGCTCGCTTCACAATGGTCAATGTCGACATTTCCCAGACCAGACTTCTGCAGCCTGTCTTTCAGGTCAGTGTTGTCGTCCTGTTTCTCATGAGTCACTCTAACAGAGCCAGAGCCACTCTGACAGGAACCCTGGAACAGTGTGAGGTCTTCAACAGCAACACAAGTAGAGACGTCTGCGAGCTTGCTGTTCTTTCTCAGGGTGAGTGGTTTGTTAGAGATGTTGGTGATTTTCATGGGGGTCCAGCCATCTCCCCACAGCGGCGTTACCACTCTCCCCACCATGATGCCCCTGGGCACACACCTAGAGGTTGTAGGCTCCACCATAACTGTGCTCCCAGGTGACTTGGGCACATCACTTGGCAGTCTACCCCATAGTAGGTACTCTTGTTTGGGGAGGAGAGTCACCGCTTGAGTTAACTTCACTGTCCCTACTTTTTCCGGCACATCTTCACCCCTCCATCTCGTGAGGCTTGACATCATTTCCAAGAACTGTTCACCATCTGAAGACCCCTTTGTGTTGCTCGAGATAAGAGTCCAATAATTCCTTTCATTTTTCAGCTGATGCAGCACACATTTTAGCATGTTGGTGCCTACTATGATGTCGTCTTTCTGACCAGTGACCACCAGGACTGGGACCATGCACTTCACCCCATACAAACTTAGTTCCATGTCATACATACACTTGGGGCTCACCTGTACTCCTCCACAGCCAACAAGGATGATGCGCTCCGGGAGTTCTTGCTGTTCGGTCAAGACGCTATCTGATAGTAGTCTCTGCTCCGCCTCTTCGCTTATCGTGCAGGCCATGGACCCTGTATCGAGGAGCCCTTGCAACTGAGCACGGCCATTCACCGTCACTGGTGCGTGAAACAACTCACTGAACGTCTCGACTGTGTGAATATTCTGAACAATTACTGTGCACTTATCGGACATTGCTTCACAAACATTGACATACATCTCTTTCAATTCTTCACTTTCTTCAAGGGTTGACGCTTTAACGCTCACACATCCCCTTTCCGTATGTGAGCTATCTAGTTTAAACTGGCTCCGCCTTGCTCAGGTTTAGGCTGTGCTTGTGCTAACTGTGGCTGGGTGTTAATTCTTGGCCGGCGCTGTTGGCACTCTCTCTTCCAGTGGCCGGGCTTGTAACAGCCCATACAGAGGTTCGCCTGTCTACAGTGCGCAGTAGTTGAGTGTTCAGCAGACTGACAGACTCTACATCTATTTTGGACGATGGCCGCTGGCCCCCTGCTAGGTGGCACGACTGCTGCTGTCTGAGCCGTCTGCTCCAGCACACGGTTCAGCAAGCCAATGAGAGACTGGATGCAGGCACTCTCGGTCTGAGGAGAGGATGGGAGCCCCATTGTCTTCGGGTAGCAAGTGAGGTCTGTGGTGTTATTAGCAGTGACTGTATCTGTTGCTGATGTCTGAGCATGTACACCTATGTTCTTTGGCCGGTAAGATTTGGCTTGAGACATTGTTCTGGCCTCTCTCTGATGTTCAACAAGGTGTTCCTGAATCTCATTTGCTGTCCACTTTTCAGCTGTTTTGCACTTTAAGACACTTGCTAGAGCGGGGTCAGGACAGTGTTTCACCAGCATCATTGTGACTTCGTGAGAGGGGTCCTCAATGTTCCGCCCATGCCTTCTCAGACACTCATCCGCGACATCCACGGCCTTATTCAAGCGTATCCAATAGTCCATGGGACTTTCTCCAGCCAAAGGAAGTGTGTTATAGAAGTCTGCTAAAGGCATTGATGAGTAGGTTACCTCACTGAAATGTTGTTTCAGAATATCAAAGACGAGCTTGGAGTTTTCAGCTGGCTGCAGCGATGGCATGCTGCGCAGGGTAACTTTTACAATGTCTCTAGCCTTTCCCATTAGTCTTGACATTATCTCCTGGGAGTACTCTTGTAGGGGGACGCCCCTCTTATTCAGGTAAACACTCATAATTTCTTCCCACTCATGTACTGTATGTTTGTCTGTTCCATCACCCCTGAAGTACGGCGGCTCTTTGACATCTGCCTTCATAACTAACTTTACTCCAGTCATGTTCAAGTCAGACTGTCCATATCCTAGGTTCAGGCTAGGTGTAGGAGTAGTTTGGCTATCTGCACTACCAACAGATCTCTGTAGTTGGCTAGCAATGTTCTCCCCTATTTCGTGAGCTAATTGTGTAATGAGATTCCCTAAGTTCGCGGAACTCACATCTGGACTAGACACTGGCTGGCGTGGAGAATGTTCATCCGTGCGCGCGTGAGTGTATGAGAATACAGGACGCCCCACTGAACTAACACCGCTCTCAATGTCTGAGGCATCTCCTAACCTACGCATGTGTGGTGCGGGAGAATACTCGTCAGTGTGCAAGCGTGTGGATGAGAGTACAGGTCTGTTTAGTACACCAGCACCTTTAACCGGCGTGCACTCGACCCTACTCATAGACCTGCCCCTCCCTAGGCTTAGCACCCCAGCATCTCCAAAGCTAAATGGTGTCTGCACATCCTTACCATCAGCCATTTTTTTTTCAAAAGTTGTAATGTGATCAACTATGGTAATCCTATGTGAATTACTAGCACATGCAAATATGGTATGAAAATCACAACGTAAAATGATACTAGTCGAGATAGAGGCAATTTAGAGTTACCATTTACACATTAACATTAGCCCATATACTTGTCAATGTCCCGAAGAAGTTTCTACTCGTCACAGCAACCACCGGCGATCACCCTGGCGATGATCTGAAGCGGAGATATCCGGGTCACGGCACCAATGTAGCCGGCGCGGTCTGCACTTCGCCGACTACTGCGTTGTGTTCTGGTGCGCTGAAGACAGGACACTGACTTTCCTCAAGGCACTTTATTTGGCTCAACTGTTAAATTTCAAAGAGAGCAAAATTCAGGATTCTATCATCGAGCAGAATCAGCCTCTCTCAATCACTTAGAATGCAGACTCCACATTTAATTACATTCAAAAATCAGAAAAGAAAATACAAAAGAAAATAAACATCACATTATGCTCTGATATATAATGTGTATGTGACATATTGCGTGTTATCTCTGTTCTCCACTCTGGGCTTTTAGCTCTTACATTAACATTATGCAACATGAAACAAACCATACTTTCAATAGTTAATACATACATTCAGTAATATGCGCGAAGCAACATGTAGGCCTACATGCCTTACATCGGGCTTTTCAGTGCCATTGAACATTAATCAATACAAGAAAACTTTTTAAATGAACACATTATATTCATAACCTGGTATTGGGAGTACATACCTGTTAAATTTCAAAGAGAGCAAAATTCAGGATTCTATCATCGAGCAGAATCAGCCTAACATAAGAAAAAGGGCAAATGAAACGTGGGCTGTGACACAAGAGGATAGAATGACGATCGCTAACATACAACCACAGAACACGAGGTTAGCTATGCTAGCAATTTCTCAAACTCTCAAAACAGCAAAGTTCTCGACACATCTCGATTAAATGTAACTGCACTCATTATAAATTACACATACTAGTTACCATGTGCATTGAAACTAAAGTTTCAACAGATATATCTCAATTTTACATTGCGCTGACGCGAACACATACCTCTCTCAATCACTTAGAATGCAGACTGAGAAAAGAACGCGAAAATTCAGTATATGAATTCATCCAATAGAGGGCGCACATACACAACAAATAACTCTCCCAATACCTATAAGCTACCATGACATAACTGAACAATACAGTATTTTGGTGAAATAAACTCACAACCAATAGAAAATAAAAGATAAAAGGTTACAAAAATATTTGTCATTCTTTGACCTGTTACACTAGCACACCTTATCTAGCATTATATATCGCTAGAATAATTACTTACATGCTGTAACGTTAGTTACCGTTATATTAACGTTATCTTACTAGCTATTTATAACTTATAGAAAGAGTGCAACGTTATAAAGTTACATGTAGGCTATTGGAAAATACATAATGATTTGAGGACCAAGTTTGTCAAAGTATGGGCAGGCCATAGTCAATGTAAAGCATATTATTGACGTTTAGTCCCTATTAGTGAATGTGCCATATAACTTTTTATCCGCTGTTATCGGTGGCCCTGTTTACTAGCCTGCGCGTTCACGACAGGCTCCGCTGTGGAGGACGAGCTGTGGAGGGAGGGCTGTAGCGCAGCAGAGCAGTAGCACCTCAATGCAGTACATGAGATCCACGGGGAGGAGTCGGATCAAGATCCAAGGGGTGGAGATGGGTAGGATTAGAGGTGGGTTTAAGGATTAGGGGTGGGTTTAGGGATCAGGGGGCGGAGATGGGTAGGTTTAGGTATATGTAAGGTGCAGTGGCGCCTCCAGAAATTTTTCATAGGGGTGGCCAGATGGGGCCACTTAAAATCTTGGGGTGGCACACCAAAACTATAAACCATAATTTCAGAATTGTATTCTACTGTTGTAGTAAACCGGCCTGTAGAAAACTATCAGAAAGACTCAAGCAAACTCCTACTGATACACTTTGGTTTATTGTGTTATATTTAATGTTACTAATGATATTAGTAGGGCCCTACTAATATATATTATATTATATATAATGATATATATTATATAGATATGATATATATAAGGACCCTCGCCCCGCGGTAAATTTCCAGATACTTACATAATTGTGATGAATTTAATCCTTTTTAAGTTATTATTTTGCAGTGTAAGATTACAGTTAAGACCTTTAAATATTTCATAAATGTATTATGAATTTTCAATAAACTTAATGAGTGTATAAATCAGCAGCAAAAAAGCAATTCTTGAAAAAAAATCTGCACAGTAATTTTATAAAATCTAAATATGTTAATAAAACAAATTACTATTAGTTCTCTTATAAAATTCAATCAGGCAATCATACATTTCACAATTTTATATTTATATATGAATGTCAAGAATTCAGAAGTGCATATATAGCCTACACTACAAAGAAATAATATGCAATTAAATTATGCTTATTTTAAATGTATTGAGCAGGCTAGGTATAACAAAATATATTGGCTTTTAATAATATTTCAGTGCGCAAACCAATGATAACATGAAAAACAGAGCGCACACAGCGTGTATGCGCATCGCGGGTGCAGAATGATGTGCTCAAAGCAACATGGAGTCACAGTGTGCAGCGCTGCATAAGTGCGCATTTAAAAGTTCACGTCACAAAGCGAAGAAATGTCGAGCGCACAAATCGTAGTGCGATTTGTTCCTTTGTTTCACAGTTTTGAATGCCAGTTATTGTGCGTTTGATGCCGATTCATAGTCCTTGTGATGTGTGTGTGTGTGATCTAGCAAGCACACGGTAGTGAGTCGTTTAAAAACAGCAACAAACTCCAACAAAATAAAGTAATTTTATGCAAATCTACAGCCTTTTATCTACAGATAATGCATTATAATGTGAATGTATCATATTGGAGAGAGTTTTACCGTGCATCCAAGAGGCGCGCGCGCTGTTTGAATATGAATGGAGAATGATTGACAGCCGCAGAGGAGGGAAAACGAGTTTCCGTATACTTTAATGATGTAAATAGACTTCTGTCCCTCACATTAAGCTATGGAATGACTTCAGATGACTTTGTCACCCAGACTGAAGTGAAAAAATCGGGAGCGTGCTGTTTGCATCCCTGCTTGTCAAAACGTGGCAAAGACACATAAAAAAGCTGCTACTGTAACCGTTTGGCACTTAAAAAGCACGTCACGACACATAATTCCCCGTCTTCTTTTACTAAAGAATATTTTTGACTTATTTATAAAATGCATAACTGATGCTACTAAAATTTGTACTGGCCATTGGGGTGGCCAGTGGGGTGGCCAGGAGTCGGCCAGGGGTGGCCACGGCCACCCCTGGCCACCCCCTGGTGGCGCCATTGGTAAGGTGGGAGGAGTTGGATCTGGATCCGACTCCTCTCCGTGGATTTCATGTACTGCATTGGGTGGGACCTGGAAGTTGTACTTGTTCAAATTTTCAGGCTAAGTCAACGTTTTCTCAAGACTCCCTACTGCAGCTTTAATGCAGGACTGAATATTGTTAAATACCCGTTTAACAGTGATATTAATGTATCATTACGGTAAATGGAAAAGTCAGCATTTAAAGCATGCCATTTGGTAGGGTTGTGCAATAACCAATGGCCAAAAAAATCTGTTTTATAATATATAATACCATAATCACGGAAGTTTAGCTTGCAGAAGGCTCGTATTTGACCTGTTTTTTGACGTCGATGTTTAACATCAATTTTACTGTCTATTCAACATCAGTTGTCCACTGGGTTTGGTCAGTGGCGCAAAAAGTGGGTATGCGCTATATGCGGCGCATAGGGGCGCAGCACCATGGGGGGCGCCAAAGCGATGGTAAAAAAAAAAAACTAATTTAATAAAAAAAAATATATATATTGTATTTTCTATATGTAGCTGCTGTTGTGCGTTTCTAAATCATTTCTGCATTTCTTAAATGTTTAAAATTTTCTAAAATTTTAGAGGACTAAAAGGCTAGAGTAGGCGCCCTCATGGAGAAGGGGGCGGGGTAATATCGCGAGCGGGCGGGGGCGCCGTGAGCGCTGAGCGAGCAGGTACGAGTATTGAGTGAGTTGTCGTCGAAAAAGATGGATATACAAAATGCTGGGGGGCTAAAAATAGAAAAAGAAAGAGGGAAAAGGAGATGGCATGTCAATTGATGCGACAGCAGCCAAATAAGTGCATGCTGAAAGCCAACAGGTAGGATTTAAAGTGTGACATCCAGGCATGTATGCTATCTATATATCTGTGGCCATCGGGACTACCGGGAGATTCCCGGTGGACCGACGTGCTTTTTCGGCCGATACATCTCATACTTTTTTTTTTTTTGTCTTAACGGCCCATAAAACTCGTACATCGGCGGCCATTGGTAAAAAAAAAAGTCAGCGTTAGTTTTTTTTCTGACACACCAGCCCATGAAACATGTCATCATGTGCTTGTATCTTTATAGAAATTAGTACAATACTATGAAAGTTTCCTTTATTTTTTTCAGTGCATTTGTTTTACAATATATGGCTATTACTATCATGGGATTAATATTATAACAATTATTATGTAGTAGTGTAATGTAGACACTAACTAAAAGAGGTTTGAATTTTTCTTTGTTTAATTTGCACCCTGAATATGGGTTGGAGCTTTTAATTTTGAACTCTAAAAGTGCACCAGACTGCTGAATTTAACATTAAAGAACACAAATTTTTCTTACGTTGCATGCCCCCGAACCCCCCTAGAAAAACTGAGGTCCACCTACCACAGTTTTACCTAAAATCCTGTGAGAAACACTGGTATTGCTGTTCCAATGGAGCTTATAGTTTTTTTAGGGGGGTTCATCACGGTGGAGTAGCTATAGTTTAATTTTATTAATAAATGACAATGTTGCACTTATTTGATCTGTTAGCTCTCACTCGTTCCTACTCACTTATTACATGGCACACTTATTTATTTATTTTTCTTTTTTTGGGGTGGGGTGGGCGCAAAAATTGTTGCTGCATACCCCTCTGACACTGGGTAGTTGCGCCCCTGGGTTTGGTGCTGTGTCGCCCTGTCGTCCTAATGAAGAAAACACGAACCTTACGAGGGGCGGGTCTAATCTATAAAAATCTATAATCGATATCGTTAGCCTCATAGCATAATTGCCTAAGTCATATTTCAACGTTTTTGGAAAACACGAAAAAACACAATATTTAGAAATCACATTGTGATTTTATATTGATATTATAACAGTACATTCAACCAGATGTGTGAACAAGTATGCAAAAAGAAAAAGATCCATCACCAATTGCCTAACAAATAAAAGTGACTTAGGCAGAACATGCCATGACTTAGGCATTTTTTCTCTTACATATAAATGCAAACATAACATAACTAAAGTTGTTTTTCTCTCCTAAATATAACCAAGATGTGTAACTTGCCAACCTTAACCAAGTTGTTTCTTAATGTCTAACCGTAACTACTGTTTTCCTTTTCCACCTTTAATCGAAGTTCCACTCAGGTGCTGTGCAAATATAACATAACCATATTTTTTTTAATTCTCCTAAATATAACCAAGATGTGTAACTTAACCCTAACCAAGTTGTTTCTTAATGTCTAACCTTAACCACTTTTCCTTTCCCACCAAGTTCTACTCAGGTGCTGTGCACACTCATTTTCACACTCATTTTCACACATTGATGAGGGAGGTTGTCATAGTACTGGTGGGCCACTCTTGGTAGTACTGAATTCATTGCCTGCAAGTCATTGAATTTCCTGAAAGTAATTGGCATTTGGGCAGGAATAAGTGGGACCCAGTGGAATGGTTCTTTGGGGATGTTGATTCGGATTTGACCATCAGCCAAGTACTGGAGAGCCCGGAGGCCATGGACTGTGGGGTCACCAACCTTTTTACCTGGTCGAATATTGGTGACATAGGCCCCAGATAACTTCATGAAGTCATTCAATTTCACTATTTGACGATAAATCAGGATCTGATTCAGCTCTGGAGGCTTTACTGGCTGTTTCCTCTTCTATCTGTTGCCCCATGTCTACGTCATTGCCTTCTTTCTCAGGTCTACTCTCATCTAAATCCTCTAACTCCACTACATTTCCTGACAATAAAGCAGAACATAAAGTGCTGTTGAATATTTTAACACAATTCATGTTCACTGCAAAAAAAAAAAAAGGTAACACTTTACAAAAAGGGTTAATTTATTAAACATTATGTATTAACTAACATGAACTTGCAATGAGTAATACATTTGTTACAGTATTTATTAATCTTTGTAAATGTTATTTAATAGAAATAAAGCTGTTCATTGTTTGTTCATGTTAGTTCACAGTGTATTAACTAATATTAACAAGATTTTAATAAAGTATTACTAAATGTGGAAATTAACATTAACAAAGATGAACAAATGCTGTATAAGTGCAGTTCATTATTAGTTAATGTTAATTAATGTAGTTAACTAATGAACCTTATTGTAAAGTGTTACCCAAAAAAATCTAAATCTTACCAAATACTTCTTATGTCTAGTCAAAATGTCTAATTTCTAAAACAAATCTATTTTCCCTTAAAATAAAAAGTAAATGCTTGAAAAATTACTTCACTTGCCTAAAATTACCTAAATGTCTTTTTATGGTGATGTTCTGATCAGAAATTAGGTCATATTTAGCTAGTGTTTGCTAGCTACTTATCTTGTAGCAAAAAATGTGATTTCAAGTTTAAATACACAGTTTATAATCCCTTTGATTGACTGAAATTACATTTAGTGTCTAGAAAATTTAAGAAATATGAACTCTTACCAGATGAAAACGAATCAAACAGAAGAGCTAATACATCACTTCTGGACATGTGTCTTTCCACGTTTTTTGCCATTTTGTTTGTATCAAAACTGCCTAAGTCAAAGAGATGACTAAGGCAGATAGTGTTTTTGGATCCTAATAAGTGTTGTGATTGGCTAAGGACATTGGCAGAAAGGCAGGATGATACAGAAGGATAGTAAAAATAGCCAGATATCACAATTTGGCAAAAAAATGACTTAGGCAATTATGCTATGAGGCTAACGATATGTTTAGATCCCTCCCTGTTCACAGTAGGCCTACAGCGTGTTTAGATCCCTCCCGGTTCACAGTAGTTTGTGTAGATCCGCCCAGATTCAGGTTACTTCGATTTCGAGGAAAGAAGAAGATCCACAGGGTTGCCAGGTCTTTGCAACAAAAGTAGCACAAAAAGCCCATCGGCTCCTCTCCATCGTGCGGCCGAATTCTCCACAGGATTATCTGAAATATCTGAGGGATATTTTGGGATGTTGGAGCGTGGATATCGTAATTTCAGGGGTTGAATAAAATGTTTACATTCGGCAACAACTTAAAAGTTGCACAGACCTGCGGTAAAACCTTGGCAACACTGTCTGACGTTACACTGACAGCCCTGCCTCAACTAAAGTGAAAATACTCTTTATGGCAAGCCAATTTAACATTTTATCCTTAAAACACACTACGATTTATTTTCATGCTACTTTTTTAAATAGATATTAGTATATATTCCATTAGATAATAGTAGGCTACTCTACTATTATTTAAAATTACCTTTATAAAGATACAACAGCTTATTAATTAGATAGTTGGTTCTTATATTTTTTAGACACGAGTGCTCATTCCAATAGGGACTAGTATTTATACTTTACTTTTTAATAAAAAATGGAACTAGTTAACTTGCCCTATACTTTATATTATTTTTGTATGTTAATAACTTTGAATTACCATTGTGTAGTGTAATAAATATAATGAGTAAGTATAGGGGAGAGTGGGAAAGTGTGACGCAGAGTTGTTGCACACTTGTTTTAAACACTTCCACACACACATGCTAGCATGACGAATCTTACTGTATTTACTAGTTACCAACACAATACAGAGAAAAACTGCGACAAAATTCAGAAATGTTTGTAAGTTATCACTGAACATTTAACAGTACATTTCTTACTTATATTAATTTTTCATCTGTTTATTGTGTTTATTTGTGTTTATTTAAAATAAGATAAATCTGATATTATTTTAATCTTATATATGTTATTTATATATGGCTCTTTAATGCTGATGTAACCAGCAGAAACACTCGCCGGGTTTAAACCCCAGTTGCTCAGGCAGGGCATGGTGTCACACTGAGTTACAATGAGCCCCTATTAGAAATATATTCTAATATTCTAAACTGTCCGCACACTTAAATCCTTTAAGCAAATTTAATCATCAAGCTTTCGGCCAAAAATCATCCATATGATTAAATGTTAAATCGGTTTGCCATAAATGTTTAAATACAGCTAATGGAGAGTGTTAGCTACGCGAGAACCATAGACAGAACAGAGAGGTAACGGTTGTGTGAGATGAAGCCTGACTGAACATAGACCTGCTGAACTTTTACTATGTAAGTTTTCACATTTTAAACATAACGCCAGCTTGTGAGGTTTTATGTTCTTATGCCAATAATTTTGTCTTTGTGGAAAACTAAACCTGCTAGTGATGTTAAAGAGAGTCAATGTCTGATTTTTTTTTCCAGATACAATGATGACAATACTATGATTATGTTTTAATCGGGTTATTAATATAGTTGTAAAATGTTTAGCATTTTTACTCCGATTGGTTGGCAGCAAAAAAACAACAACTTCTAAATAAAACCTGTAGCTTGTGTATTTATTAGAAATATAAATATATAAAACCAAAGTTTTTATTCACCTCATCAATCACTCTTTTTGTTTTCTGTTTTAATACATCGCGTTACTGTATCGGTCTGAGAAACAGTTCAGTGTATCGCGAATCTCGACATCGCTTTATCCACAAATCTTTATATATGCTCTCAGACACTCGGTTTATCCTAACCCAAGTTCATATTTGTCATCATCACATCGCTACCTGCATACAGACCGTACAGACAGACTGAAAGCCAAGGTACAGACCAACCGCGGATTGAGTGAAAGAGCGAGTGGATCACGTTGTATGAAGGGAGCTTGGGCCTTGGGCCGCGTTGCAGCAATCCAAAATTGTCATGCCCTTCACTTCCCTCCGTCTTGTTCACTCGGATGTACGTCATTGCTTATGTTGCACGAGTACCCACTATGGTGGAGACTGCATTTGGCTAAATTGGAACGTCCTAAGCCCTGCCTTGATCACTTGGAATCAGCCATGGAGTTGATTTATTATTTACATTTTTTTCCTTTAAGAGTTTGTTTAACGCAGCATCCAAATGTATATAGGTGTCCTTGGGTTGTTTTAAATTAAAACTATATAATTAATATATCAGAGTTGTTTGTGGTGTTGGTGATTAGACGAGATCTGTGGTCACGTCACAACTGTGTTGCATTGTGGTATATGGAACTAGTAGTGGGAAGTTCGGATCATTTTACTGACTCTGATCTTTGAGTCTCGTTCAGCAAAATGAACGAATCTTTTTTCGAGTCATTTCGTTCATTTCAGCATAATATAATTAAAATGGCATGTTAAATATCCCAACACATCTAGTACTTGATTACACATCTAGTACATATCTAGTACACATCTAGTACTTGATTACATTTGTAAAAAATAATAAAAATAAACTATAGGGTATGCAGCCAAAGCCAAATTATAAGAAACCGAAATGTTTTATTAGTTGTTGGGTCTTAAGTTGAGGCTATTGCAGTCTGATTCTGTTAGTTCATTTCTTGTTTGTAATTAAATTATATTTGTTTCACGAAGCCTCGGGGCAGATCGAGGCTTCGTGAAGCAATGAAACAGTTGAAGCATATGTTCCATTTCGTTTCGAGGCTTCGAATCAATCCGACACCCGTCTCCACGGTGACACCTAGAGGTCAGTTGCAGGTGTTGATCTGAAACAACCTTGACAATGAACCATTAGAAAAATGTTTTTTTTTATTTTTTTATTATTGTATTTTTCTAATATGTGAAGCTTGTAACCTGTAGGCTCTTCACAGTGCATCATGTTATTTTGGTCATGAAAAAATTATATTAATATAAGAAATCAAGCCACAATGTCTCACTTTCTTATAGATTTTTATTCAAAATATTCATTTCTCTGCTGTAAAAGGACTTAGCCTACTTCTTTTTTTATAGATAATTTCTCCAGCCTTTGAAAAAATCCTCTCACAAGGGACACTTGTTGCTGGCATGCAAAGATATTTTTTAGCAAGGACATACAAATGAGGAAATATTACTGCTCTCTCTTTCCAGTAAGTTAGTGGATCATGAGTTCTGGGCAAATACGCATCATTGATGTATTTTTTCACTTCCACTGTGGCATCAGCTGTAGCATTGTGTATCATCTGGGTTTGATGGATACGATTATCAAAATGTTCCCATAAACTGTCCTGTGTTTCTACTGGTGTTGATGATGATGATGATGGTGATGGTGATGATGTTGATGGGCCTGATGTTGACATTTGTGGCTCTGAATGAAAATGAAAACAGCAATTAGTTACAAATCCTAAACTGACGGCATATATGAAGTATAAATTCCATGAATCAGATTACATAACATAAGATAGACTGAAACTGAAACTGCTCACCAGGAGTTGTGTTTGAACGCATCAGTGAAGCACACTCCAGTGTCATGTGCTTTTCAGCGTCCTGGGCTTTGGCAGAATTTTCCAAATGCCAAATTTTTTAACCTTGGGTCCAGATGTACGGCATCTCTTCTGTGGAGCCTCCATTTTTATCTATCTATCTATCTATCTATCTATCTATCTATCTATCTATCTATCTATCTATCTATCTATCTATCTATCTAATGTAGCCTACCTATCTATATCTATCTGTCTATATATATTTATATCTATGCATCTATTAATGTGTCACTATATGTACTCTGTCTGTCTCTCAGTCAATGTGTAAATTTAAATGGAAGCCTAAATATAACTAAAGAAATTGCACTATAAATGTCACTATATATCACCAAAAATCCGCTATCTCAAAACCAAACTCCTCTCACAAAAACCCACGGTGTGAAACTGCGTTGACTTCACTTTAATACTGTGCGATTGTGTGATCTGTTCCCGACCCTGTCAATCAAACCCTGATTCGGCGGACCATGCTGTAATGATAGTGGGGTTTATGGAGTAGTGGCAACCCTGTCTAATATATGTGTGCACCTGTGCATGGGGGGGGAGTTTTTGGATTGGTATAGGGTGTGGTGGCAGCACGCCACTATGCAAGAGCCTAAATAAATCCAAACATTATCAATGGACTAGAAGTCTGGTGATTGACCATCCCGCATAAAACATGGTGTCAGAAGTGGTTTCAGAAGTGAAAGTTTGTGGATTACCGAAACACGTGTGATGAGAAAATAGTGGAGATGGAAGGATTGCAGCCACCTCCGAAGCTTCAATTGTCTGGTAATGTTGCTGAAAATTGGAGACGATTTAAGCAACGATTTCTTCTATATTTGTCTGCGATTGATGGAGATCGTAAGTCAGAAAAAATGAAAGCGTCATTATTTCTTCATGTGGTTGGCGACGAAGCTTTGGAAGTATATAATAATTTCACTTTTGAAGAAGGAGAGAGTTTGAAGTTGCAGCCGATAGTAGACCAGTTTGAAGCGTTTTGCATACCCAAGACAAATGTGACTTATGAAAGACATCGATTTTTCACGTGCATGCAGAAAACTGGAGAAACAATTGATCAGTATGTGACGGAGCTCAAACATAGGAGTAAAACGTGTGAGTTTGGAGAATTAACAGATTCGTTGATCAAAGATAGAATTGTGTGTGGAATACCTGACAATGGATTGAGGGAACGATTACTTCGAGAACAAGATTTGGACTTGGAAAAGGCTCTTTCAATTTGTAGAGCGGCAGAGACTGTAAGAACGCAAGCGAAAGAATTGTTGAATGAGACTTGTGCTGTGGATGTTGTAAAGAAGTATCAGACACCTTGTGTAGCTGCAAAACAAGTAACGCAACAGGAACGAAGCAGGATGGAAACTGATAAGCCTCAAAGAGCGTGTGATCGTTGTGGGATGCAACATCCACCCAGAAAATGTCCAGCGTATGGGAAAAACTGCAATAATTGTGGTAAAATTAATCATTATGCACGTTGTTGTCAAAGTAAACGAACATCAAGCCAAGTAAATGCTGTTACTGAATGTGAATTGGAAGAATTCTTTGTGGATGTAGTAGTTGACGGTGGAGGTGAACAGAAAGAGTGGATTGTACAACTGCAGATAAACAATAGTACAGTTGCGTTTAAGCTCGACACTGGAGCTCAAGTTAATATCATTTCTGAGACTGAATTCAACAAACTAAAGCCTAGACCAAAGTTGCATGCTGCTAAGTTGAAAGTAACCGGATACTCTGGAGCGGACATACCAGTGAAAGGAAAATGTGTTGCAAAAGTGCAATATAAGGATAAAGTACACAGTCTGTCATTTGTAGTGGTGCCAAAGGATTTTCAAGCTATTCTGGGTTTGTCTGCTTGTGAGAGGCTGCAGTTGGTGAAAAGAGTGCTGGTTGTAGAAGAATCAAAAGAGTCTGAATCTGAGTATGACTCAATCATAACAGAGTTTGGGGATGTGTTCAAAGGCTTAGGCTGTCTGTCAGAGGAGCACACCATTCAAATTGACGATACTGTACCTCCAGTTATACATCCCTGTCGAAAAGTACCATTTGCACTTCAAAGACAATTAAAAGAAGAACTGGATAAAATGGAGAGTTTAGGAGTGATACAAAAAATTGATCAGCCCACAGAATGGGTTAGTTCATTGGTGATTGTGGACAAGAAGAATGGAAAACTTCGAGTTTGTCTTGATCCTAGAGATTTGAATAGAGCAATTAAGCGAGAACATTTCAAGCTTCCTACACGTGAAGAGATCATGGCCCAGTTTGCAGATGCCAAATATTTTAGCAAGCTAGATGCGTCATCAGGATTTTGGCAGTTGAAATTGGATGGTGCCAGCTCAAAACTTTGCACATTTAATACACCATATGGAAGATATTGTTTTTTAAGGCTTCCTTTTGGAATTGCTTCGGCTCCTGAGGTGTATCATAAAACAGTGCACATGATTTATGAACACATGGAAGGAGTTGATACATCGATGGATGATATAATTGTCTGGGGAACTTCGAAAGAAGAACATGATGCGAGGTTAAGAAGGGTTTTTGAAGCAACCAGGCGAGCAAATTTGAAGTTGAACAGAGAAAAGTGTCAATTGGGGGTGACTGAGTTAACCGTTTTGGGTGACATCATTAGTAGTGCTGGAGTGCGACCAGATCCCCTGAAGATCTCTGCTATCGAACATATGCCAAGACCGCAATGTGTCAAAGATGTCCAGAGATTCATGGGTATGTTGAATTATATGAGTAAATTCATACCTAATCTGTCTGAGAAAATAGCTCCATTAAGATGGCTAACTGAGAAAAGGAATGAATGGAGTTGGAACCATGAACAGGAGTCTGCATGGCAACATTTGAAAGCAATTTTAACTAAAGAGCCAATCTTGAAATTCTATGACCCCAATCGTTCTATTAAAATTTCAGCTGATGCTTCACAGACAGGATTGGGAGCAGTACTTCTCCAGGATTATGATGGAACGTGGCAACCGGTTGCATATGCCTCACGTTCGATGACTGATGCGGAGTGTAGGTACGCTCAAATTGAAAAAGAGTTGCTTAGTATTACTTTTGCTTGTGAGAGATTTCATCAATTTGTGGCAGGACAGAGTGTTGATGTTGAAACCGACCATAAACCATTGATTGCATTGTTCAAAAAACCTCTTAATGATTGTCCATTGAGAATACAAAGAATGATGATCAAATTGCAACGTTATGCATTAACTGTATCCTATACACCAGGTAAATTGATGTTTGTGGCAGACACCTTGTCCAGAGCCGTAGACCCAACTACAACCTCGAGTGGAAAATTGATTGAGGACATTCAAGCTTATGTGAACATGATCGTAGAAGCTTTACCTGTTGCTGATTCCAAAATGAAACTGATTTATCAAGAGACAGAACAAGACCAAACGCTCACTCAGGTGAAATACTATGTGATGAATGGTTGGCCAGATGTGAAGCAAGATTGTGTTGTAGAAGTTCATGAATTTTGGAATTGCAAATCTGACTTGTCTCTTTGTAATGGAATTCTATATAAAGGAAATAAAATAGTGATTCCGAAAAATATGAGACGTGAGATGTTGAATAAAATCCATGAAGGCCATTTGGGAATTGAGAAGTGTAAAAAAAGAGCTCGTGAAGTTATGTACTGGCCTGGAATTAATCAGGACATCACAATAGAAGTTTCCAAATGTCAGACATGTGCCAGATATCAATTCAATAATCCAAGAGAACCATTAAAGTCGCATCCGGTACCTGAAAGACCATACCAAAAAGTAGGTGCAGACATATTCACATGTCATGGAAAAAATTACCTATTGGTTACGGATTATTATTCATTTTATCCAGAGGTGTGTGCATTAAGCACAACTACGGCAGAAAATGTTATTTCATGCCTGAAATCCATCTTTGCTCGACATGGAGTACCTACTGAAGTTTTTACAGATAATGGTCCTCAATTTGTTAATGCTAGTTTCCAGAGTTTTTCAAAAGACTGGGACTTCAGACATACAACATCAAGTCCATATTTTCCCCAGTCTAATGGTCTTGTGGAAAAATCCGTTGGAGTTGTGAAAAGGTTGATGCAAAAAGCAAACGATGATGGAAGTAGTTTTTATATGGGACTGCTTGCTTATCATAGTACCCCTCTTGAGTGTGGAAACTCGCCAGCATATCTTTTGATGGGACGACGTCTTCGTTCTAATTTACCTATGTCCGAGGATCTTCTCGTGATGGAAGGCAGTAAGAAATTCAGAGAATTTAAAGAACAACAAAAGGCTAAGCAAAAGGTCTATTATGATAAAGGAACTCATCATTTACCTGAACTTCGTGTGGGTGAGGAGGTCAGATTTAAAGATAAAACGAATACTTGGAATCAGAAAGGCATTGTACTGGAACAAATTCAACCAAGGTCTTATAATGTTGAAATCACAAGTGGTGTTGTGTTAAGGAGGAATCGTCAACATCTGTTGAAAGATTTATCAGCTGAGTCAGAACAACCGGAACAAACTGAGATACCGTTGAGAAGGTCTGTTCGTGAACGGAGATGCCCTGAAAGACTTATTGAAACGTGCTGAAAGTTGAAATAGTACTGACAGACTTGTTGCAAGAGACTGAATTGATATTTTAAATTGTGTGAAATCATGTTTGTATTTTGCTGTGGGTTTTAAATGTTTAGGCTATATGTAATGGAGGGTTGCATGTTTAAAAAAAAAAAAAAAAAAAAGGGGTAAGATGTAATGATAGTGGGGTTTATGGAGTAGTGGCAACCCTGTCTAATATATGTGTGCACCTGTGCATGGGGGGGGGGGGGAGTTTTTGGATTGGCATAGGGTGTGGTGGCAGCACGCCACTATGCAAGAGCCTAAATAAATCCAAACATTATCAATGGACTAGAAGTCTGGTGATTAACCATCCCGCATAAAACACATGCCACCTGGTGAAACACTCAGAAGCTTCATTTAGCCGTAGTCACGTGACGTGGGTGTTTTGAATCACGCTTCGAATCAGTGTTTCGAAACATCTGCGCTTCGGGATCTCGCAAAGCTTCGGAACGTCTGTTTCGCGTCAGCCATCCCGACCCTACCCACCACTTATCAAAACCCGAAAAGATAAAAATATTCAATAACTTTAATGTCACACTCCAAAGGTCCAAATCAAATGATGCGCATGCGTCAAGTCTCTGGTCAAGCTTTTCAAAGCCTCGAATCAAGTGAACCATTTGGTTTGCAAAATGATTCAGTGTTTCGGATCTCCACTCGCTGGCGACTCCTGCTGGACAAACAGTGAAACTGCAACAAACTCAGACCAAACATGCAGAAAAACACCTTTTACAGACACATAACAAAGTAAAGTATCAAATTCCATTAATTTATCATCTAATAAGATTAAATATCAAGTGTCCGTGTAATATGTGTTCTTTTATCAATGTTCAGGGCTTGGTTTGTTCGTTCCTTGGCTCTCATAAACAGGACAATAATAGACTAAACTACTATTATTCCTTTTAATTATACTAATGTCTAATTACAACAGCTACAAATGAATAAAACTGATCAGAGATCAGGTAAAACCCACAGACACGTATGTATGTATGTTTCACTACTGAGGACCAATTCGGTGAATGTGCAAGACACACACACACAAGCACACACACGTCCATTGTGCTTTCTGTGATGGGAGAAACGAAGATAAAAAAGATTATAGTTTGATATTTTTTGATCATGTAAGATCCACATGTGGATAAATCTTTCAATAAACTAAAAATGAGTGTGTAATGTAGTGTGTGTCTGTCACATAACACACCTTCTGTTTTCTCATCAGGATGACTCTTCTTCTTCTGCTGCTGTGCTTTATCAGTTATAGCGGTCAGTGTCATTTATGATTTTAAAGTTCTAGTTAACCTAGTTCAGGTTACTAGTTATTCTAGTATATTGTTTTTCTGTTGTGTAGCTCATCTCTAGGTTTATACTGTCATCAACATATGAAACATGTAATGTGCCACTTCTAATATTTTTGGCTAGCCTACTTGTTGCCTAAAGAATTTATTTATTTATTTTAATCCAGTTTACTAAAATAACTCCACTCGAATATTTAAGATCATATTGATTACAGAAAATAGACAGAACATTTATTTTCCAGTATTGCTAGTGTGTATTGAGTGTATTCCTGTGTGTGTCTGCAGGATCCTCCACTAAACCTGTGTCAGGAATAAAGGGAGGAATCGTCACTCTATCGTGTGGATCTGAGGACAGAGAGATTGTGCATATCAGTTTATTCAGTCTGTCGAAACACATCCCTGTGTGTGAGGAGAGAAACTGCAGCGGTCGAGTGTGTAGAGAAGGATCATGTGACGTCATCATCAAGGATCTGAGATTCAGTGACGCTGGGAAATACTTTTCACATGTTTATTACAATAATGATCAGAGAGAAGTGAAGCGACAGATCAGGGAATATCATCTTCATATTCACGGTAAAGTCAAAACTGATCAAACCATCATCATGTGTTTTCTTTATTTCCTGTAATAGTGTTGGTATTGTGTGCAGGACTAGAAACAGCAGAAACACTGAATGGACAAACTTAATATTCAGAGTGGATTGAGCTTTTCATCTGTCCCGCGTGACTTCCCGCCATTTGGAGCAGCCATCTTGACGGAATAGAAAATGCTAAACCGCCGGTGATATACAGCTCGTCGCGAAATATTCCTATCATGCCCGAGCGATGCTGTGCATTTGGATGCGATCAGATACGTGATCATACAAAAGGAATAACTTTATATCGTATCCCAAAAGAAACAAAACGGAGAAAAGTGGTTGGCAGCAATAAACAGGCAAAACGCACACATGCATTCCTAGATCAGTTCATTCGTTAGGCGTATTATCACATTACATTCTTTCGTTTTCAAATACCAAAAGCTGATCTTGTATTTTATTTGACACTTCTTATAAATCGTTAGAAAGGTTGAGACAACAGTCTCAATGACAGTTTATCATACTACAGCGATGGCAGTGATGGGTATAAAGAAGTATAAGCTATTTCGTTTTCTTGGATCAAACTAGATTAAACAAATTCATTAAAGATACTTAATCTTGTTGGTGATTTTGTTTAATGTGTTTTTCCCTGTAAACTCAGCTTAAAAATTATTACAGGTAGGCTACTATAATTTAGTGATAAAAATACATTGACCAACCTTTGCGGTGATGATTGAAAAATCATTTTCTTTGAATGAAATTCTGGTGTAGCGTGATGGGAAGTGAATAAGGCAGCTGTACTGTCACCGAACTCAATGTCAGGAAGTTTTTCTACACATTTAAAGGGTTAGTTCACCCAAAAATGAAAATTAAGTCATTAATTACTCACCCCCATGCTGTACCAACCCCGTAAGGCCTTCGTTCGTCTTCGGAACACAAATGAAGATATTTATGATTAAATCTGAGAGGTTGATCACTCCTCCATAGGCTGCCTAAGGGAATGACACCGGACGGCCCAGAAAGTCATTAAAGAAAATGTTTAAATATTCCATGTCGCAACAGTGGCTCAACTATAAGTTTATCAAGCGACGAGAATACTTTTTGTGCGAAAAAACAAACAAAAATAACAACTTTATTCGACTATTCCTTTTCTTCCTTGTAGGCCTGAAACGAGACTTCAAGAGATTTCCACGACGCGCGAGAACTGAACTGAAGTAGTTGAAGGAGATCGCAATTCTCGCGCGTGTGTAACACAGGTTAAATAAAGGTTATTTAATTTATACACAATTTAGTGATCTGTCCCCTTAATAAAAGTTGATAAGTGATGGGAAACAAAGACTAATATAAACATAAATGCATGAATAAATATGCTAATTTATTTTAGATAAAAGCTCGGTGATCCACCAATGAGAGCTCTTTGTCATTTGAGCCATGGGTGTCGACGAGCATGCGCAATGACAGAAGAGACGAGCTTGGTTGAGAAGAGCAGACGCAATCTGATCGTCGTGATCTATTTTGTTAATCTTAGATTGAAAATCTTTGAAAAAAGAATGAAAAAGTTGAGGTTTGATTAATTTGATGCATTCTGAATAAGAAGCCGACTGAATAGAGGAATACATTCTACCTGTTCACCGACGCCATTTTATGATCACGCACGCCTGTAGTTGCGCCTATGTGAGAGCAAAAGAAAAATCGATCACAAAGAGTTCCCCGTCGCCATTGTTGGCCACGTGTCTGTATTAGAAAGAAAGCTATTGCTTCAGAGGCCAGGTTTTTTTTCTCTCTCCTTTGTTTTTTTTTTCGTTTTCTTTTCTTTCTTCTTGATATCGTGGAGACATGATGACTGCACGACCTTCTGTGACATCCTGTAGACTCCGTGTTTGATGGCGAGCCAACCCAGTTTCTAGAAAAGAAGACATCACTTTGTGGAGAGGAGGCCGATATCCTTTCCTTGAGTTCCAGTGCTACTCGTGGAAGCACGACAAATTTGATCTTTTCTTTTTGAGTGTGTATGGTCAACCACAATCCAGATTTGAGAGACATTGGAACTTTTACGAGAGATACTTGAAGGTCTTTAGAGAGAGATTATACTCTCTTTTGTCGTATCTTGTTTGTCATTTTCTATTTTCTTTCTGAGTGTTGAACTGACTGTGTGGTACAATATATTTGAAAACACCAACAAGAGTGCACTCGTGGTGGAAATTACCTTAGTCAATTTTATTGTCTGTTTATGTGATCTTGAAATTTACTTTTATACATTTTCTATTTTTTCTTTCAAGTGAAACCAATTATATTTCTAATTCAATCTTGTGTCTGTCCTTTACTTCTCATGTTAGCCCGCTGTCTCCTTAGCGATCCCTAATTCTTCTGAGGAAATTAAAATCTTACTTGTATTATAAAACTAAAGTAAAGAGAAAATCTACTAAATTACAGCTAATAATTCAGACAAGTGCTACATAAACTTTGGCGAGCCAGCCAGGAGACAGCGCTGTTGCTGAGAACTAACAGCTTTTCTTTTGCTTTTAATCAAGCGACGATAATGGAGATTGTTGAAGCTGAAGGGATTATTATCCCAAACTCCGTAATAGTCAGTGGTTTAACCGACACCGAGAGCGATGACGAGTTGTTTGATGCTCTAAAACGACACGGGTCGTTTGCCAAAACCGTGCGGATTGACGACAAAGAATCCGAGTTCTACCAAAACGTGATAGTTGAGTACAACAGTAATCAAGCGTTGCAATCACTTGGACTCAAATTGCCGTATTCTCACCAGCTGTCAACCGAAACCGGTGCTATGTGCCATGTGAGAGCGTTAGCCAGTGTGTTTACACAGCAACTGGGTAGTAGCATAACAAAGTCCTACCTGGACAGATTAAAAGAAATAGCAGAAATGAGCGGAAACAACTCTGACCTCCCACCAGAGCCCGCTGTTTCTGGTAGTACTGGTGAAGACACCTGTGAGAAACCATATTGGGCATCTCCTGATGGGAACTTCGACCCAATTCGTAAGCCACCGAGTCAGATAGATGACGTACCGCCGCAACCTACTCCTATCAATTTGATTGAGCCGACCCTTCGCACGTCGTCCAAATTTCTCAATCCGCCCGAGGTCCAAAGACTAGTAGTTGAGCATGTTGTGCGGAGCAGTGAGGTGGTTGCTCAAGGGCAGATACAGCCTAGGCTCAGAGTATTTTCAGGAAAATGCCTCCGGCCTGGCAACGAGGTAGATTACGACATTTGGCGTTCTAGTGTCGAATTCATTTTGAAAGATCCCTCTTTGTCCAATTTGCATGCGTCTAGGCGAATACTAGACAGTCTTTTGCCACCTGCGGCGGATGTTATAAAGCATGTTAATCCTGAATCTCCTCCTTCCGCTTACCTCCAGCTGTTAGACTCCGCTTTCAGTGCTGTGGAGGATGGGGATGAATTATTGGCGAAATTCATGAACACGTTGCAGGATGCGGGTGAAAGGCCGTCTACTTATCTGTACAGGCTACAGTCAGCTTTAAGTGCAACTGTCAAAAGAGAGGGTATTGTCCCAGAAGAGGCAGATAGGCATCTCCTAAAGTAGTTTTGCAGGGGCTGTTGGGATAATGACTTGATCGCCGAACTACGACTAGAGCAAAAGCGAAACAATCCTCCTTCCTTTGCACAGCTTCTGCTTATGCTTCGTACAGAGGAGGATAAACATACTGCCAAAGCAACTCGAATGAAGCAACACCTTGGGTCCTCTAAGCAGAGAGCGTTTATGCACTCTCAGAAAGCGTGGGTTTCTGCTGAATTAGAACAAGACGAAGGTCCTAGAGTGAGCTCTCTTGAAACTGAAATGCGCGAGTTAAAGAAGCAGATTGTCAAGCTTCAGAGTCAGTTAGCTAATCTTGCAGTCCGATCAAAACATCAAAAGAAAACTCCGTCGCGAGAGGTAGTCAACAAGCCTGCACCACCTGACCAAAGAAAGTCAGGGGCTGCTGCGAGTGTAGTTCCGGTCAACAAGAAACCAACTGATAGACCTAGGCCGTGGTACTGTTTCATGTGTGGTGAGGATGGCCACATCGCATCGTCATGTAGTTCTGAGCCAAATCCCGAGCTTGTCGCTACTAAACGTAGGCTATTAAAGGAGAAACAGTTACAGTGGGAGTCACAGAATCCTTCCGCTAGCTCCGATTTAAACTAGAGACAGTTCCTGTTGTGGGACATACAGGAACTGAGTCTAAGTCGAATGGTCCCATTGTAAATCGGGTCTCCAAGAAATGCCAAACTCCTAAGAGGCGGAGTGCAAACCTACCTAAGGGTTTAGTTGGTGCTAGATGTGTTGCCGAAGTCAGCATAGCTGGTAAGAAATGTCACTGTCTGCTTGACACTGGATCTCAGGTCACGACTGTGCCTAAGTCTTTTTATGAACAACATCTATCAGAGCACCCGATTAACTCTCTTTGCGATATATTAGAAGTAGAGGGCGCAAATGGTTTGTCCGTTCCATACGAGGGTTACGTAAAGGTAGACATCACGTTCCCTGAAGAGTTTTTGGCTGTGACTATTGAAGTGGCCACAGTAGCTTTAGTTGTTCCAGATGTGAAGTCTCACGCTCAACCGTTGATCTTAATAGGTACCAACACTCTTGACATCCTTTACGAGCAGCAGTTACAGGCAGAATCCCCGAAGCACCAGCCATCTCTATTTGGGTATAGAGTGGTTTTAAAAACCCTCGAAACAAGGCGAAAGCAGAACACGAGTGGCATTCTGGGTCATGTGAGGTTAAGAGGCAATGTACCGGAGGTCATGTCCGCTGGTCAAACTGTCGTAGTGAAGGGCTCTGTTGCAGTGCCAGGTGGGATAGATAAGCGTGTAGTGGTAGAACACCCGTCTGAATCCTCTTTGCCTGGTGGTGTGTTTGTGAAGCGCTGCTTACTTACCCCATCTAGTAGTCAGTCTGTCTGGTTGCCTGTGGTACTAAAAAACGAAACCGAGCATGATATTGCCATTCCCCCACGGTGCATAATAGCAGAGTTGCATGCAGTTGAGTCTGTGCTTCCTCAGCCGAGTGTTTCTCCGGTTAGTAAGCATTCACCTACTCAGGAATCCAATTTCGACGTGAATTTTGGTGAATCCCCATTGTCACAAGAATGGCGGGATCGCATCTCAGAAAAACTCAGAGAAATGTCTGATGTTTTCAGTCAGCACGATCTAGATTTTGGGCATACACAAAAAGTGAAACATCGTATACAACTTAACGATGAAACTCCCTTTAAACATAGGGCGCGACCGATCCATCCGCAAGACCTGGAAGCCGTCCGCAAACATCTGCGTGATCTTCTTGCGAGTAATGTCATTCGAGAGTCTGAGTTGTCCTTTTCTTCGCCTATCGTAGTAGTGCGGAAGAAAAACGGAGATGTACGGTTGTGCATAGACTACAGGAAGTTGAATCTCCAGACCGTGAAAGACGCCTATGCATTGCCAAATCTCGAGGAGACGTTTTCCGCTTTAACTGGATCAAAGTGGTTTTCTGTACTCGACTTGAAATCTGGGTATTACCAGATAGAGGTAGAAGAAGCAGACAAACCTAAAACCGCCTTTGTCTGTCCCCTGGGGTTTTGGGAGTTTAATCGCATGCCTCAGGGGGTCACTAACGCTCCAAGTACTTTTCAGAGATTGATGGAGAAGTGTATGGAGGATATCAATCTCAGGGAAGTACTTGTCTTCCTGGATGATCTGATCATATTTTATGAAACTTTGGAAGAGCATGAAAGACGGCTGTTAAAAGTTCTTTCTCGGCTCAGAGAGTATGGGCTAAAACTAGCCCCAGAGAAATGTAAATTCTTTCAGACGTCTGTTCGTTATTTAGGGCACATTGTGTCTGAGCACGGCGTTGAGACTGATCCAGAGAAAATAAGAGCCTTAAAAACCTGGCCGAGTCCCAAAAACCTTAAGGAGTTAAGGTCGTTTTTGCGCTTTTGGGCTATTACCGCCGATTTATTAAGGATTACTCTAGGGTTGTGAAACCACTCACCGACTTGACCGTAGGATATCCCCCGACTAGGAAAAGTGTTAAACGGAGTGAGAGTAAGGGTCCATACCATAATCCCAAAGAGTCGTTCGGAGACCGTTGGACACCACTTTGTGAGGAAGCGTTTCGGTCTGTTATCAACAACCTAACTACAGCACCTGTGCTGGGCTTTGCTAACCCTAAACTTACCTACTTCCTGCATACAGATGCCAGCACCAAGGGTTTAGGAGCAGCCCTGTATCAGGAACAGGAAGGGAGGATGCGAGTCATTGCATATGCAAGTAGAGGGTTGTCCCGCAGTGAGTCCCATTACCCGGCACATAAGCTTGAGTTTCTTGCCCTTAAATGGGCAGTAACTGAAAAGTTTAGAGATTATTTATATGGTAGCCAATTCACCGTCGTTACAGACAGTAACCCTCTAACGTATGTTCTAACCACGGCGAGGCTAGATGCAACTAGCTACCGGTGGCTTGCTGCCCTTTCCACTTTTTCATTTAAGTTACAGTACAGAGCAGGCAAGTTAAATACCGATGCTGATGGTCTATCGAGGCGACCGCAGGAACAATTACCTGAAAATCCTCAATCCCAAAAAGAGTATGAACGAATTTAACAGTTTATGCAGAATCATCTCGCGGAAGCTCCAGATTCGTGTGACACCGCAAGTGACGTAGTTCAGGCGATACGTGAGAAGCATCTGGTCAGACGGCCAACGGACGTTGGGTCTGGTGCTGCTTTTGTTGAATCTCTTGCACTTCACTCTGATGCTGTACCTGATAGTTACGAACAAGAAGGTGATTTAGAGGGGTTACCTGTTGTATCTAACCTTTCAGGGAACCTCTGTGATGAGCAAAGGGCAGATCCAGTCATTCGGGAAGTAGTGTCTTTCTTAGAGTCGGGAGAAAAGCCTCCACCAACAGTCAGGAAGGAACTCCCAGATCTTCCTTTCTTTCTAAGAGAGTGGAACCGTCTTGAGTTAAAAGATGGGGTGCTTTATCGGAAGCGGCAGGTAGAGGATTTAGTCACTTACCAACTCGTGTTACCTGAGAAACTGAGGCCCCCCGTATTAAGCAGTTTGCATGACAGTATGGGTCATATGGGGGTAGAGAGAACTCTAGATTTAGTAAGGACTCGTTTCTATTGGCCGAAGATGGCTGCGGAAGTAGAACAAAAGATCCGGACATGCGGTCGTTGTGTGAGGAGGAAATCATTGCCTCAAAAAGCTGCACCGCTGGTTAATATCCAAGCCACAAGACCTTTAGAGTTGGTCTGTATGGATTTTCTCTCATTGGAGCCAGACAAGAGTAATACAAGGGACATCTTGGTAATCACTGATTTCTTTACTAAATATGCTGTGGCAGTCCCCACACCCAACCAAAAGGCAAAAACAGTGGCGAAATGTCTTTGGGACAATTTTGTTGTACACTATGGGTTCCCCGAGCGTCTTCATAGCGACCAGGGCCGAGATTTTGAATCGCGCACCATAAAGGAGCTCTGTGAAATGGCAGGTATTAAGAAAACCCGAACAACCCCTTATCATCCCAGGGGAAATCTGGTCGAACGCTTCAATAGGACCTTACTCAGTATGTTAGGTACCTTAGAAGAGAAAGATAAGGTTCGTTGGAAAGATTTTGTAAAGCCTTTAGCTCACACGTACAATTGCACGAAACATGAGGTCACTGGGTTCACCCCTTACGAATTGATGTTTGGACGTCAACCGAGGTTACCTGTAGATCTTGCTTTTGGGTTGCCGTATCAAGATGGTCCGCGACAGTCTCATTCAGAGTATGTCAAGCATCTGAAAGAGAGCTATTCACTTGCGTCACGTGGTATGTCAAAAAGTGCAGAAAGAAACAAAGCTAGGTTTGACAAATCCGTAACTCATTGTTCTTTGGAGATTGGTGACCGAGTGTTAGTGAGGAACATTAGGCTACGCGGGAAGCATAAGTTAGCTGACAAGTGGGAGTCTGAGGTGTATGTTGTGGTGAGTCAGGCAGCTGAATTGCCAGTTTATACTGTTCGTCCAGAGAGAAAGGACGGTCCTCTGCGTACTCTTCACAGAGATCTGTTGCTCCCGTGTGGGTTTTTACCGTCTTCTGAAGATGAACCACCTACTTTAAACAAATCCATCTCCAAACCTCAAACACGACAGAGTCCAAAGGTTCCGTTAATTGATGACACTTTCCTTTCTGATCCCGAAGAAGGAAATTCGTATTGCGAGTACAGTCATACTCCGAAGATAGAGACAGTACGTTTCTCTACGGTTCATGATGTCAGTACAGAGAGAGATACAATGAACGCTGATTTTGCTGATAACGCAGCTGAACAAACTTCCCCTACCGGTGAAACTTTGCAGGGCGACCAGAGTAATAATTTACTGATCGAAGCCTTACCAGTCGATAACCCTAGTGTATACTTACCTGTTGATACACCTGGTGAACACTTACCTCTTGATACACCTGGTGAACACTTACCGCTTGATGTTCCCGGCACCCTTGAACAAAGTAACTTACCTGATAAGGGCCAAATTGAAGCTGTAATGGGTAGGTCTATTGATGAAGTTGAAGTAACCAGTGTTGTTGAAAGTTCATATGTTCCTGAAAAAACAGAACAACAATCAGAAGATGAGGTAGACACTTTACCGAGGCGTTCTGTTAGACAGAGAGGAGAACCAGAGAGACTTGCTTATTTTCAGCCAGGAAACCCATTAATATATGTGGTCCAATCTTTGTTCCAAGGTCTGAATTCGCCTTTTGTTAAATCTCTTGGTGGAGATGAAAATCGGAGTGTCCTTCCCTTGCTGCCCAGTGGTTTACACAATGTCGTCACCAGTCAGCCAAACAGAACATGCAAAGGGACTTGAATGAGTTTAGGAGGGGAGAATGTAACACAGGTTAAATAAAGGTTATTTAATTTATACACAATTTAGTGATCTGTCCCCTTAATAAAAGTTGATAAGTGATGGGAAACAAAGACTAATATAAACATAAATACATGAACAAATATGCTAATTTATTTTAGATAAAAGCTCGGTGATCCACCAATGAGAGCTCTTTGTCATTTGAGCCATGGGTGTCGACGAGCATGCGCAATGACAGAAGAGACGAGCTTGGTTGAGAAGAGCAGACGCAATCTGATCGTCGTGATCTATTTTGTTAATCTTAGATTGAAAATCTTTGAAAAAAGAATGAAAAAGTTGAGGTTTGATTAATTTGATGCATTCTGAATAAGAAGCCGACTGAATAGAGGAATACATTCTACCTGTTCACCGACGCCATTTTATGATCACGCACGCCTGTAGTTGCGCCTATGTGAGAGCAAAAGAAAAATCTATCACAAAGAGTTCCCCGTCGCCATTGTTGGCCACGTGTCTGTATTAGAAAGAAAGCTATTGCTTCAGAGGCCAGGTTTTTTTTCTCTCTCCTTTGTTTTTTTTTTCGTTTTCTTTTCTTTCTTCTTGATATCGTGGAGACATGATGACTGCACGACCTTCTGTGACATCCTGTAGACTCCGTGTTTGATGCCGAGCCAACCCAGTTTCTAGAAAAGGAGAAGACATCACTTTGTGGAGAGGAGGCCGATATCCTTTCCTTGAGTTCCAGTGCTACTCGTGGAAGCACGACAAATTTGATCTTTTCTTTTTGAGTGTGTATGGTCAACCACAATCCAGATTTGAGAGACATTGGAACTTTTACGAGAGATACTTGAAGGTCTTTAGAGAGAGATTATACTCTCTTTTGTCGTATCTTGTTTGTCATTTTCTATTTTCTTTCTGAGTGTTGAACTGACTGTGTGGTACAATATATTTGAAAACACCAACAAGAGTGCACTCGTGGTGGAAATTACCTTAGTCAATTTTATTGTCTGTTTATGTGATCTTGAAATTTACTTTTATACATTTTCTATTTTTTCTTTCAAGTGAAACCAATTATATTTCTAATTCAATCTTGTGTCTGTCCTTTACTTCTCATGTTAGCCCGCTGTCTCCTTAGCGATCCCTAATTCTTCTGAGGAAATTAAAATCTTACTTGTATTATAAAACTAAAGTAAAGAGAAAATCTACAAAATTACCGCTAATAATTCAGACAAGTGCTACACGTGCGTCGTGGAAATCTCTTGAAGTCTCGTTTCAGGCCTACAAGGAAGAAAAGGAATAGTCGAATAAAGTCGTTATTTTTGTTTGTTTTTTCGCACAAAAAGTATTCTCGTCGCTTGATAAACTTATAGTTGAGCCACTGTTGCGACATGGAATATTTAAACATTTTCTTTAATGACTTTCTGGGCCGTCCGGTGTCAGTCCCTTAGGGAGCCTATGGAGGAGTGATCAACCTCTCAGATTTAATCATAAATATCTTCATTTGTGTTCCGAAGACGAACGAAGGCCTTACGGGGTTGGTACAGCATGGGGGTGAGTAATTAATGACTTAATTTTCATTTTTGGGTGAACTAACCCTTTAATGCCTGTAAAAAGAACTTGTGGTGCTTCATATGGATATATGATTCCTAATTCCTTTATCTTCCTCATTTATTTTTGTGATGCTAATATTAAGTGCGATGACATCGAAAAAATCGATTCTGTTCAGTATCGAGATATTTTGCACCATGATTTTGCGCATGCAATTATATCAATACTGTAGCGCAAAGTATTGCAATATTTAGGCTAATTATACTAATAATTATATTATTATTAGTATAATATACTAAAAATATATATTACCCACGGCAATGGATCTATGAGTAGCCGACGGATGTATTCCGTCAAAATGGCTGACACGCGGCTAGGGGTGACTAGGAGATCCCTATATGTAAAACTGATCAAACCATCCTATACATGCTCATGGCCTTGATTGACAGTATTATAGTTCTGATTGAGGATGAATGTCTGTGTGTCCTCAGATGAAATCTCAGTGAAGAAAGGAGAGGATCTGAAGTTGGATTTTCTGTTGTCTAACGCTGATAAAGTGGAGAGAAACTCTTGCTCCGGCTGGACAGAGGTGTGGAGGAGAGGTCACGGGGTCAGAGGTCACGGGGTCAGCAGTGATCGACTGACCGTCAGTGACCAGACTCTGATCATTCATGAGTTTACAGACACTGACACTGGAACATACAGAGCTCTGGACTCTAATAATGAAGCCTTGATCACAGTCACAGTCACAGGTGAGAGAAGATCAGTGGAGGAGCAGAAATATTATATTTAATCAGCAAATTAATACTAAACTACATGAATAACCTTCAATATTCGGTACAGAATCTGTTCTAGAGTGGAAGGGAAATCTGAACGACACTGAACATCGAAGTGAGTAAAACACGAGAGAATTACAGAAGATCTTAAACAGTGAATTCAAAATTTTAAACTCTCTTCCCACTTTCTCCCTTCACCTGTAGATCATTGGATGTTGCTGGTTGGACTGACTGTGGTTCTGCTGGTTCTGGCTGCTGTCGTGAGATACAGACGTCGGCACAGAGATTACTTGAAGGATGAAAGCACTGAGTTCAGGGATCAGATGACAGTCGGTGTATAATGATGATCTAGTGCTGTAGCTCTCAAGTCCGGTCTCTAGACGCTTCTCTATTGTCTCAGGACTTGTATTGGACTTGTTCTTGTTCGTTATTCTCGACCGACTCCAGCAATATATGCTTTTTTCTCCTTTAAAACAAAACCATTTCCATCAGAGGAATCCGTCAACATATTTCTGCAATATATATTTAATTGTCAGTACATATGAACATTTGTGCTGCAGTTCTACCTCAGGAATCAGTTTGATACTGAATCTGCATTTACTATTAATGTAAAGCAGCCTTAAATATCCAATACATGATCTATGAATTCTTTCTATTTAATCCGTCCACTGATAAATTGAGAATGAGTACCTGTGTCAAATTGAGCAAGACAAACAGTGTGTGTGTGCTTGTACATATGTATATTTTGTTCAGTTTTCTATGTAAATATATGTTGCTTTGTCTGTTTAATAGGTCATCTGCACTGTTCTTTGTAAATCTGCAAGTATGTATTGTGAAAAACAAAATTAAACCACTTTCTTGCAAAATATCACGCAGAGCCGAATGTGGAACTAAACAGCCAGAAGAAGAACAACGTTTGATGGACTTTCATGTCTTATTATAAGTCCTCATTAATTTACTGTATTGGACTGTGTTTGTGCTCATAAATCCAAGTCAAGATACCTTTATTTATAGAGTGCTTTTACAATACAGTTTTAAAGCAGCTTTACAGAGATAACAGGAAAATAATGCAACAAAGTTTGTTTGAAGAAAATAGTGTCATAGTCCAGTAAATTCAGTGTTGATTTATTTTGGTTGTAAAAAAAAGTAATTAATCAGTTCATTGATAAATATATACGCTTTATCGTCCAGCTCAGTTCTGCACACTTGGTGAATTCAGAAGCGCACCAGAGGTGTCAAAAGTATTCACATTCGTTACTCAAGTAGAAGTATAGATACTAGGGTTTAAAAAGACTTCTGTAGAAGTTAAAGTATTAACTCAAGCTTTTTACTCAAGTAAAAGTGTAAAAGTAACTGGTTTCAAAACTACTTAAAGTATAAAAGTAAAAGTAATGCAAGGAAAAAAATGCCATTAAGGACAAAAGCTTAGAGCCACAGGGGCCGATAGTGCACTACCACCTCCTTAAAAAACATTTTTCCAAAGGCCATCACTATAACGTTATATTAAAATGTTAATGTTGAAAAAATTGGAATGCACTACCTGTTTCAGCCGCATATATGCCCATAGAAAATGAATTTCAGTCCAATTTCCATTTTAGTAAAATGCAAATAGCCTACATTAAAGAACCATGTGTGTACTACTGAGCATTAACGTGTTTCATGGAGCGGAAGATATGATGACTAGTTGCCTATAAGTATTGTAATGGTGCAAAAAGTCAAACTTAGAGACATCTCGGAATGGCATATGTTTATACTTCTCTTTAAAGGCGTAGGTTTAATTTTGAGATTGGTGGGGACTGGGGACACTCACAGAAGCGGAGGAGGAATCAGGAAATTAATAGGATAATGTATTAAGGTTTTTAGTCTATATTGACCTTAAAGGAACACTCCGACTTTTTGGGACTTGAGCCTATTCACCTTATCCCCCAGAGTTAGATAAGTCCATACATACCTTTTTCATCTCCGTGCGTGCTATAAGTCTGTTTGACGCACCCACCGCTAGCCTAGCTTAGCACAAAGACTGGATGTAAATGGTTGCAGCTAGCATACTAATCCAAATAAGTGACAAAAAATAACGCAAACATTTTCCTATTTACATGTTGGGATTTGTATAGTCACAGAGTGTACAAAAAACTGCTTTGAAAAAACTGTAAATGAAAATATCTGACTTCCGGCAACGATCGACGCGCGTTCACGGGTGATGGAAGTCGGCGTACGAGGTAAGACGTAGCGTAGGAACCGTCGTGACGTAGAACGAACGCGCCAGCGCATCCAGAGAGCAGAGCAAAACAAAACACGAAAGCGTGTGAACGCGCATCGATCGTTGCCGGAAGTCAGATATTTTCATTTATAAAGTTTTAAATATGTATATTTTTTCGACAAAACCGCACGGATTACCCTCAGAAGGCCTTCGTTTATCCCCCTGGAGCCGGATGGATTACTTTTGTGAAGGATGTATGCACATTTTGGGACTTGAAGGAGGTGGACCCCATTGCCTCACATTATATCCACTGAAGGGTCTAAGACATTTTCTAAAATAACTGAAAATGTGTTCATCTGAAACAAGATTGACAGATGCATCTCGAACGGCTTGAGGGTGAGTAATGCATGGGTTAAATATCATTTTTGGCCGAACTATCCCTTTAAGTATGTCCAGCTATAGCTGCAAGTCATGCAGTTTCTCAACCTCTACTTAAAGGGATAGTTCACTTTGAAATTAATTTTTGGTATGTTTTAGCTTACCTCAAGGGCATCCAAGATGCAGGTGTCTTTGTTTCCGCATTAGTTTCAATTTTGATATTTTTAGGTCAAACCGTTCTTGTCTGTCAGTCATATAATGCAGGTCTATGGTCACTTCCTCAAAGAGCATGCACAGAGAAGTCCAAATTAAACATGATTTAATGACTCATAAATGTAAGTACACATTGATGGCCTAAGACACGAAACGAGCGGTTTGTATGAGAAAACGAGCAGTATTTATATCGTTTTTACCTCTTGTAATCACAGCCACATCCAAGTGATCTGAGGGCGCGGGCGACCTGCATTATATTATATGACTGACCTAAAAATATCAAAATTGAAACTACTGCGGAAACAAAGACACCTACATCTTAGATGCCTTTGAGGTAAGCTAAAACATACCAAAAATTAATTTCAAAGTGAACTATCCCTTTAAATGCGTTCACCATACATGGTTTTAATAGTGTAATTGATCAATAAAATTTTATTTTTTGACCAGAACATTGTTTGGATTGTCTTTTGATTTGCAGTTATTCTGATGTTGCATATTACCTATAGATTTATATACTGTAATAACTACATATTATATAGTTATAATATCATTAGTAATTTGAAAATTACGTTTTGCAATAATGTATCAATATAGATATTACAGTACAATACCGTATAATTAATTACAACAGAAGCAGACAAAAATGACAAAATACAGTAAAAATACAGTACAGTACTGTTTAGTAAGTTTACAGTACTGTTCGTGTGTACTGTAAATTGAATTACAGTACAGTTACTGTAAATCGAAATACAGTACCATGCTGGGAACCTTGCTGCTAGTACTGTACTGTAAAAATACAAGAAAATTGTTAACAGTGTAATGATTTGAATCAGGTGTGTTTGATTAAGGAGACAAAGAAAACGTGCAGTGTTGAGGGGGCGCCAGGACAGGTTTGGGAACCACCAAAGCCCATCTACGGAGAGCCTGGCCACTCCCTATTAAGTCCTATTGTACCGAATATGGGTTGTAGTTCCACCAGATTTCCACTGGGGGTGATCGCCCGAGTGCAAAATGAATGGGAGTCTATGGAGCTAGACGGCTAAATGTGTCTCTTTCATCCGATTGCCGTTGAGAAATCTCAGATTTGAATGTAGGTTTTGCAGGTTTTGTAGGTATTACATGGGTTATAGGTCGAAAGTTGAATGAACGAGTACTTATGTCCTTTTCGATTTCTTACAGGTTGAGTTGTTGTTGCCCATAACACGCTAGCATTCTGCTAATGGACGCTGGTTGGTCAGTGAAGGACTGATTACGACCAGAGACACTGCTTGATGGCATCGTGGCATTCGAAGCGGGACCAATGTTAAGGCGGACTTAACTCTTCTAGCACGTGTGTTTACCTGTGTCAGCTGTGTTGTCGATACCTCGAGAGAAAGGAAAGTGCACAGCGCGAAAGTGACTGAAGGATTGCCGTAAAGCAGTATCTCTAGTCGTACAGTATGACGTCATTGACATTTTAAAAGACTTTTTAAAGCAAATAAGTGACTCTAACACTCTAACAAAATCTAACACCCAGTAATCTGTAATTTCTTTGCATCTCCTTTCGAAAACAACATTCAAATTACTAGACAAAACATTACATCCTGAGAAAAGTGTATTTTGAGGGGTATAGCTCCATAGACCTCCATTCATTCTGCACTCATCCTGTGAGCGCCCTCATGTGGAGCCGGAGTGGAACTGCAACCAGTTCAGGAGCCGGACGTTACTGAGAGTGGGAGTTCTCCCCATATTAGACACTCTCTGGAACCACTGATCCAGACGACCATCGTCTGATGCATGGAGTCGGCTTTGCTGTGAGGCACACCCTGCTGTCCACCGTCTCTCAACTGCTTGCTCTCTGCGCCTGATGTCACACTCGGCTGGCTTTCTCACTCTCCTCTCTGCCTATGCACCCACTCTTGGCACGACCCCTGAGGACAAGGACTCCTTTTATGCCCACGTTAGCGAGGTCGTTCTGTCCCGGCCGGGGAGGATTTAGCTCTGCTTGAGGACTTCAACGCCAGAGTTGGAGGGGATATCACTGCCTGGAGGCCGATCTTGGGTCATTTTGGGATTAGCATCAATGACAATGGCCAACGTCACCTTGAGTTGTGCGCTGCTTATGGCCTATGCTTACCGGGTTCCTTTTTATCTGGAACTATCAGATCCAAGGTTACCTGGATGCATCCCCGGTCCAAACACTGGCACCAACTTGATCACATTATTGTCAGGCTGCGCCAACTCAATGCTGTCAAGAGGTACAGGAGTATGACACCGACCACAGTCCGCTGCACGGTAAAACTCACCCCAAAGAAGATTCACAGTACGACTCCAAAGCTAAACATTGAGCTGATGCGGAAACATGAATACGTGGCAAGTTTCCGTGCTCGTATGGAGGGCCTTCCCTTCAGAGTTGACGGCAGTCCTGAAAACACCTGGGCTGAGCTAAGAGGTTGCATGACGGACGCTGCATCTGAGGTCTTTGGCCTTTGTAGAAGGAAACAGCCGGATTGGTTCTTTGCAAGCTCTGCTGTCCTGCTCCCGGCCTAGCTGACAAGCGTGCTGCCCGTCTCAGAGCTCTCCAACACAGTAATGACTCCACCATCGCTCACTGTCGTAAGGCCAGGAATGACGGCAAGCATCTTACACACCAGGCCTGCGAGCAGTACTGGCCGGACCTTAGGTAGAACGGTGTGCAAGTATACGCGGACGTGAGAACAGGAACGCCGATCATGAACACTACCAAGAGGTCCCAATGCCAGAAATAGAAGTAAAAGTAGTCCAGAACATCTAGGCTGCGTCCGAAAACTGACAAGTCTTCGTATAGGACACATTTCAAGATCGTGAGGTATCAAGACACGTCCGAATGCAATGATAGTTTCACTCCCCGTCTCCCGAGATCCGGTTTCTGAAGGCAGATGGATCCTGATATCCCACAATCCTGTGACATTTGAATTGTTTATCTATTGATTTTTTAAACGTTTATTTCAAAACATTATGATTTAAATATATAAGGAAATTGTATGTGTAATGTT
Organism: Tiaroga cobitis; assembly: GCA_030578255.1. NCBI lineage: Eukaryota > Metazoa > Chordata > Actinopteri > Cypriniformes > Leuciscidae > Tiaroga > Tiaroga cobitis. The sequence goes on along the minus strand of CM060609.1, from coordinate 43,315,286 downwards.
TATACTTGAACTAACCTGTTTATGTGAATTGACTTGCGTGCGGAAGTGCATGTCTTTATAGTCAGTTTTTTCAATCACATTTCACACTGGTATTGTAATTTTAGTATTTTTATATTTATTTATTTTTGTATTTTTTTGTTTGGAAAGCAAACCAGAGATTGCGATTAATCGGGAGAGACTCCGCCTATAGGACTGCACTCCTACACCGAGATTCTGTTGGTTGACTGTATGCATTTAGTTAGTTTAGCAGTCTAGGTGAATACGCAGCAAATATCAAACCTGAAACTATTTTTACCCTGGTTGGTTTTTTTTTCAAACTTGACTATGTTCATGGTGCTGTCCACGTAGGCTATGTGGCCCTGAAGCTCCTACATGATCAAGTCTGCAACTTGGGTACTGTTGCTTTTTATATTCGCTTCGCATATTTGCGGAGTTCCGCGTTCAATATCTCGTGAGCTGAATATTGTTACTACACAAATAACATTGTTTTTTAATCTCCTCAAAGCGAGCTTTCCTTTGGGTTTGCACTTTGCAGATGGTCCCTTCTTAGTAGCCTGCGCAGAGATCTATGTATTTTGTCCAGTGTGAAGGAAAGATCGTTTTGAGGAAATTTATGTTGTAGCTTCTGGTGTTTTATCTGTAGTTATCTGTGATAGGTGTTGTGTGTAACAACAACGTTTAGTTCACGAGTTAGGCCTACTGAACGAATGTTCGAATATAAAACCAACTTTACCTAAGTCAGTTACTTTGGCTTTTATCATGTATCCTCGCTCAGATAATGTGTTTCTAACAGCAAACACTCAAAATAAAGTGAGATGATCTGCTGATGATCCTGAATGGCTTGTTGAATGGGTGTTGATAGTCTGAGGCTCATCAATATTAACAGATCTGCTGAAAACACTCTTTATTTCATGACAATAGTTCCTGTTTTCTCCTCATTTATTATGCTGATATCTTCACATCTCCTGTAATTGACACTTAAAGCTCATTTCATTGGTGTCAGCAGACTGAGGGGATTTGTTGGCTACTATATGTGTGTTTATATCTGTGTTTATGATTTTAACTGTTTTTCTTACCATTGTTTATTTTTGGAAGAATCTAAATGATTTATATCATTTTCTTTATTTCTAGATACCTGTGTTTTAATGAAGAAGCAGAATAATGTTAGGATTAGCACTATAAACGAATTAATGAATTGGCATCAGTTACTGTACGATGAAATAGATAGATGAATAGATAGACATAAATAGCCTATACTAGGGCTGGGTATTGACACAAATTTCACAATTCAATTCGATTTCGATTCGATTCAATATTGATTATTTTAGATATCAGGTACAATACATGGCAAATGTTCTTAAGGAAAACAAATCTCTTGACCAATGCTGTAAACTATGGGAGTCAGTTGTGTCATTAAAATGGTTTCATTAGCCTATAGCCTAATATTGAAGGTTGTAAGGGTCCACCCATTGGCCCAACAACGGAATCCAACGGTGTGGGCGAAGGGATAATGCGTGGTCTTTCTGTAGGCGTTCTAGTGAAGTACACTTAATTTATTAGAATTTAGTTTCAATATTACTTTAGCTCTACGCTTAATCTGACTCCAATTTCGAATGACAATCAAACTTAGATCGTATTTCTTATGAAATAATCATAAATATTGATTATGAGTTAATGTAGATCTTTGATTATTCTGGGCATTTCATAATATATATATATATATATATATATATATATATATATATATATATATATACATTATACATGTATATATATACATTAATATATATATATATACATTTCATTCAATATATTCATTCATTATGGGACCCGATGCCGCACAGAGTCACACGCCCTGGGTTTACGTGGATCTCACGGACACAGTCTCGCCAGTCTGATCTTGGTCAGAGGGTGCAGGGTTTGCTAATACCTCTTAAGTCGGTCGCCTACTGCTTACTCATAAATAAAAGTGTAGTTTATTTAGCCACTTCCATACAACTTGCCAAGTCAGTGATAGACAGTAATCAAAAGGTCTTCAGATGACGTACTGCTCCGTTCATATGCGCCTTTAGTTTGACCTATCCTGGACACAGATCTGCGGTAGCACCAGCCTCTTCATAATATTAGAAACAATGATTTCAGAAGAATGCAGAATAAATCAAGGGTAACATTTATTTTTGTCAGGAAAAATGTATCATGCCAATACCAAAAGTAGATGATTAAAAGCCAATTCAGAAATAATAAATACATAACATAAATTGCTCAAAGATGACTCTAAGAGTAAGAAATGCATTCCTGACAGAGACACACAGTGGTGTGTGAGTGTGTTCTGAGTCCAAGACTCGAGAAGCCACTGACACAGCACTGCATGGGGGTTTTCCTGGTTACAGTTTCCCCCCAGACTGCTCTGTTACCTAGCCTTAAATACCCATAAGGGTTGTACCAATATTTTTCAGAGTTTGCTTTGGATCAATTCCTGTACCCCAGGGGGTAGCACCTGGTCTCGAGGGAGTGGGGAGATATCTTGAAAAGATATCATCAATGGAGGAGAACAGAATTCTCTTAAGTTCTCAATGTTTCTTATGATCTCAATGACTGCAATGAAATTAAGACCATTTTTCCAATCGCACTTAAAACATTAGACATTTAAAATGAAACCAAACATGAAAAGGAAAAACAATAGATTCACAAGATACATAATATGTGATATATGGGCATTCTTAGTGAACTTTTGGTGACTTGACTCAGGGGGAGAGGGGGGATACAGAGATAAAGGGCAAATGTTTGGACAGGACAATGTCCTGTTGCTCTGTCTTTGCGATCTTCTCTCCAGGGTGCGTTTTATGGCTTTATTGCAGAGTGAGTTTTATTTTAACAGGAAAATCAGTTCTTACAGACCGCCCCTGGCCCCTTGGGACAGATTCAGATCAGGCCTGAGGGGACATTTTTGGACATTTTCCTGTTTCCACATTTTCAGTGTTATTTTCTGAGTGTTCATAGGGCTGACACCTGTACTAGTTTGCGTTAGTCGATGGTTGCAGGAATCAAGTAGTTACCTGAAATAACAGCATTAAGACAGGTTGAACATTAAGATGAAAGCACTGCAGAATGCACCTCTGTGACACACAGTTCCTTTAGGTTTAGGTGTACTGTGCTGAATGGGTGCTGCAGCAGCTGGGCGGGGTGTCCCATGATCCTCTTGGCTGGGTTTCCTTCCACCTGCACTTGGTTGCGGTGGTATTCAGCCTGTGGAATGACTCGTTGTATCAAGTCTGTTTGCGTTGGTCAGCATGATCAGAAAGTGTCACTGAAAAATGTCATTTTAACGCTTTGCGAAAACATCTGTGTCCTTCCTTGGATGTTTTAACTGACCCTTTGAGAAGTCCTCGGTCTCCTTCAAGCAGAAGGTTTGGTTTGCCGGGCAGGTCAGAACTCCATAGGTAAAGGAGTAATCTCACTGATGACGCTCCATTGTGTGTAAGACACCTGAACAACTTCTGAATGACCATGCAATAATTGAATACTGATGTATTTGTGGTTATTGTAAGATGAGAAAAAAGTTATTGGATTAACACAAGAACACAAAATAGCAAGACATGATGTACTCAAAAGTGCAAAACTCAAACGTCAAAGATGCGAGTGGTAAATAAGGTCTCTTTTTCAGAATCATATTTAGTGAGCAGGTCTCATTTGATCAACAAATTCTTCACTACCACAGTGATATGGTAGTGGAATTTAGACTTGGTCTGGATAAATTAAGGAAGGGTAGCAGAAAGTCAACATAACTAGTATATTTACCAGCGGTATGCAAAATTAAAATATATCACATAATTAAACATGGCAAATCATCGATGAACCTAAAGGTTTTTATATTTTCAATTAGAGAATGAAATGTAGATTTAAACTCTGTAGTTTAACTTTTGAAATCATCCCCTGTGCGTTTGATGTACAGGCTAAGTCACACTCAATAATGCAGGTCTGACTGGGAATTGTATAGCTGACCAATAGAAATGCCTGCATTTTAGATCTAACTGTTTATATCATTTTTATTGTCATTAGTCATTTGTTGGAAACCAGGGGGCCCTTCCTGGTTTGCAACAACGCTAACGACTGCACATAATAAACATTTTGTCCAAAGACCAGTTGCATTGATGCAATGGAGAAAAGATGTCTCAATTAGATTTTATATGTGCAATTTAAACCAATTGATGTGTGACTATGCATGCACAAGTTCTGTGCACATCACTGTTTACATACAGGAAGTTGACAAGACTGTAATGCAAAACTTATTGAAAAGAAATTATTAAAATAATTTCTCTTGTCCTATATGTATGAAGGTGAATGATGTATTATAGATTTGCATGATGTGAATAATTTTGGCCTGGATAGTCTTATGATCTATGCCAGGTAGAGATGTTATAAGGTTGTCGTAGTGATGGTGTGTATTGTGTGTGTGTTTATGTATAGGAGATGGGTGGTGTCTATCCTACCATAATCTGTGTTGCATAATTTAGTTCCGGTGCTACACCGGAAGGCCACATCCAGTAGTTACTTCTGTAGTGCTGTGAGGTGTGAGTGGCCCTTGAAGTTTCTCCACCCCCATCTCTTACATGTCAAGTTGTGTGTGTCCTGCTTGATGCAGGCGGGACCAGACCCTTGTGGTATCTGGTTCTGAAGAAAGTCAGTTGTCAGCCTGCAAGAGAAATAGACCTAGAGAGAAAAACACAGTTTAATCTTGAGCCTTTACACAAATTGTATTAAGATAGATGGTCTTAATATTTCTTTGATGGCCTTAGCCAGACAGTTGTTACTGATGGCTTTGATCTGTTAAGATTTTATGCCATTAGGAGAAAATTTGTTTTAGTTTACAAAGACGTGTATCATTATAATGATCATGTTTTTGCAAAGAAAAGGTCAATTAAACTGAGTGGTAATGGTCAGATCTGACTGCTGTTGCAGCTGAACTCACACCGTCTGCTGTGTTGTGAGCATTAGGACGCCCAGGTCTGCTGGGGAAATCTCTTTACATGATGCTGTTTACACTCTGCGTTCAAGTGATTGGATCACCAGGTGTGGTGCTGTGCTTTTTTGTTTAGCATTTGGAATTCATGGTGCCATTGAAACACTTGACCATTTGGATCTCTGTGGTCCATAAGGACAGTAGATTTTCTGCCTGATGTTTACATTTAACAGAACTTTCCTTACATGTCCAGTAAAATACCTTACCTGATCAGATCCTATGTGAGCTGACGCTCCTAGAGAGGAGCTTGTTAACACTTGCGCCACTTTGTTTGTGGTTTTGTTGCCAGAGAAAATTAAAACTTGCTCCTCCCCTTGTTACTATGTTGAAGATCTATTAGATCAAATTTAAATCATCCTGTGGCTTTGGATGAATATTCAAAACATGGCAATCAGGTTGATCATTTTAGTTGGTACATACTGGGCATTGTAATTTTTCTCATTAAAGATTCTTGTACAAATAGAAGGTTAAGAAGTTCTTTCTCATTCATTCTTCCCTTCAGTTTCCTTCCTTACCAATACTTTCTCTAACCATCTAGTATCTCCTTACTCCCAACACTAGTCCTGCCTTCTTGCTCCCTACATGCACATATATCTTTCTATACATTCTGATTCTTTTCATTCTCCTTCAACATCCTTTCCTCTTCTAATCCAATGCTGAATCATTAAGAGATTAAAGCCATGCCTGGCCATCATAATATAATATATATTATAATCTGGTCATAATATAAATTATAATTTATAAAATTGTATACATCAAAACTAATTTTATTTACTGGTCTCTGGGGTCTCTACTGAGTAAATGTCCAGACTGACTTGTTATCTTCTCACTGATCTTTTAGAAGACATTTGGCCCTGCAGCTCGAGCTGTGCTGGACTGAGCATTGTGTGCACAGCAACAAGCCAAACTATAGAATTGGACACAATTATCTTGTTTTAGGCTGATATGCTATCAATTGCATTCTTTTAAGAATCTATTTGAATATGAAAGAAAGGTTGGACAAACAGGTCTGATGGAGGGCGCCAGGATTGTTTTTTGGTTTGTTAATTTTGTCAGTCTCTTTTGAGACCTCGAAAAACATACAAGAATGCAGCAATTGCAAAGTCTGATATAAGACCAAATTAAAAGCTATTTTTTATAAGACATGGGCCTTAAATGGTGTTGTTTACACCATATTTTGTGACATCAGTCATGAACTTTTTAGCACTATTGAAAGATTTTCAAAGAACAGCGATTACTTGATGTAATTCATATTGTTTGTTGTCTAGGCTGTACATGTCCTCTGAATGGGAGAAACTATCAGGCCTGGCTACAAGCCTCTTAGTGAGACAATAATTGTTATTATATGCGTTTTCTTACCATTGTTTATTTTTAGAAGAATCTAAATAATTTATATCATTTCTTTATTTCTAGATACCTGTGTTTTAACGAAGAAGCAGAATAATGTTAGGATTAGCACTATAAACGAATTAATGAATTGGCATCAGTTACTGTACGATGAAATAGATAGATGAACAGATAGACATAAATAGCCTATACTAGGGCTGGGTATTGACACAAATTTCACAATTCAATTCCGATTCGATTCAATATTGATTATTTTCGATATCAGGTACAATACATGGCAAATGTTCTTAAGGAAAACAAATCTCTTGACCAATGCTGTAAACTATGGGAGTCAGTTGTGTCATTAAAATGGTTTCATTAGCCTATAGAGGGTATGCGCATGACGTCACCGTCGGCCGGAGTGAATGCGGTCACGCCCACAAGTGGCAAAAAGACTGAGCGGCTGCATTTGTTTTCAGCGTGAATGCCGTGATAAACACACAAAACACATCTAAAACGGGAAAGAGCTTTGCGATTGACTGTACAACTAGATTTGACCAGAAATCTGAGGTACTGTATATTTTTACAGACTGCAAAAAGCTACAGAACAGACTATATTCTGCATAATTGGATGTTTTTAAATAAACACTGACAAAAAACTATACAAGTTTTAGGGCTGGACGATATGATGATATACAGTATAACATTAATGTAAGTGATCACTCGGATTTAGACCTATCTATATTGTATTTATATAAAACGTTTACAGGCAAATTTTCTTCATTTATTTCCCCGGCGTCGAAATCAGGCACATATAAATGTCAGGAAACACGATTCCTGGCTGCATGTCAATATCCATGGATCACTGGATCTTTGATAAGTTGTAAGGAACACTATATCGAGTCCAACTTTTAGTTTAAACTGATAATAGTTTGTTTTACTCGCGTTTTCGCTGTTTCCACTATTAACTCCAGTCACGCAGCAGCTCTTCTGCCACTCAGTCCGGCTGAGGGGGGCGTGTTCCGGCGGGGAAGTGACGTTAATGCATTCCCTCTATCCACCTGTTTCCGGAGGGCGCTACTGTAAAAAATAAAGTGGGTGCAACTTCCGGTCAGGCGGCGGAAGTAGCATACCAATGGTATTTTGTGTGCTATTTAGCGAAGAGGCTAGGTGTTTTTCAGATAATATTTTACTATTTAAAATAAGTCGCAAACCTTTATGAGAGATGTCGTTACGGAGCTCAGGGACAACATGTGCTGTTCGCGGTTGTACATAGGCCTATAACCGGACTAAACTAATTCAGTGGCAAATTGTATTATCCAACAATCTTGGACTAAAGATTTTAAGTGAAGGCTACTATGAAGCAACATATTCAGAACATGAATGACACACAGTAAACACTTCATAGTATATCTAATATAATATAGGCTATATATATATTTCTCAGGTCTGTAAGGCAAGTAGACGCTGAGTTTCGGTTCATTTATGAGACGAGCTGCAGTTCAGGCGCCAGCGCCTCCGTGTCTTGATTATTGTCTGCTATATTTACCGCTACTTATTATTTATTAAATCCAGGTAAATTGTTGATGAAACATTGATTGAAATTAAGATACAATTAATTTCAAAACGAAATTAACTTTAAATAAAGGCTCAGTGCTTTTTTTTGTGTCACCCTCGTGTATTTCCCTCATATTAAATACAAAATGCATGTGCTATATATTTCTAATGTCTGGACTCCTTTATTGATATGATATGATATATGTATATAAACCGAGGTTTCAATAGCCTAAATGCATTTTCGGAGAATTTATATTTTGACTGCAAATGTCACGTCCATAATGCTGGAATCGCCAAATTTTAAATAATTTATCCTCAACTAGTTTTGTGGTGTAGGTCTACAAATTTTATAATGTTAACTTCAAATAATACAAATAGTAAAGATATGGTAGCTATATTGGATCTGGACGGGAAGGATATCTCTGGGAGTGGGAAGGGCGTATCGTGATTCTGCCTTCCCTGACCGCGACACAGGTCCGTGGATCTGAGTATCGCGATTTCGGTTTTATTTAACATGATTCTTTTTTATTACTATTTAGGAACTAACAAGGGTCTCTGTTTAAAAAACGCCGACTCGCACCGGCAGTCCAGAGCACCGCAGCGCATATCTTCAAGTTTAGCCATAACCGAATGTCCAGTTTAACTGCCACAAGTTGATCTTGTAATAAAGAACTCATCGTGGAAAAACACGCTGTATTTTTGTATTTTCATTGCATTTGTAATTGATAAAAAGTTAAACAAATTAAATAATACATTTTAGTATAAATATTAATGATTAATCGATAGTCGAATGAATGAATGAGTGTCACGTTTCGCTTGTTTACTTCGAACCGGAAGACGCACCCACTTTTGACGCAAGGCCTCATGGGACGTAGGAAACTTGTGGATAGCCTAATATTGAAGGTAAAGATTTATTTGTATACAAACACTTAAATTAAACTTTTATTTATTTTTATAATAATAAAGTTATATGAAATATAAACATTTGAATGGTGGCTGTCATAAAAACTTGCCAGATTTATTCAAACATGCATTAAATATTGAAGAACATAAAACATTATAATGAATATGTAATGTGGTGCATATCAGCAAAATGCTCCTCTCTAGAGTTAATTTTTCTAGCTGACTAACGAGTTCATGCCGGTCACTGGATATGGTTTTTCTGAGGTAAATGTGATGTTACATGACATTGTATCCGAGCTGTTTCACTGACGTCTTCCCACGGTTGAAACACTGATTGAGCGATTCCATGTGACAATAAGCCACCAGAGCGATCTCACGCCACAGCGCCAAAACGGTATTTATGTTTTTGAATTTCGTAAGAAAATGGACGTAATTTGAAATCTGAGACTGTGTTTCATATCAATAGTAACGAAGCACAAAGTTTATTGCGTTTATTTGATAGTATGCTCGCTACAATGTTCCATTCATTCATCAGATGAAAACAGGATGACTAATCGATTCTTGGGATTTAAGAATCGATATCGGTTCGTAAAAATTAGAATCGATTAAAATCAAGAAATCGATATTTTTTACCCAGCCCTAATAAATACTTAGTATAATTTATAAAAACAAACTCAGTAATTGATATTTTTGATTTAGGATCAGATCAGCTCCTCCCATGGCAATCACACCATCAGTGAAACTCCTCCCTCTGTAATTCTCCAATAAATGCTGTAAATTCCCATCAGCTACAAGTGAAGACGAGCATCAGAGCATCAGGAAGAGCTGAAATCTGCAAAGACTGAGTTTATTAAAGAGGACAGTGAGAACACGAGTGATCCAGAACCTGCAGAATGAAACACACTGAAGATCCTGAAGAACAAAGAGGTTGGTGTTTATTCTTCATTCATTCATGATGCTGAAGAACATTCGTGTTAGAATGCTGGCCGATGCATGGCCGATGCTGATATCTTAGAGAGCAGGGTGGCCGATGGCCGATATTTATATGTATATATCAAACATATATATATATATATATATATATATATATATATATATATATACACACACACACACACTTTATATTTATATAAATCAATATTTAATTAATTAGATAAATTTAATAAATTGCTTAGGCCCTATACTTTAGATGGCAACTTCTTGAATCTGCAATCCTATTACCGTATTTTTTACAAATAAAGTAATTGTTTAAAAATATATGAATAAAAAGTAAACACTGTAACAGGGCACTCAGTAATCTGGTAATTTCATGCGCACTGATAATCATATTTTTATCACTTTGACTTTTGACAAGGTAACGCTAATTTTACATACAGCACACCGTGAAAACGACATGAATATGACACCGTGGGCAACTGGATTTAGCACAGCATATTTTAAAATGAAGGATTTAAAGTTTTTCGATCGCGTCTCCTGTGAAGTTGATCTTCTGTTCACATTTACTCACTTCGCACGGACCGTCACTCGCAGGAACACGTTTATGCAGGCTACACATGCACACTTCACAAGATATCACAGCTGGATTCGATTAAATCTGCAAGGTTTGTGAAATTAAATGTTTTTTTTATTTATTTTTATTTATTGCAATATTAACAAACAGAACAAGTCGATACAAACAAGAAATATCAACAAATTTTCAAAACAAAAGAGCAATTATGGTTTAGAATACATTAAGAATACATTCATCAATAGTCTAAAAGAAAAGAGTAAGAAAAGAAAGAAAAAAGAAGAGGGCACAAAAGAAAAGAAAAACATTAAGGGAGAATATTAAACATGGTACAAATTCTGGATGTTTTCATTGCTTTCTTGTTAACAGAAGTTGAAATTGTATTTAAATACATCTTCAATTCTTCTTTGAAAAAGCTAAAGTGGGGTTTACTTTTCATATATTTACATTTATGGATATGAAACTTTCCAATATATAAAAGAAGGTTTATACAAAAACATGCATTCATTAGATTCTTGTCTGACATAAAACCCAAAAAGAATGTGTCTATATGATAAAGAAAAGTTATAAAAAACCTTTTGGACAATCAGAGCATCAATATTGTTCCAGAAAGACCGAGTAAAAAGACATTCCCAAAACAAATGATCAACAGTTTCAGAGGAGGCTTCACAAAAAGAACAGGAAGTATCAATATCATTTCTAAATTTCTTTAAAAAGTATTTAACTGGATAAAATCTTTGAATAATTTTATAGGATATTTCTTTAACTTTATTTGTTAGAAAGAATTTTTGAGGAAGTGACCAAACATATGACCATTTAATATCATCAAAAAGGTTATTCCAAAAAGAGATGGAGGAAGGAATTGAAGTTACAGGGTCCAAAAATAATGACCTAATTTTATAATTGGATTTATGTATTGAAAAACAAATAGAACCAACCACAGTAGATCCAGGGCTAGGGGGAGAAACAGAAGTCACTGTAGCACTATTATTGTTTCTAAACAGCATAAAGATTTCCAAAGAGATGGCCTTGAAAACTATATTAAATTCTTTACTAGATACTGGGAATTGGTATCCTGAAACAAAATCGGAATAATTAAATAAATTACCCTCACTATCAAATAGCTGGTTTACTAACATCACTCCATTATTGAACCAGTTTTCAAGAAATAAAGATTTCCTCTTATGATGAATATTACAGTTGTTCAAAATTAAAAAAATGTGTGGCGAGAAATTATGCTTGTAAATAAGTTTCCAAGCCATAAGCATCTGCTGATGATAATTGGAAAGTTTGACAGGAAGTTTACTAATTGAATAATTGCACATTAAAAGAAAATGTATACCTCCTAATTGAGAAAAAATATATCTTGGGATTATACGAATTGGCCAACTCGTCAAATATGTACGTTTTAGCCCAAATCGTACTAATTCGTATGAGTGAGGTCGTATGAATTCGTACGAATTAGCCACCTCGTAGAATTCGTACGAATTCCCGTGAGATCGGGTTGGTTTTTCTTCAACAAATGGTCAGTAAAGGGAGATTTGAGACATTTTTATTTTGTTTGTCAACATCAGATCAAACCAAATGCTATTTTAACTGTTTTATTTTACATTTATTTTATATCTGGTTCACAATTTGCAACAATTGCACAATAAACACCAAGTTACTGATAAAGTCGTATTTGTCAAATATCATATAAGTTATTAATAGTTATAGAGATTCTTCTTACAGTGACTTTGGTAACAGGGTTGATGAAAACAGTCAATGCTACAGTTTGTGTAAAACTGAGACGATGGATTGAGATTATTTCTTGTTTTCCCATCATGCAGTAGAAAGAGCCCAGATGATGTCACTTCCTGAGTGTCACAGTTTTAAGAAATGCTCTGTTTTTGAAAGGAGGAAAATCATGTCAGGAGTAACAGGGTTGAGTGAAACATGAAGGACACAGTTAATGCTAATAAAAATAGTTAATTTAAAACTAGGTAAAAGCCACTACACTTTGAGCGTGTGAAATGTCTACAGACACTGCAACGGTCACGAAATGACGTCACATTCTGCAGAAGCTTTTTTACAAATTAATTCAATATAACAAATAATAATAATTCAAAATTTAAAAATAAACAATCCACTCCACTTCAATGCTAAACGCTTGTGTTATTTCTCACGGGGTTATTCACTTGAGCTTGTGTTTCAAAAGTTTTTAGTTTTGAGATAATGACGTTTATGTGTGGTTTGTGAAAAAACAAAAAACAAATGTCACTGAAATAAGGTCATAAAACCCATAGGCCTACTGATTATTTCTTCACAAGACTTTTGAAAGCTGTATCACATGGGCTAGAATATTTGCTTCAAAACTATGTGAAAATCATCCTGACTACTCATTCAGATAAGACAATATATTGATTTAAAATTTGTAAGACATGTTTTGTGTAAGAAAGCTTTATGCGAGGCGTAAACAACCCATTAATATATAGTTTTTTACACCTGAGAAAGACAAAGACCCTCCCCATAATGGCCCTATTAGGTGCTATCAGGCCCAATCATCATGAGGAGCCTTGCACAAAGAATGAGGAGATTTAAAAAAGAATGGATTTTTGATTGTTTTGATTTATTTACAACACAACATAATCCAAAGATACACAACAAAGGACAAAAAAGCACATTATTGAACACATTGATCTAAAGACAGACTTGAACAGTCACATAACTTTGTGCCATTCCTGAAACATAGTAGCCTACATACCTTTCATTTCCAAGGTGTTTGATTTTTCATTTTACCATTTATGTACAGAGACTCATGTGAGCGTTGAAGTCAGCAGGACTCATCCAGTGGCATCTGGTCTGTAAAAAAAAAAGAAACAACTGTGAACATGCTGATATTAAGATAAATATGAAGGTAAATCAGTAGCTAAACTCGAGAGCACGTAGATGTGAATTTGAGAACTTGTACAATAAATATTCGTACTTGTATGTGAACATTTACACTCACAGCTCCGATGTGAAAACCTGTAAAATAAAAATCTGAACTTGAACACTGAGATTTGCACTCGCAGACAATAGTCACAAACCTGTATTCTGAATTTGAAGCTGCAGAAAAGCAGTCACAAATGTGTAAAATGACATTCTCAAAGATACGACGACAGACACAAACTTGTAATACAAATTTGCACTTCTTCTAACATTCAAATTCGCAGTACAACCTCAAATTGGCACTTGCAACTTCTCAAATCTGTCACTGCAAGTTCAAATTTCACGCCTTGACTTTTGCTACTCTTTTCGCGATATATGAGGTGCAAAACTGATTTGTGCACTTGTAACGAGAGAGTGGCGAGAGAGAGAGGGGGGCGGGAGCGGGGGTGTTCAAAGGAGCCGTTTTATTGGTTGGCGCCTAGCCAATGAAATAGGACTTCTATTGTACGCGATGATGTCACGAAACCCGCCTCCTCGTGGATGTTCTGAAACGCTAACATGGCAATGCATTAGACTGATTTAAAAGAAATGAATGATATCATCAAACTTAGTTAACACAATAATGCATACTACAGAAAAGCAGATGAGCACAGAATATGAACGCAACACGTTAAATTAACCCTTTGATGCACAACATGGGTCTAAATAGACCCGACTGAGTTTTCATTTTCTATATCTTTGCAAGAAATTAATTTCATCATTCAGTATTCCAGGTATTCCTCAAATAACTCGTTTTAGATCATTACAAATCCTTATTTAAATTTTTCCTTTCTTACTTTTCGAATAAAAATGGTTTTTGTTTCACTACCCTTCTAATGCGCAACATGGGTGTAAAAAGATCCGTAATCATGTTTCTTTGCTGAATATTTGAAAGAAATGTATTTTATCATTTATTAATCCAGGTATTCATTAAATATCTTGTTTTTGATTTCCACAAATCATTATTTTTATTTTTCCTTTCTTACTTTATAAACAAACACGGTTTTTGTATTTCTACATCAATTTTACACACATGGGTCAAAAATGACCCATATAGGAACCTTTGATATTTATAAATAGTATAAATATATTTACTGCAGAAAACTATTCACCTGCCAAACATTTCACAATTCAACATGGCTTCTTTTGTATATTTCATGCATGTAAGTTTTATTTAATACATTTTTTGTCACAGAAAATATTTGATATTTTGTGAAAGACATCTAGATATAGCCTAAAATTTGAACGTTTAGGCTAAGGTTACCTTGACCTTGAAATCCATTACTAGTGCAAAAGAGAAACATGTCCAATACTATTAGCTAGCTTGCGGTCGACATATTTTATTTTATCGAATGTTAGCTAGGTCAACAAAATAAAAGTTGCAATAGAAAGTTATATATACAAGTATATATTGGCGCTGTTGGGCAGAAACCTTACCTGGGCAGTACCTCCATATTAATTTTTATAAATGGTCATAAATCAATGCTATCGGTCACATAAGCCGTCGTGTGGTGCACTATGGCTGCTGTCGCATCATCCGGGTGGATGCTGCACATTGGTGGTGGGGAGATCCCCCTACAGTTGCACTACACTACAGTTCAATTTCAGTGTTATCGGTTATATGTATGTTATGCGTGACAAAGTGGCCAATAAACATATTTCAAGTGTTACAGTAAATGTGTTGATCTAAACAACTGTGACAATGGTTATTTTAACAAAAAGTGTTCTTTATTGTTTTGTTTTTATCACGTTTGCATATGGGTCATTTTAGACCCATGTGTGTAAACTTGATGTATTTACACAAAACCTAGGAAATATTAAAATATGAATTTGTGATCATTGAAAACAAGATATTTTGAATATTCATAAATCATGAAATTTATAGATCATGAAATATAAAATGCTCAAATAAAGTGATTTCAAAAGGTGAAACAAAAAAATGTAGAGCCATGCTTGAAATAACATAGGAAATGAATACGGGTCTTTTTAGACCCATGTTGTGCATTAGAGGGGGTATCCATAGCTTGCGCATCAAAGGGTTAAGACAGTGGTATTGAAAGACCAATCAGGAAACACCATAAATAAAGCATACAGAAAAGCAATTGAGCAGAAAATGAACGCAACTTGTTTAATTGTACGTTAAGCATTTTCCTCTCATAGAAAACCAAGAAAACGCTTAATGAGGCTTAATGGACCAACAGTTATAAAAAATAAATAAAAAAAACACACAATTCCTTATACATTATTAATAAAACACAGGCAGCTGGTCTATTTGCACTGAACACAAATTTGCTTTCTTTCGTCATATTCTGTGCTCATCTGTTTTTCTGTAGTATACATTATCAGTATGGTGTTTACTAAGTTTGATAATATCAATTATGTCTTTTAAATCAGTCTAATGCATTGCCATGTTAGCGTTTCAGAACATCCACGAGGAGGCGGGTTTCGTGACATCATCGCGTACAATAGAAGTCCTATTTCATTGGCTAGGCGCCAACCAATAAAACGGCTCCTTTGAACACCCCCGCTCCCGCCCCCCTCTCTCTCTCGCCACTCTCTCGTTACAAGTGCACAAATCAGTTTTGCACCTCATATATCGCGAAAAGAGTAGCAAAAGTCAAGGCGTGAAATTTGAACTTGCAGTGACAGATTTGAGAAGTTGCAAGTGCCAATTTGAGGTTGTACTGCGAATTTGAATGTTAGAAGAAGTGCAAATTTGTATTACAAGTTTGTGTCTGTCGTCGTATCTTTGAGAATGTCATTTTACACATTTGTGACTGCTTTTCTGCAGCTTCAAATTCAGAATACAGGTTTGTGACTATTGTCTGCGAGTGCAAATCTCAGTGTTCAAGTTCAGATTTTTATTTTACAGGTTTTCACATCGGAGCTGTGAGTGTAAATGTTCACATACAAGTACGAATATTTATTGTACAAGTTCTCAAATTCACATCTACGTGCTCTCGAGTTTTGCTACTAATTTACCTTCATAGATAAACTATAGGCTGCACGATTTTGGGAATACATTTGAGGTTTTTCTGGTTAAAATTGCGATTTAAAATGTACAAAATACACACACACACACACACATATGTATATATATATACATGTCGTCGCTGCCCGATGAAACTGTCGTATGTCCAAAACGGTTACTTTTCAGGAAGTGAAAAAAACACCATAATTTCAAAAAGCAGTTGAACGTAGCGTTGCATACTTGGTACGGCATCTTTAAATGTAACCATATTCTTGCCAGTGTAATGGTATAATCCACATTTGACCAAAATCGAGTTTAAATGGACATACGTGCATATTTTACAGTAACGGTGGTCGATGCGCGTTCTTACTATCATTAATTAGAATGACCAAGTCGTGTTTCATATTGACAGATGAATAGGCTATGCTCAGTTTATTAAATAGCCTACGTCTCAGTTTATTAAATATGCTCAGTTTATTAAATGTCTCTTGCAAACTATGAAGGGACAATGAATCAATACACTGACATGGCAATGCTAGACTGATACTTTGTTTGCACAGTCCTACCGTAATTTTGTGAATATATAATAAACTTAAGAACAGTTGTCAAAAACAAACGTTTGCTGATACTGTACCTCGCAGTGTTATTCAGCTATCCAATGCTGAGCTTCCAGAGACACTTAAAGGCACACTATGCAAGAATTGTACCTTAATATAACAGCTTCAAAGTCATTTCGGTGGTAAACAAACTCATATTAGGGCGAATCATCCTGGTAGTAAAGCTTGGGGGGGACGCCGCTGGAAAAACCAGCAATGCAAGTTTGAGAGGAGCGCCCCCGACAAATCTCACGAGAATGACGACATGCTTTACGGCAACGATGTCACACACAACAACAACATTTGAAGCACGAAGCCACTTGCGCGCATTTCAGACGTGATACTTGACGATGGAAAAAGCAAAGAAAACGCGGTCGGAAGAGACTAGGAAAAGGAAAAGAGAATCTGACCGCGTGAGCAACCGGACAAGAGTGAGTCCCTCTCGGTCGGGCTTTCACTCGTTGGCGCGAGCTAAAAAGCAGCACTGGATGCAACAGTGGTGCTGACCTGGCGATCTTGTTGATGGCCTAGTAAGTAAATCTTTCTAAGTTTGTGTGCATTTTATTTTGTGATTTCACCGGAAATAGAGTCTCCGCAACGGCGATAGATTGAAGAGCGCGTCCGAGTGAAGACTGCGCGCGCGCCGCCACAAGAGACACAATGACTAACGTTATGTATCTATGACACTGATAGCAGCGGACACGAGCGCTCAGGTTGAGTTCAAAAACACATTTAAGCGCTAGATCTCTTATTTAAAGGCACACTATGCAAGATTTGTACCTTAATATAACAGCTTCAAAGGGGTATCAGGCCGTGAGTGCAGAGACCAGCCTATGGCAGACGCTCTCCGTGAGTGGCATTTACGACAGTAACGTTAAATACAAGTTCTCCACAGCGACTCTAGGGGGCGCTGTTTGACAAAAACAGAATTCCAGCATAGTGTGCCTTTAAGATGAAACTTCACGAGACCGGCGAGATGCCTCCACAGGGCGGGAGATACGCGGCGTGATTGACAGCTTTGACACCAAATGGATATACGTAAAAATCAGATGACATGATTTCACAACTTTTCATTGGTCATTTAGATAATGTGAAGCATGCTGTATACGGAAATGAACCTGGACATTCTATCCATCGAAAAATCTCAAAATCGGCAAAATGGACATACGCGGTTTTCATTGGACAGTGACGACATATATATAAAATGAACACCAGGTTGGTTGTGCCCTGTAGGCATATACGTGTAGGCTACACATAAATATGCCTATAAGCCACAACCAACCTGGTGTTCATTTTATGTGTAGGGCTGCATAAAATAACAATAGCCTATAGCAGGCGGCCTATAAATGGTTAAAACAGCGTGACTGACTGAAACTCACAACACGTGTAGAGAACATTTACTGAAGCGATCGAGCCGCTCCAATCTATGAAACATTATTGTTACCACATATACATATCTACGTTTGAGCAGATACCCACAAACACAGTATTTAACAGTAAACACTTTTCTAAACATTATAATATTCACCATATTAGAGTAAACACCATCTGGCACCAGTTTGACTAGTTGCGCAATGTAAAGTTTATATAACAATAACATTATGAGTGGATGTCTTACCTTAAAAATCGTTCTCATCTTCAAATCGCGTTCCTCTAGCTGATGTAAATCCAAAGTGCTCAGCACAACACAGCACAAACACAGACTTCCAAACTCGCAGAGGAGTAGGCTAGGCTACTGAAGTCGCTGATTCTTTGTTTTGAGGTGACGAGGGCGTTTTCACGTCTACTCCTTCACGTGGATCAGACCTACCACACTAGGTCTGACTCTCACATCCGGCTAAAAGTCCCAAGGGTATTGTCAGAATTTGGTAAAAGTGCTTTTTCTTTTTATGCTCCTTGGTTTTGGAATGAAATACAAAATGTACTTAAATAAGATGCACTACCAACCCTGACCTCCTTTAAACGTCTCCTGCTCAATGTTTTAAAGGACAATTGTAACTGTTTTTCCTGACCCGCCCCTACCTATGTAGTTTGTGAATGTATAAATTGTGGTAGCCTATTGTTATTGTTATTCTGTGATTCTTGTGCTGCCGTCTTGACCATGTCTCTCTGGAAGAAGAGATAGTAATATCTCAATGTGACTCTCCTGGTTAAAATAAAGGAAATAATAATAATTTGCATGTCAATCGCTCTTGCGCGTGTGGGTGTGGTCACATTAGAGGTAATTAGGACGCGTTTAAGTCAAGTCACCTTTATTTATATAGCGCTTTTTACAATACAAATTGTTTCAAAGCAGCTTTACAGTGATAACAGGAAAGTAAAGTTGTAATAGTATTGTTAAATTCAAAATTAAATGTCCCCAACTAAGCAAGCCAAAAGCCAATGGCGAATAAAGGTGACAGTGGCAAGGAATCAAAACTCCATCAGGTGACAGAATGGAGAAAAAAACCTTGGGAGAAACCAGACTCAGTCAGGGGGCCAGTCCTCCTTTGGCCAAAAAACGAACAGTGTATGATTATGATTTAGGCGGCATAATAGGTCAGAAGTCAGATTGGATCAGAACTTTCACAATATTTATCCAGTTCATCTGGTTAGGGGTCGGAGTCATCAAGCCGGCATGGAGATGAGTTTGTTGAGGTGTCCATGAGGCCTTCACAGTGTTGATGAGGCTGGCACTTCAGGGATGCGTTGTCGTCGTGTCCTTGTGATGGTCCTTCCTCAGATCTGGATATGGCCTGGATCCGGTGGTTTGCGGTAAACCTCGGGATAAACAGAGAGACTAATATTAGCGTAGAGACCATCCTTCTTATGATGTACAAAGTACATCAGGATTTATGGGAAGTGTTCCCGGTTCCGGCTGATCTAAATTATGCAGCGTAACATTGAATTATAGCAATCTATAATGTATTATGTGTATGCCAGGTCAAAGAGATGTGTTTTTAGTCTAGCTTTGAACTGACAGAGTGTGTCTGCTTCCCGGACCATGTTAGGAAGATTGTTCCAAAGTTTTGGTGCCAAGTAGGAAAAGGATCTACCGCCAGCAGTCGATTTAGATATTCTAGGTATTATCATCTGGCCAGAATTTTGAGATCGCAATAGACATGAAGGACTATAATGGGTTAAGAGCTCGCTCAAGTACTGCGGAGCTAAACCATTTAGTGCTTTGTAAGTAATCAGCAATATTTAAAATGTATACGATGTTAAATAGGGAGCCAATGCAGTGTTGACAGAACTGGGCTAATATGGTCATACTTCCTGGTTCTGGTAAGAACTCTAGCGGTTGCATTTTGAACTAGCTGTGGTTTATTTATTAAGCGTGCAGGGCAACCACCCAGTAGAGCATTACAATAGTCTAGCCTTGAGGTCATGAACGCATGAACTAATTGTTGCGCACTTGTCAATGAGAGCATTTGACGTAATTTAGATATATTGTTAAGATGGAAAAATGCGCTTTTACAGATACTAGACACGTGGCTTTCAAATGAGAGATTGGTATCAAAGAGCACACACAGGTTCCTAACCGACGACGAAGACTTGACAGAGCAGCCATCAAGTGTTAGACAGTATTCTAGGTGTTTGCGTGTGGAATTTTTTTGTCCAATAATTAGAATCTCTGTTTTTTTCAGAATTTAGTAGTAGGAAATTACTAGTCATCCAGTTTTTTATATCAGCTATGCATTCCATTAATTTTGTGAATTGGTAAGTTTCGTTGGGTTTTGAAGAAATATACAGCTGAGTATCATCGGCATAACAGTGAAAGCTAACTCCATGTTTCCTAATGATATCTCCTAATGGTAGCATGTACAGAGTGAACAGCAGCGGTCCTAGTACTGAGCCTTGTGGTACGCCATACTGAACTTGTGATCGATAAGACATCTCTTCATTTACTGCTACAAACTGATAACGGTCAGTTAAGTATGATTTAAACCATGCTAATGCAATTCCACTAATGCCAACATAGTTTTCTAGTCTATTTAATAAGTGCTGCATTTTACACCATTGACCACAACATTCTAAGATCAAGTAACACTAATAGAGAGATACAACCACGATCGGATGATAAGAGCAAATCATTTGTGACTCTAATGAGAGCGGTCTCAGTACTATGGTACGGTCTAAATCCGGACTGAAAATCCTCGCAGATATCATTTCTTTCTAGAAAGGAACACAGTTGTGAAGATACTGCTTTTTCTAATATCTTTGACAGAAAAGGCAGATTCGAGATCGGCCTGTAATTGACTAATTCTGTAGGATCAAGTTGCGTTTTTTTAACAAGCGGTTTTATCATAGCCAGTTTAAAGGTTTTTGGTACGTATCCTAGAGACAAAGATGAATTAATGATATTAAGAAGAGGATATATGACCTCTGGAAACATCTCTTTCAGTAGCTTAGTCGGTATAGGATCTAACATACAAGTTGTCGATTTAGATGAGTTAACGATTTTGCAAAATTCTTCTTCTCCTATAGCAACAAATGAATCAAATTTTTCCTCAGGGATACTACAATGCATTCCCTGATGCGATACTGTGGTAGACGGTTGCATAGTTATAATTTTGTCCCTGATATTATCAATCTTATATGTGAAGAAGTTCATAAAGTCATTACTGCTGTGTTTCTTGGAAACTTCTGGGCTTGACACTTTCTTTTTCGTTAATTTAGCCACTTTTTCAAATAAATACCTAGGATTATGTTTATTTTCTTCTAATAGGGTTGAAACATAAGCAGATCTAGCAGCTTTTAAAACCTCTCTGTAAGCAATCAAGCTCTCTTTCCATGCAATCCGAAATACCTCTAGTTTTGTGTTCTTCCAGTTGCGCTCCATTTTTCTGGCTGCTCTCTTAAGGGCCCGGGTGTGCGCGTTTTAGTTTGAGAAACTATACATGTCGTTGCTTTCATACTGATTACTTAAACAGAGAATATTTGCTATTGATATAATTTACATCATTTTAAAAATAGAGATTCCAAGCTTTGTAAAGACATACATTTCAAGTCTGTCTGACAAACATAAGCTGAGTTACAGATCATTTTCTGTCGCGTTTCAGAATGAAGCTCACGTTGAGAGAGACTGCAGAACGCGCATCATGTTTATTTTCTTTATTTTACGAAAAACACAACATTTTGTTTTTATCATGAGTGTACACAAATAAAAGAAGACATTTAACAGTTTTGAATGATGTATAACACTTATATGTAAGATCAAAATCAACAGAGTATTTTGAGTCTCTTTTGCACTAATAAGAAAAAAAGTGAGCTGGTATCGCCCGCGATACCGTCGACCCCAGAGAGTTAAAACGTTTTTAGTAAAATAAATATCAATCTCAAAGTTGGTGTCGAAACATGGCAGTATTGTATATTTTAATATTAATATTATGTTAGATAATTGTCATTGATCAAATATATTTAATAGTTCTTGCTGAAGAAACATGGGATTCGTGCCTATAATGTTTTAAAAATGATAATTTGAAGATAAATTGACCTCATTCATGGAAAGTTTAAGGACATATAATCAATTAAAAAAGGCATCAAATTATCATAATATTTTATGACAGTTGTCTTCTACCATTACATCAGGGCTCACTTTCATGTACTTTCACTTTATATTTCTCTCTTTTAATTATTTTGATGTACTAAAAATTAAATGTAATATTTGTTTCTTTCATGTCAGACCTGATGGAAGAGAGCGAGGAGAGTGAAGAACTGAGTGAAGTGGAGGAGGAACATCATGTCAAACCTGGAGAAAAACCTTTGAGTCGCTCAAAGACTAAACAGACATTTTTAAAGAAAAGACGAGCCAAGAAATCTTTCACCTGCAGTCAGTGTGGAAAGAGTCTCACAACCAAACGAAATCTTGAGCGACACATCAGAGTTCACACCGGAGAGAAGCCGTTCACATGTGATCAATGCGGGAGGAGTTTCGCACAAATAACAACTCGTAATCAACACATGAAAATCCACACCGGAGAGAAGCCGTTCACATGTGATCAGTGTGGAAAAAGTTTCACAACCAAATATAGTCTTGATGTTCACATGAGAGTTCATACTGGAGAGAAGCCGTTCACATGTGATCAGTGCGGGAAGAGTTTCACACAAATAACAACTCGTAATCAACACATGATGATCCACACCGGAGAGAAGCCGTTCTCATGTGATCAGTGCGGCAAAACATTTCTTAGTGCATCACACCTGAAGACACACCTGAGAGTTCATACGAAGGAGACGCCACATTCATGTTCTGACTGTGGAAAGAGTTTTTCACTGCGGCATCATTTGCATAGACATGAGAAATCTCACACTGGTGTGAGAGAGTACATGTGCTTTGAGTGTGAGAAGACTTTTACAACAGGGAGCGATTTAAAACTGCACCAGAGAATTCACACTGGAGAAAAACCTTACAAGTGTTCACACTGCGACAAGAGATTCAGTCAGTCATCACATCTGAAATCACACGAGAGGATCCACACTGGAGAAAAACCTTACAAGTGTTCACACTGTGACAAGAGATTCAGTCTGTCATCACATCTGAAAACACACAAGAGGATCCACACTGGAGAGAAGCCGCACTCGTGTGATCAGTGTGGAAAGAGTTTCTCTTTTAAAACTCACCTGAAGCGACACATGAAGATCCACACAGTGTAGAAACCACTTAAACACAGTCTGAGATCACGGAAAGTAGTTTATTTGTATGTGCTGAGCAACAAAGTCTCTTCTGTGTAAGTTAGCCACACATCACTCTATAGCCAAATCTCTCCTCTCCCCCTATAGCCGGTGTGTGGTGAACACAGGACACTTTGTTCTGTGGAACAAGTTTCTCTTTTAAAACTCACCTGAAGATACACATGAAGATCCATGTGTAACCCCTTCACTGATTCATTCTTTCGACCCTTCCTAAAAGGACCACACCGAGACGAAGGCAAGACGAACGAACGCCCATCACGTGTTTACTGGGAATATGTGAAATGACACCAAACAGACATGAAATACAGCTCATCCGGTCATGTAACACTCTCCTCAACAGCTTGCATAAAACTCTTTCACCAATTCAACAAAAATAAATCACGTTTTTTCATAAATAAGAGCTCAGTTTCTTTTCTTTTTTTCTGAACACAGAAAACGTTACATCATACAAACATTAGTACATCATACCTGGGAATATGTGAAATGACACCAAACAGACATGAAATACAGCTCATCCGGTCATGTAACTGTCAAAAATAAATATGAATAAAGTTACATGTGAAAATAAACAACGAGAAATACAACGGATACCATGTGCTTCTTATGCGCTCGACAGTGAGTTTCGGTATAAAATCAATTATTCATCAACTCTGTGTCTTATGACTCAAATATGAAATAAAATAAAAAAAAAAAACAATTCTGACCATAAAGAGAAATAAAATCACCACAGTGAAAATCACCACAGTGGTAGACAGTGGGATGAAGAACAATAATCTGGTGGAATTTGCAAAAAACAATTTGATTTCACATTTTTATGAATTCATAAAATATTAATGTATTGCAATGTAAATATTCATGACTTTGGCAGGGAATTATTAAATAATAAAACCGTAAATCAACATGAAAATCACCACAGTGGTAGTCAGTGAGATGAAGAACAATAATATGTTGGAGTTTGCAGAAAACAATTTGATTTGAATTTTTTATGAATTTATCAAATATGACTGTATAGCAATGTAAATATTCATGACTTTGGCAGGGAATTATTAAATAATAAAACAGTAAATCAACATGAAAATCACCACATTGATAGTATGATAAAGAACATTAATCTGTTGGAGTTTGCAGAAAACAATTTGATTTTATTTTTTTTATTAATTTTTCAAATATTACTGTATTGCAATGTAAATGTTCATGACTTTGGCAGGGAATTATTAAATAATAAAACAGTAAATCCACATAAAAAACACCACAGTGGTAGACAGTGAGATGAAGAACAATAATCTGGTGGAATTTGCAGAAAACAATTTGATTTCACATTTTTATGAATTTATAAAATATTACTGTATTGCAAATGTAAATGTTCATGACTTTGGCAGGCAATTATTAAATAATAAAACAGTAGAACAACATGAAAATCCCAACATTGGTAGTCAGTGAGATGTAGAACAAGAATCTGTTGGAGTTTGCAGAAAACAATTTGATATTTATTTTTTTATATATTTTTTAAAGGTCTGCCGACACCAAGCGCATAAACCTTTCGTCTACCACGCAACCTCGTGTAGACGCGCAATATACTTACTCTATATTATTGTAATATTAACACACGTGCGCCCTTAAACATGGTCGCAGCCGTAACTGGTCTTGTGATGTACATTCACATTAACTTTTTACCCTTTTAACACATATCGCTGTTTTCCACACACGTTGAAATAACCCACAAATGCCCCGAAGCCATAAGAAAGAAATAAAAAACAATCTGCGGGCATCGGCCGCCATTTTCTCTACTGCGTACTGTCAATTTTAACTGTTTACACATTTGACATGTTTTTAGCTTACGGAGCACACTTCACTGGGGATTCATATAAGCTTATAAACATCTGGAGTCACATAAAAGGTGTGTAACTGACCTGGAAATATATTAAATATTACAGAGAAATCAGTGACGCAGGAACACAGTTGCTCATTCTCCATTGACTCGGATTATGAGCATAGACAGTAAAAGAAATACACAGAGCGATCTCATTGGAACTCAGTTGAGACAGTTGAAGCCCACTTTTAGCGATTTTTGAGCACTTCCGTTCCTGACGCGCAGACTCAGACCGACTCAAACTAAGCTTGATGACGTGAGCAACCTGTCTGACAGACGTTAATCTTCTAGTAGCTGTGCGTGAAAATTGCCAACGTTAATCTTGCAGAGACGGTGAGCTTGAGCAAAGAGTTCTTTGGCGTGAGTGAGCAGGAGTAAGTATTCCGTTGCTTTTATGGACTCATTATCTATGGGCTTCTCCCTTGACGGGACGTCCCCCCGATTGCCTTGAGCTTCTCCTCCTGTCTGTACGGTAATTTCTGTACAGCGCGACAGAGAGTCGAGTAGTTATGACGCAATCGTTAGCCTATTTTTACCAAAACTGTTTCTACGGGGCCATAATGTAACATAGAAGGTAATGGAGCTCTTTATACATTGTCGTGTTTCTTTAGAAATAAATAATGGACAAATGGAGTCTTTAAACGCCTCAGATGTAAAGTTATTCGCTGTCAAAGTGACGCCAAAATGAATGGGAGTCAATGGAAATGCTAACGCAAGTGAAGTTCTGCTACAAGATGGCGGCACCCGGCCGACTTAAACTTCCGGTCGATGGATTACCCCATAGACATCATATAGGTAGACGCCCTATCGGCCGCTACTGCCTATTGGCGCGGACGAGCCGTGGGGCCGCCATCTTAAACCGGTCACCCGCTCCGCTCAGTGTAATCTGTTTGGCAGGTGCAATGAGCTGTCAGCGCATTTAATTAATCATATCTCACTGAATACCGAACTGATTTTCACGCGGGTTTTTTTGCTGCAAAGGTCATACACGTAGCTACGATACAGGACACATTGAATATTTTACTCACAAAATACAAACAATAGTACGGTAATGTTAAATCTTACTTGTGAAAAGTAATCCCCGAGTGATGGTCCGCCGATTTGAGCAGGAATATGCTGCACAGTGCTCTGGCATCTACTGCTGCTATGCAACGCAAATAGGAGTATGACCGGTTTAAGATGGCGGCCGCATTTCTTGCGCCACAGCGGCCAATAGGGCATCTAGTCTCTATATGATGTCTATGGATTACCCCCTTGATTATGAGCCTATCTTGCTCTGCGCATCGCTAAATGTCCCCGTGTGACGCTACTCGCGATTACTGCCACCCTGTGTCCATTTTAGGAAATACATGTCATGGTGCTTTTTCCGTACCCTCTCATTAATATTAAATTACATAAATCAAAATAAAATACTATTGTATATAGAAGGAAAGAAAACAAAAAGTAATAATCTCAACAAAACTTATTTTGTGAGTGTCACTTGCAGGCATTTGGTTGATAAAAAATTGATTAAAATTAAGATACAATTTATACAAAACGAAATTCGCTTTAAAGAAAGGCTTTCTTCAAAACAAAACTTAATGAAGTGGTCAAAATCATGTCTGATTGATTCAATGTCTCCCAATATATTGCGCATCCATCTTACTCGCGCTGTTCACTTTTCATAATCAGCATTGATGTAAAAAAAAAAACATTATAATATTTTAACAAATATGAAACTAAATGCGCTTATTTAATGGCTACAACACGTAGGCTATAGTAGGCCTACAGACTCTCAATTAGTATATTGCTGCACATTCATTTAATTCTGAATTTTGCACACATAAGTTGAAAGGCATTTGTTTACGTGCATAGTAAAACATATCTGCAACATTTATCAAGTTCACGGATAATTGTGCGTGCATTTATTAATCATTATGATACTAAAATCATAATAAAGTAGGCTATACTATGTACAAAAAATCAGATGAGCCCAGAATATGAGCGCAACGTGTTTACTTACACGTTAAGCATTTTCCTCCCATAGAAAACCATTATAAGAACGCTTAATTTGGCTTAATACAGATTATAATGTCCCCTTATTATGTCTAAATAACAAGATAAGTTTTCTTTTCTTTTTTCTTCACCATGCGGTTCAGGACTTCCATGGAATAAAGCCTGAATATAATTACTTCCAGAAATGATTTTTGGGGGTGCTAACGGGGTGCTTTGGTCTTTCTTGGGGGCTTTCTTTCTAGCCCCTCCCTAGCGCCGCCCATGCATATGCCTATCCATTAACCGGCATTTCTTCATAAATATTAAATTTTTTGATAAATGCATTATGCATTTATGGCATTATATATGGCATTATGCATAGTAGAACTTTATGTAGGCCTACACATTTAGGAACAGATTCTGCCCAAACTCAAGCAACATAAAAGTAACGTAAAAGTAACGAGTAACGTAAAAAGTTACTTTCTATATGGGGTAACTAAGTAAAGTAACGGATTACTTTTTAAAAGAAGTAACGAGTAACGAGTTACACTACTTTTTAAAAGTAACTTCCCCAATCTTTTTGGATTTAAAAAAAGCGTTCGATACAGTAAATCATAATGTTCTTCTGTCTAAATTGTCAAATTTAAATTTTTCTGATGCTGCTATGAAATGGATGGAGTCCTATCTTACCATGAGAAGACAAAGTACCAGGGTTGGGAATAAAATGTCATCTTTTAGTAACTGTACTGTTGGCGTCCCACAAGGCTCAGTTTTAGGCCATTTGTTATTTAGTCTATATGTTAACGACTTGCCATTAATATGTCCTCAAGTTGATACTCAAATGTATGCAGATGACACGGTCATTCTGGCACATGGAAGAGACAGATACGAAGTGGCAACCAAATTAACAGTAGCAATGGCTAAAATTGCCACATGGCTTTCTGAGTCTTGCATGACGCTAAACGTCAGTAAAACCGTGTGTATGTATTTTTATATAAGGAAAAATGAAAATCAGCCAGTTGTTGTTGTAAATGGGGAAAAAATCTGGGTTGTGTCACACTTTAAATATCTGGGAGTTACTCTTGATTCACAGTTGTCTTTTAAGAAACATATAAAGCAGGTCTGTAATACTGTTAAATTTAATTTAAGAAATTTTAGACACATTCGTAATCAGTTACCTATAGATGCTGCCAAATTGTATATGTATTCAATGATTGTCTCACATTTTACATATTACATTACAAGTTGGTCACAAACCGGAAAAACAATACTTGCTCCATTACAAACGCTATATAAACAAACTCTTAAAGTATTGGATAAAAAGCCATCAGGTTATCACTACTGCAATATCATTCAAAAACATAAACTATTTTATGTGTTAAAAATTGTATGTGTTTTGCTAATGTTTGTTTAGTGTACAGAGTAATTAATTTGGCTGCACCCCCATTAGAGGAGTTTATAATATTGCTCTCAGATAGCCGGAGAACAACTAGGGCATCCAGTAGAGGTCACTGTGCCGTACAGCGCAGACGAACTGAGTTTAGCAGATCAGCCTTCTCTATTGGAGCCTCTAAGCACTGGAATTTAGTCCCAAAAGAGATTAGAGACATTTGTACATTCACTTGTTTTAAATATAAAGTAAAATTATGGTTAAAATCTATACAGTCATGTATCCATTAATCATGTGAAACTTGTTGTCTGAGAGGTGATTTGTGTGATGATGTTATATGGTATATTTATATGTGTTTGTTGGATTGTTAATTGTATGTTTTTCTTTCCTGCCCAGGGACTACAGATGAAATTTAGCTAGTATAGCTAATTCTGGTATGGCTGAATGCCATACACTGTCCCTGTTAAATAAATAAATAAATAAATAAACACTGTACGTCTCACACAATCAGAGCGTAAAAATACGGGATATTTTACGGGAAAATACTAAAACGGGAAGACCGCGGGAAAAGAGCTAAAATACGTGAGAAACCCGGAAAAAACGGGAGGGTTGACAGCTATGTTTGATCATACAACGGCAGATAAAATAGCAAAGGAAGTTACTAAAGAAATACGCTTTGATTTTATAGATATTCTGCGGAAAAAAATTTAAAAGATAGCCTATGTGTTATAATTTATTCTTTAAATATCTGTAATATTCAATATATATAGGCTAACTTTAAAAAAAAAGTAGACATCATGGTCCATACCAGCTTGTAGCGATGTGAGAAAAGAAGGTTTTCAAATCTTCGAATCAATTGAACCAGTTGGTTCGCAAAATGATTCACTGTTTCGAATCTCCACTCGCTGGCGACTCCTGCTGGCCGAGCAGTGAAACTGGTGTGATTTGTCAACAAATAAAGAATATAAAAAGTTTTTATGTTTTTCAATTTATGAGTAAAATAAGGTCTGTGGTAAGCTGGTGTACAGGAAAAATGCAATTCCTTCCAGTTTATCAAGTTATTATGCGCAGTAAGTTGTAAAACTCAACGTAGTCTCATGTCATATATGTTCCTGCAAAAGTGTGTTTATGTATTTATTGTTGCCACATTTACATAAAGTTACTGCATAAATTAGGCCAACATACACACATAATAAAGTATTTATAGAAAACAGATTTATAATAAAGAAAACTTGGTTACACTTTATTTTAAGGTGTCAAAATAAAAGACTTAAAGTGTTAAAGTTAATTGTTGAATTCATGTGCGAATTATTAAATAATAATTTACTAAATCATGTCAGTCACTGCACATCATGCTGTATTATGTACATTTTTGACAGATCAATCTGCTTCAATAATGCCCAAATATTATTTTTTTATCTTGAAATGCTCATCTTTGTGGGATACTTTTGATTAAGGAGAAACTGAGAACAAACTGTGTAAATGCAGCAAAAACTCAGTCAAAACATGCATAAAATACCGATTACAAATGTTTTATTGAAAGTAACAATTTTTTTAATACCAGTAATATGAAGTTTATTTTATTAAATTGTAAGGCTTGTTTAATAAAGAGCTTGTTTAACTGGACCAATGATATATTATTAACTCAAAATTGTAGTTTTTATTATAAAAATGTTTAATTAAAATAAAACTTGAAAGGTGAACTGGTTTATGGGAGCTGTTCTTGTTATGGATTCAAGTGTTTTTGTATGACTTTGTATGACCGTTTTCTATTCCCCTGTTGTTATTAAAAGAAGAGATCTCCGCCCCCTAGTGGAGAGGACAGGATCAGTCACGTGACACGAGGCTCCGATCCAGATTCAGGATTCAGGAAGTCACATGATGAGTTTCGATGTTTCGATTTACTTTCAGTTTTGTCTTTTTCCTCTCGGTCTCACCACTTGATAAATGCAGTAATTTATGAAGTTTTGACGCCTGATCAAAAGACTCATGTCGAAGTTTCACTATGTAAGTTTTCATGTTTTTAAATATAAATCCAGTCTGTGTGTTTTTGTGTGATTAAACCGATAGTTGTGTTTCTGTTTGAGGAAAACTAATCCTGCTAAGGATGCTAAGGAAATAACAAGTCGACATGTTTATGATGAACGTACAGTAGGCTATCTACTAGCTACTGTGATTATGATGATAGGCAGCGGCTATGATGTTGACCATATAGCCCGAAGCCATTTGTTTTGAGAATAATGGCTGGCTGATGAAGACTTAGGTAAAGTTGGTTTTATATTTGCATATTCGCGGAGTTCCGTGTTCAATATCTCGTGAGATTAATATTTTTACTACACTAATAACATTGTTTTAATATTTAAATCTTCCTCAAAACGAGCTTTCCTTCGGATTAGCATTTTGCAGATGGTCCCTTTTAAGAAGCCTGCGCATAGAGATCAATATATTTTGTCCAGTGCGAAGGAAAGATCGTTTAGAGGAAAATTATGTTGTAGCTCTGAGTTGACTTACCCTGAGATGGGAAACTCTGAGTTTTCGGTTACAGAACAGTTGAAATTAGTTAGTTCAATCAACTCTAAGTTGACTGACTCTGAGTTAAGCTGAGTTAATATGGACCATTATGTGTCTGAAAAAAAAAAATAATTAAGCGCGTGCACCACAACTATAAAAAGCCATTATCAATGGAGCACAGATATTATGAGTCACCATGGCAACAGCGCCAGACAAAAAGAGGAATTACTGTTATACAGTGTTGGGTGTAATTAATTACCAAGTAATCTAAATATTGTAATTTAATTAAAGGGATTACTATTAATTCTTCTGTAATTTAAAATAAAATCTGATGTAATTACATTAAAAAGGCTACTGCATAGACTATAGAACAATTCAGTATAAAACAATAGTGGATTTAACATACATTTTTAAAAGGTATATTTTTAATGTAACTTTCTCCCTTTACACACTTTGGTCAATTCAAGAATAAGTCATGCAATTGTATATTGTTAATTTTAAAGCAGTTAAAGTGCAGTTTCTTGTTTCTCCTTGTATTGTTCAAGTGGTTGAGGTTCAGTGGCGGAACTAGAGTTTTATACATGGGGTGGCCAGGGGGTGGCCACTGCTACTTTCAGGGGTACACAGTACACACACACAATGGAAAAGCTTGTGGAAGGAATTGGGTTACTCTGTTTGTGTCTATAAGTGTTGAACATCCAAAATATTTGCAGAAAACAAAGCTGAAGCACCAAGTAGATAAGATACTGCATGTGTCTGTTATGAACTGCTGCATTTATTTACAAAAAAACTCACATTTACCACAAAAAAAAAAAAATTTATTTTATTTTATCTTATCTTTTATTAGATACAGCAGGCATCAAGCAGACATGTCCTTGAAAAAGTTAAACAATTTTATTGCCCATCATATAAAATCTTATCTTGGGAAGATTAAATACTACATAATTCTTTCTTTATAATAATTCTAATTCTAATTATTTAATTTATATTTTTTTTTTGTGTGTGTGTGTTTTTGGGTGAACTATCCTTTTAATCTGGCAAAATCATCTCAACTTAAATTCCTGAATTGGGTATGTGATTGACCAACGCATGCTGCAACGCATTCTCATCCCAAAGCGTCATATACTGACGCTTTTGCCAAAGCGTCTATATCCAACGCACATGGCACCCTTTAGCGTCAATATAACACGCTTCGGTTATGGGTAGGTTAGGTCTGGGGTAGTGTTAGGGTTAGACCACTAGGAGGCGCCATATATCTGCGTCTCATTTTGACGCTAAAGGGTGCCATGTGCGTTGGAAACTGCTCTGACCTGTTGCTGGTTCTGAAGTCGGACCACACTGACTCTGGCTAGCCAGTGGTGATGCAAGGGCTGGGGGGTCTGTTTGCACCTGATCTGCCTGTTAGTCCAGTCATTTTAAGCCAAAATGGGGGTCAACCTTGAACAAATTGCAACAAGCAAACTCAACTGATTTTGTATCCTCAATATGTCCTGAGTAAGGAAAAAAAAGTCCCAAAGAATCCCATTAGGGAAAGTTTAGGGGGAAAAAAACAAATATAGCCTATTCATACGCCTATTCATTCTTTTTCTTACGAGAATAGGGTAAAAAGTTTAACCTTTAGATATCACCATGAAAATTACTGAGTTGATTACTTGCATCAAGACAAACAAAAATGTATTCCAAGTTTTTTTTAAATGGTTTGTTAAGATGGACAAACGGTGCATAATCTAATTACGTACGTGCTAATTTGCATAAATACCACAACAGATCTAAACATTGGGTCTAGCCAGGTGAAAGTGTCTTGTTGAATCTTGTTGACACATAACAGTAAAATACTTAATGTTAAAGTCTGAATGGAACCCATTTAGGCTACCCATGAGCATTAATACATAGAGGCAGGAAGAAGTACTTTAGAAACCAGCCTTTTTTAATTATTAAGAGATGGGGTTTGGGGCTGGGTCTGTGCGACTGTTTCTGGGGGACGAGTCTAAGGGAAGAACAGGAGACAAGGGTAAGGAGAATGCAGAAGACAAAAGCTAAGTAAAATAAAAAGTGAATTCCCAGAAACAGATTTCGAAACTTTCCCCAAATGGGATTCTTAGGGACTTTGTTTCCTTACTTAGGACATAATGAGGATACAAAATTATTTTGTTGAGTTTGCTTCTGTTGCAATTTGTTCAACCTTTTTTTCATAAAATGACTGGACTATGTTTGTGCTTCTTTTAAAATAACTCTGATATTTCTCCCTTTCTTTTCATGTTTAATTGACCCTGTTCAAAAATATGACAAATTTAAAATATGATTCCAATCATATTCATATTCTAATCATCATCCAATTACCAACATTTAACTCTTTCTCGCCAGTGTAAAAACAATGTGGTTTTGGTAATTTTCACAATTTCATGGCACCCTAGAATATTTTTTTGTATGAATATCTGAACATACCAAAAGAAAGAACAAACCCTGTGCTTTTAAAACAAAACAAAAAAATAATGTTATTCTAGCTTCGTGCGTCTTTTTTTTTTAAGCAACACTTGAATGTTGGCAAGTTTCATAAAAAGCAACATGAGCAAAAAGCTGAGAAAATCGCATTTGTATCAAAGACTACATCTAGATAAGATTCATAAGGATGATCAAAACACAGTAGATCGAGTCGATCAACAACCTACACCCATAAAGCTTCATAGTCCTATGGTGATCGCATTATGATATCGCTTGTTTCTGCTCTTCTTTACCTGCGTTTTGATCTCCTATCCTCACATTAGCTAGAACATTTGTGTAACGTAGGCTACTACACATGGCAAGGTACTGTATATGCGTGTATTAGGCGGCCTAGTGTAGGCTATTGGGAGCAAACCACCCTGATGCTAAACCTTAAAAGCTTACTTCAAATATGATGTTTTCCTATTCTGTGAAGTTCGGTATCTTGCAACCATCTCTCGTCCTCTGCTCGACCGTTTGAAAACTGCGCGCGCCGCGCTGCCGGCGAACGTTTTTTTTTTTTTTTTTAAATCAGCATCAGCAACTGCCAGTAGCAAATAAAATTTTGGGGTGGCACCCGGGGTGGCCAATCGCATGTCAGGGGTGTCCAGTGCCACCCCGGACCCCCCTCTGGCTCCGCCACTGTTGAGGTTGATATGGGATTTAGCCACTGCTGGCTAGTGTTTAAACACTAGGCTACTGTGCCATTATAGCATAAATAGTCAAGGGAACAGCTGCATTTACGTTAAGTAGCCTAAATCAGTAAACGTATCACAATGTATTTCTAATACAGGAACTACAAATTAGCATGTTATCTTTTACACAAAAAAAATATTGACGATGGGTCCTGTCTCGACTCTTTGACTCTTTTAGAATCGCCTTTGAGCGCTTCAGAGTGTCTGTCTACCGGCAAGCACAAATAGGGCTGTCGCGGTTATGGAATTTCCCTTGCTTACCGCAAGTTGAGTGGCTCAATAGCGCGATATGCGGTATTACCGCCATTTATTTATTTCATTTATATGTATTTGTTGCTATATAAATAAAGTTTACGATGTGGACAAAAACGAGGAAATTTTCAGTAACCAATGTAACCGAAACTAAACAGCGTCTATATGCGCATTGAAAGGCTTTCACTCAGCGCGCATATTGTTATGACAACGGACTTTGAGTGAGTCACAGGGTGAGTCATTAAACCGTTCATTCAACGAACACATTCAAAAAAGCTGATTCATTAAAAGAGATGTAATGAAACGAGGTGTAAATTAATTTTAACTTTCAGTTCCACTTTTCGAGGCTCAGCTGAGCAGCAATGCGTCGCATGGGTAACGCTGAAGCTGATGCTTCACTTAAATTAGAGACCAATATGGCATTGATTTACTGCGTGACTTGCTGATTTTATTTCCCAGAGGCTTCCTCGCGCTGTGGGATGCTGACCAGCGCTGCTGCTGACGTGCATTTATGGGAAATACCCGTGAAGTGAACGTTAAAAGGATGATACGATAAATATTTCGCTTTCCTTTGACACGGCAACCTTTTCACGACTTCAAAAGACAGACGCAGGTAATCGCACGCGCTCTGCCGATCTCTCTCATTCACTGTCCGTGTGAAGACTGCAGTCAAGCCAGCCTCCACCTCGAAATGAGCGGTCAAACTAGCCGCCCCTATATTTCTCTATGCGCTTATACACTAGGTATTACGGTAAGACCGTCAACCATTCTGAAACCATTCAGTCAACCATTCTTCCAGCGAAGGCTATTTCAGTTAGTCCGTCCGTCCGTCCATCCATCCATCCATCCATCCATCCATCCATCCATCTATCTATCTGATGTTGTTTTACAAAATAAGAGCCCCCAAAACTCATATATTAGGCCTACCTATTGTCTGCATACATTCAGAAAATCATAAAAATAAAAGTCCTAATTTCCACCTCAGATGGAGAGGACACCTTATCAACGTGTCCCCTGCAAAGTTTCAGGACATTCTGATGTTGTTTTACAAAATAAGAGCCCCCAAAACTCATATATCACCTGTTGTCTGCAGACATTCATGGGCTCTTATTTTGTAAAACAACATCAGAATGTCCTTAAACTTTGCAGGGGGCACGTTGAGAAGGTGTCCTCTCCATCTGAGGTGGAATTGGTCTGTGGAAATTAGGATTTTTATTTTTATGATTTTCTGAATGTATGGAGACAATAGGTAGGCCTAATATATGAGTTTTGGGGGCTCTTATTTTGTAAAACAACATCAGAATGTCCTGAAACTTTGCAGGGGATACGTTGAGAAGGTGTCCTCTCCATCTGAGGTGGAATTGGTCTGTGGAAATTAGGACTTTTATTTTGATGAGTTTCTGAATGTATGCAGACAATAGGTAGGCCTAATATATGAGTTTTGGGGGCTCTTATTTTGTAAAACAACATTAGATGGATGGATGGATGGACGGATGGACGGACTAACTGAAATAGCCTTCGCTGGAAGAATGGTTGACTGAATGGTTTCAGAATGGTTGACGGTCTTACCGTAATACCTAGTGTATAAGCGCATAGAGCATGGGTCACCAACCTCGGTCCTGGAGGGCCGGTGTCCTGCAGAGTTTAGCTCCAACCCCAATTAAACACACCTGAACCAGCTAATCAAGGTCTCACTAGGCATAATAGAAACTGTCAGGCAGGTGTGTTGGACCTGGTTGGAGCTAAACTCTGCAGGACATCGGCCCTCCAGGACCGAGGTTGGTGACCACTGGCATAGAGAAATATAGGGGCGGCTAGTTTGACCGCTCATTTCGAGGTGGAGGCTGGCTTGACTGCAGTGTGTGAAGCCTCTGTAGGCTACACATCACCAAGATAAACAGTCTTTTTATCATTATGAACTTGTTCAACATTCAATACACATGCATGAAGTTCAAAACAAGAAGGGTATAGCCTTATAAAAAACGTGAATATCGCGGTTGTTGCGGTTACGTGCAATCCTCTGCGGTTGACTTGTCAGAAGCGCGGTACTACAATATTGCGGTTATCGCGACAGCCCTACAAACATGTCCTTAAAACACCCCTTAACGCTTGTTTTCAAACCTGTGCAACTCACCGAGTGGTTAGTGGTGTTCGTTGATGTTCCAAATATATAAAATTTAAGTAAGTCCATTAAATGGGCATTAAATGCCCATGTGGTCTTTGTTATGTTGGTAAAACAAAAAGAGAGTTAAGAATAAGATTACATGAACACAAAAGTAACATACGTAATCACGACATTAAGTCACCATGTGGCTAGACATTTTAATGAATTTGGGCATGATATTTGTACTTTGAAATTTCAAGGCATCGAGTTAGTTAAATCTCCTGAACGGGGTGGAGATATGGAGCGCTATCTCCTTTAACGAGAGGCGTTTTGGATTTATACGCTACAAACAGTATATCCCAATGGTTTAAATGAAGAATTGGCTTTACATTGTTTCTTGTGAAATCATCAGAGTTACATGTGAGCATTATCTATGGCCTGTTTTGTTGTGTTATTCCTTGTGTGTTTCTACAATGTTGATAACCTGATGCACCTGACGGTGCAGATGGTTTGATGATGTTAATGGGGTTTACCTGTGATGCTTAAAAGCAATCCCTTTGGTGTTTCACACCACACACTGATGATGGCTTAGGCTTAAACGCGTCTGTGTGGACATGGTATAATAAATATATGAGATGTGACTAGAGTGCGGTTTTCATCTTTATTTGATAACCTTTTTATAACTCGCGCCCATAAACAGCTTGGAAGTTGAGCGCGCCTGTTCTCAGATATTTGACAACTACCAGTGTAACATCTCAGGTTGGTGGGCTGTAATGATAAAACATTGACATGCATTTATTTTTCATAAATTTGTTCATTTATGAAAAATAAATGAACAAATTTTGTTCATCAAATTTACATGGGGGATTTTATGAAAATATGTATTTACAAAAAAAAACTAAAATCCATTTCAAATGTATTCAATTAATTTTAAGAAATTATGTTATTGAAACAGAGTGCAAATTAATAGGGAAAATGTTTTTATTTGTAAACGATTTTGAAAAAGTAAGTTACATTATAAACTTCAAGTAAATTGCAAATTAAATTTAAATTCTGACTCATCAGTGTTGCTGAGCAGCTCCATGAAGACTGAATGAATCATGGACGACACACACACATTCAGAGATGGAGATTTTTCTCAGGGATGCAGGTACTTCAATGTTAATTTGATCTTAAGGTTATGTATATCACATATCAGGATGTATGGGTGTTTGCCAGGGTTGTTAAGGGTTCTGAGGGTCTCTGTACACAGAGTAACATTATCCTTGTGCAATGTCAACAACACTCTTCAACATTTCTAAAGCTTCTCTTAGACAATACTATCTGTGAAATGTTTATATACATGTTAAAACGACTATAGAATTATTGTCTCTATTCTTTTTATGGATAGATGGATAGATAAATGATAGACGCATAAATAGATAGATAGATAGATAGATAGATAAAAGATAGATAGATAGATAGACTTTCACGTTGTGAGGTTTCTATATCTATTATATAAATTATTGTCTCTATTCTATTATCTCTATTCTAATGTCTCTGCTCTATTAATGTTAATTCCACAGAGAGAGATCAATCTCACCGGAGTCCAGCTGTGTGTCCATGAAGAGTGACCAGTCTATAACAGAGCCAATGACATTTAAAGGAAGACACACATCAACTGATCTGAGGTACAACATGATGGATGGATGGATGAATACATAGATAGATAGATAAAGGATAGATAGACACACACACACACACACACATATATATATATATATATATATATATATAGATAGATAGATAGATAGATTGATAGATAAAGGATAAATAGACACATAGATAGATAGATAGATAGATTGATAGATAAAGGATAAATAGACACATAGATAGATAGATAGATATATTGATAGATAAAGGATAAATAGACACACACACACACATATATATATATATATATATATATAGTGCCCTCCACAATTATTGGCACCCCTGTTTAAGATGTGGTCGAGGACTTCTAAAATTTCTCCTTTTTTTAAAAACAACATATAACCCAAATGCTAAAAAAGCAGAAAAATCCAACCTTCTATTTAAGTACATTACTTTGGTGGTAAAAAAAAAAAAATCACATTTAGAAAAAAAACAACCTTGAAATCATGTGTCCCACAATTATTGGCACCCCTGATGTTAATACTTTGTACAACCCCCTTTTGCCAACAAGACAGCACTTAACCCTCTGGGGACCAAAGGTTTTTTGGGGCCCTTGGGATGTTTTGACATGCACTGACATTTGTGCTTTTTTCAGTTATTTATAAACATGTTAATGGCAAAGGTGTAAATTCACTCTATATAGCACACACGGGGCTATCATAATATATTAGCAACATGCATGTACATGTTTGTATTTTTGAGAGAATATTATTTATGCGTGGTTATTGAAAAAACTAAAACTAAAAGTTTCTGAAATAAGGCCACAAAACACATATTGATTATTTCTTCACAAGACTTTTGAAAATTGTATCACATAGTCTAGAATAT
Source organism: Tiaroga cobitis (assembly GCA_030578255.1). Classification (NCBI taxonomy): domain Eukaryota; kingdom Metazoa; phylum Chordata; class Actinopteri; order Cypriniformes; family Leuciscidae; genus Tiaroga; species Tiaroga cobitis. The sequence continues at coordinate 43,275,985 of CM060609.1, read as the reverse complement.
TTGCTCCAAAACTATGTGAGAAACATCCTGACTACTCATTCAGATAAGTCAATAAAGTCTTTTAGAATGTGTATGACGTGTTTTGTTTGAGAAAGCTTTATGCGAGGAGGCTTGATCTCTCATTAGTATGTATCCATTTCACACCTGAGAAAGACAAAGACCCTCCTATAATGGCCCTATTAGGTGCTATCAGGCCATATCATTATGAAGAGCCTTGCAGAAAGAATGAGGAGATTTAAAAAAGAATGGCTTTTAGATTGTTTGGATTTATTTACAACACACACACACACACTGCTTAGGATAAGTGAACACACCCATGCTAAAGTTGACTAAAAAGAGGAATAAAAAATCGTAATGCCTTAATTAAAAAAATGAGGAAAACTCCAACCTTTAGGGACATGAACAATGTCCTTGAATTCTTTGTGAATGAAATTTATCACAAATAATTAAATGTTCTTCTTTAAAATACAGGGTGCATACGTCTGGACACATCTATCACACACCCTTCACCATATAGACAAGGTTTTAATTCAGTTCAAAGTTAGAGTTGGAAAAATCTTGAAAAGAAAATTGTCTGTTCCATAAATGTCTTAGTTTGATCATACATATTTCAAAGTTGAGGATTCATTATTTTGATTTAGCTTGGATTGGAACAAACACTAGACTATAACATCTTAGTTGATTAGTTTATTGACAAAACATACTATATATTTAACATATGAGCAGAAACTCCTAACAAAGCTTATTTGATGTCTATTTTAGAGTAAAAACTTTATACTCTATCCAAAACTAGTCAACAAAATGTCTTTTATTTCGTCTATAACAGTGCGTATCTGTGCGTTCATTAATTAATTAATTAATTCATTCATTCACACGCACACACACACACACACACACACACACACAAACATGATTCACATTTAAACAGTATGCTATTTTTCCGTTTACAGACACTAACGTTATTCTATATCGCGATTAGAACAAAGCACAAGCATAAAACACTTACACAGTTCTCAGCTGAATCTGTTCATCCTCCTCGTGGTGAAAATAAACCAGCACTTGTTCTGAGGTAGGTAAATGTCCCAGGATTGTTCCTCATAGCCGCTCAAGATGACAGTAGATTAATCTGACTAAAAAATATAGTGTGTTTTCAGAGTTTATGGGCGTTAACGCGTCTCAATGTGGTGCTTCACGTATTTGCGTTTGAATAGCGCGTGCTCTCCGTGGGCGTGTCACATTACCGGAGATAATGAGCTGAGAGAAAGATAATTAGAATGGCTGACACGTCTCTCTTTTTATATAGATTACATAAACAGAGAATATTTATTTTAGTTTTGAATCGGATCATTTAAAAGTACAAACTCAAATGATTTAAAAGATATATTGCTCATGTCTGGGTGAATAGTATTTGCTGAGTTTTGTTGAAGATTAGAGACGTGCTCCAGGAAAAAAGTTCACGGTGACTGAGAGGCAGAACGCACACCCTGTTTATATTCTTTATTTTACAAAAGCACAATATTTTATTTCGATTGTATGTGGGCACATAAAAAAGTAAACATTTAACAGATTATTTTCTCATATTTCTTAACTCTATATGAACAGAAATGATGGTAGTACTTTAAGTCTATTTTTCTGCTATGTGAAAAAAACGAGCAAAACGCGCCGGCGCGTTTCTGGTCCCCAGAGGGTTAATCTCCTCCTATAACATTTCACAAGATTGGAGAACACAGAGAGAGGGATCTTTGACCATTCTTCTTTGCACAATCTTTCTAGATCATCCAGTGTCCTGGGTCCTCTCTTATGCACTCTCCTCTTTAGCTCGCCCCACAGGTTTTCGATTGGGTTGAGGTCTGGGGACTGAGATGGCCATGGGAGGACCTTGAGTTTGTGACTGCTGAACCATTTTTGTGTAGATTTTGCCACATGTTTTGGATCATTATCCTGCTGAAAGACCCAATGACGACCCATCTTCAGCTTTCTGGCAGAGGCCATCAGGTTTTTATTTAAAATGTCCTGGTAGTTCAAAGCGTTCATAATGCCACGCACCCTAACAAGGTTCCCAGGGCCTTTGGAAGAGAAACAGGCCCACAGCATCACAGATCCTCCTCCATACTTCACGGTGGGCATGAGGTGCTTTTCGGCATACTCATCTTTTGTTTTACGCCAGACCCACTTAAAGTGTTTGTTGCCAAAAAGCTCAATCTTAGTCTCATCTGACCAAAGCACACGATCCCATTGAAGTCCCAGTGACGCTTAGCAAACTCCAGACATTTACGATTGTGAGTGTTAGTGAGAAAAGGCTTTTTCCTTGCATGCCTCCCAAACAGCTTGTTGGCATGTAGAGAGCGTCTGATGGTTGTTTTGGAGACTTTGTGACCCCAAGATGCCACTCTTTGATGCAATTCTGTGACAGTGAGCTTAGGACTTTTTTTTACTTCTCTTACCATCCTCCTCACTGTGCGTTGTGGCAAGATAAACTTGGGACCTCTTCCAGCCTTGTTTGTCACTGTTCCAGTTGTTTTAAACTTCTTAATGATTCCTCTGACTGTAGATACGGGCAAGTTAAGGCGAGTGGCTATTTTCTTGTAACCATTGCCTGACTTATGAAGGTCGACACACATCTGCCTTACTTGAATGGTGTGTTCTCTTGTCTTTGCCATGTTGACAAATGGGTAAGAGAATTAGGCCTCTGTGTCACGTCATATTTATACCCCAGGGAAACAAGAAGTCATGAATTACTAAATAAAAGTTCCTAGATACCCTGACCAACTTTAACAACTACAGAAATATATATATAAAAAAAAATCTATTAAATTTTTCAGCGTAATCGTTATGGTGCCAATAATTGTGGGACACTTTTTTTTTTTCTAAATGTGTGTGTTTTTTTTTTTTTTTTTAACCACCAAAGTAATGTACTTAAAAGGTTGGATTTTTCTCTTTTTTTGCATATGTTGTTTAAAAAAAGGGAGATAGATAGAGGATAGACAGATAGATGGATAGACAGATAGATAGATAAAGGACAGATAGACAGATAGATAAAGGATAGATAGACAGATAGATAAAGGATAGATAGACAGATAGACAGATAGATAAAGGATAGACAGATAGATAGATAAAGGATAGATAGATAAAGGATAGATAGATAAAGGATAGATAGATAAAGGATAGATAGATAGATAGATAGATAGATAGATAGATAGATAGATAGATAGATAGATAGATAGATAGATAGATAGATAGATCTAATCTCTATTCTAATGTCTCTGCTCTATTAATGTTAAATCCACAGAGATGAATCAATCTCACCGGAGTCCAGCTGTGTGTCCATGAAGAGTGACCAGTCTATTACAGAGCCAATGACATTTAAAGGAAGACATACATCAACTGATCTGAGGTACAACATGATGGATGGATGGATGGATGAATACATAGATAGATAGATAAAAGATAGATGGATGATAGATACAGGATAGATAGATACAGGATAGATAGATACAAGATAGATAGATAGATAGATAGATAGATAAAGGATAGATAGATATTCTCTTTGTGAGGTTTCTCCTTATGTAACATCTATCATATAAATTATTGTCTCTATTCTGTTATCTCTATTCTAATGTCTAATGTCTCTGCTCTATTAATGTTAATTCCACAGAGATGAATCAATCTCACCGGAGTCCAGCTGTGTGTCCATGAAGAGTGACCAGTCTATAACAGAGCCAATGACATTTAAAGGAAGACACACATCAACTGATCTGAGGTACAACATGATGGATGGATGGATGGATGAATACATAGATAGATAGATAGATCTAATCTCTATTCTAATGTCTCTGCTCTATTAATGTTAATTCCACAGAGAGAGATCAATCTCACCGGAGTCCAGCTGTGTGTCCATGAAGAGTGACCAGTCTATAACAGAGCCAATGACATTTAAAGGAAGACACACATCAACTGATCTGAGGTACAACATGATGGATGGATGGATGGATGGATGGATGGATGGATGAATACATAGATAGATACAGGATAGATAGATAGATGGACACAGGATAGATAGATAGATACAGGATAGATAGAGACAAGATAGATAGATACAAGATAGATAGATACAAGATAGATAGATACAGGATAGATAGATACAAGATAGATAGATACAAGATAGATAGATACAAGATAGATAGATACAAGATAGATAGATACAAGATAGATAGATAGATAGATAGATGGATACAGGATAGATAGATACAAGATAGATAGAGACAAGATAGATAGATACAGGATAGATAGATACAAGATAGATAGATACAAGATAGATAGATACAAGATAGATAGATACAAGATAGATAGATACAAGATAGATAGATAGATAGATAGATGGATACAGGATAGATAGATAGATACAGGATAGATAGAGACAAGATAGATAGATAAAGGATAGATAGATACAAGATAGATACAAGATAGATAGATAGATAGATAGATAGATAGATAGATCTAATCTCTATTCAATTCAATTCAATTCAAATTAGCTTTATTGGCATGAATGTGTACAATAGCACAATATTGCCAAAGTAATAGACATATACAAACATATAGATAAATAAAAGTGAACAATAAAAAATAAAATAAAACAATTACTAAAATATCAAACAATCAAAATAATAATTATAGAGGGTATGCGCATGACGTCACCGTCGGCCGGAGTGAATGCGGTCACGCCCACAAGTGGCAAAAAGACTGAGCGGCTGCATTTGTTTTCAGCGTGAATGCCGTGATAAACACACAAAACACATCTAAAACGGGAAAGAGCTTTGCGATTGACTGTACAACTAGATTTGACCAGAAATCTGAGGTACTGTATATTTTTACAGACTGCAAAAAGCTACAGAACAGACTATATTCTGCATAATTGGATGTTTTTAAATAAACACTGACAAAAAACTATACAAGTTTTAGGGCTGGACGATATGATGATATACAGTATAACATTAATGTAAGTGATCACTCGGATTTAGACCTATCTATATTGTATTTATATAAAACGTTTACAGGCAAATTTTCTTCATTTATTTCCCCGGCGTCGAAATCAGGCACATATAAATGTCAGGAAACACGATTCCTGGCTGCGTGTCAATATCCATGGATCACTGGATCTTTGATAAGTTGTAAGGAACACTATATCGAGTCCAACTTTTAGTTTAAACGGATAATAGTTTGTTTTACTCGCGTTTTCGCTGTTTCCACTATTAACTCCAGTCACGCAGCAGCTCTTCTGCCACTCAGTCCGGCTGAGGGGGGCGTGTTCCGGCGGGAGAGTGACGTTAATGCATTCCCTCTATTTGAAAATTTGTACAATTATTTATCCATCTGAGGTTCCACTGGTTGTCCTCATTTCATGGCATGAGGAGACATATTTTGCAGCAATTATCTCACATTTGGGCATTTCTCCTAGTAAATATGGGATTTTCTGTGTGTCTGATATGGATTCAAATTCAGGGTATATTTGGGAAATGTTTGGGAAGTGTTTTTGTCTTAGTGTATTATATTTGGGGCATGAGGTTAGAAAGTGCAGCTCTGTCTGTGGCGACCAGTCTCTCTCTCTCACACATACACACACACACACACACGTCTCTCCTCTAGTGGGAGCCAGCTCTGTCTGTGGCGACCAGTCTCTCTCTCTCTCACACACACACACACACACACACACACACACACACACACACACACACACACGTCTCTCCTCTAGTGGGAGCCAGCTCTGTCTGTGGCGACCAGTCTCTCTCTCTCACACATACACACACACACACACACGTCTCTCCTCTAGTGGGAGCCAGCTCTGTCTGTGGCAACCAGTCTCTCTCTCTCACACACACACACACACACACACACACACACACACACACACGTCTCTCCTCTAGTGGGAGCCAGCTCTGTCTGTGGCGACCAGTCTCTCTCTATCACACACACACACACACACACACACACGTCTCTCCTCTAGTGGGAGCCAGCTCTGTCTGTGGCGACCAGTCTCTCTCTCTCACACATACACACACACACACGTCTCTCCTCTAGTGGGAGCCAGCTCTGTCTGTGGCGACCAGTCTCTCTCTCTCACACACACACACACACACACACACACACACACACACACACACACACACACACACACGTCTCTCCTCTAGTGGGAGCCAGCTCTGTCTGTGGCGACCAGTCTCTCTCTATCACACACACACACACACACACACACACACACACACACGTCTCTCCTCTAGTGGGAGCCAGCTCTGTCTGTGGCGACCAGTCTCTCTCTCTCACACATACACACACACACACACACGTCTCTCCTCTAGTGGGAGCCAGCTCTGTCTGTGGCGACCAGTCTCTCTCTCTCACACACACACACACACACACACACACACACACACGTCTCTCCTCTAGTGGGAGCCAGCTCTGTCTGTGGCGACCAGTCTCTCTCTCTCACACACACACACACACACACACACACACACACACACACACACACACACACGTCTCTCCTCTAGTGGGAGCCAGCTCTGTCTGTGGCGACCAGTCTCTCTCTCTCACACACACACACACACACACACACACACACACACACACACACACACACACACACACGTCTCTCCTCTAGTGGGAGCCAGCTCTGTCTGTGGCGACCAGTCTCTCTCTCTCACACACACACACACACACACACACACACACACACACACACACACACACACACACACACACACGTCTCTCCTCTAGTGGGAGCCAGCTCTGTCTGTGGCGACCAGTCTCTATGGCCAGGCTGTGTTCACTTTGTCTGTACGTTGTCAACATTTTTCTTAGTTTAGGACATTTTATTGTACTCAGGTAATTTGCCAGTGTGAATTCTCTTTTTAGGGTCAGATAAAATCTTAATTTACTTTGTGTTTTGGTCGTTTCTTTCCAGTATTCAATATATTTTTCTTTCTGCTTGTTGATAATTTGGTTTGGTCTTGAGTTGGCGTTGCTGTCCTGAGGCTGTTGGGGACTTGTTACTGCAGAGAGCCTCAGCACCGGCTGGCTGAGGGGACCCGTCTCTCTCTCTCTCACACACACACACACACACACACACACACACACACACACACACACACACACACACACACACACACACACACACACTTGTTACTGCAGAGAGCCTCAGCACCGGCTGGCTGAGGGGACCCGTCTCTCTCTCTCACACACACACACACACACACACACACACACACACACACACACACACACACACACACTTGTTACTGCAGAGAGCCTCAGCACCGGCTGGCTGAGGGGACCCGTCTCTCTCTCTCTCACACACACACACACACACACACACACTTGTTACTGCAGAGAGCCTCAGCACCGGCTGGCTGAGGGGACTCTTTTCTGCTTTCAGCTCCTGGTGTGTTAGGGCTTTGTGATGATATGTCTGGGGGTTAACTGATTTTAAGTGATTGCAAAATTTAATTGATCTTTTCTGTATCTTTAGTAAGAGTGGGTATTGGCCGAGCTCTGCTCTGCACAGGTTATTCAGTGTTTTTCTCTGCACCTGTAGGATGCTCTTACAGAACTCGCTATGGAAAGATTCTATGATTGTTTTGTCCCATTTGTCAAATTCATTATTAAGTTTTGGCCCCCAAATTTCACTACCATATAGAATTATTGGTTCTAGTACAAATTGGAAAATTTTAAGCCAGATTTCAATTGGAATATAGATTTTAATGTTTCTTTTTATTGCATAGAAAGCTCTCCTTGCTTTGTCCCTCAGATCTTTCACAGCCATGTTGAGGTTCCCTGTGTATGTAATGTCGAGGCCAAGGTAAGTGTAGTTTTTTGTGTGTTGTAATTTAGTGGTGTCCAAATAGAAATTGTGTGTAACCTGATTTCTGTATTGTTTCTGAAAGATCATTATCTTAGTCTTTACTGTGTTGACTGTCAGGGCCCAGGTCTGGCAGAATCTCTGCAGGAGGTTAAGGTGCTGCTGCAGACCTTCTCTAGTAGGTGAGAGTAACACTAGGTCATCTGCATACAGCAGACCTCTGACCTCTGACCTCTGACCTCTGTGTTGTTCAGGGTGAGGCCAGGAGCTGTGGAACTCTCTAATTGCTTTGCTAATTCATTGATATATAGATTGAAGAGCATTGGACTGAGATTGCATCCCTGCCTCACTCCCCGGCCCTGGGAGAAGAACGCTGTTTGTTTGTTTCCAATCTTTATGGCACATTCACTTTTTGTATACATGTTCTTAATCAAATCATATGTTTTTCCTCCAATGCCACTATCAAGTAGTCTGTAGAAGAGGCCCTCGTGCCGGATGGAATCAAAGGCTTTTTGGAAGTCAACAAAACAGGCATATACCTTTCTTTTCTTAATGTTTAATTCTTGATCAAGTCTGGAGTGTAAATATATGGTCCGTTGTGCGGCAATTTGGCAAAAAAACAATTTGGCATTTATGCAGAATATTGTGGTCATCAAGGCATTTGACAAGTATTTATTAATGATGTTGCAGAATATTTTTCCCAGGTTACTGGCTACACATATTCCTCTGTAGTTATTTGGGTCATATTTATCTCCGGATTTATGAATTGGGGTTATTAAACCTTTGTGTGTCTGGAAAAGTTCCAGTTGATAGAATAGTATTGGATAGTTTTAGTATAGCCAATCTGATTTTATGATCTGAGTATTTGATCATTTCGTTGAGGACTCCATCTACACCACAAGCCTTTTTTCCTTTCAGGGACTGGGTGACTTCTGTTAACTCTTGTTCTGTTACAGGGGAATCTAGAGGGTTTTGGTTGTTTTTTATCACCGCCTCCAGAGTTTTCCATTTTGAGAGTTTTCCATATCTTGTATTGATCATCATTTTTTGTAATATTACTGTATAATTCACTAAAGTGATTAATCCAAGTATTTCCATCTTGAATCGCCAATTCATCCTGCTGGGTTTTGTTTAGGTTGTTCCATTTCTCCCAGAACTGGTTGGACTCTAAAGATTCCTCAATTTCACAGAGCTGCTTTTTGTTGTGTTGTTCTTTCTTAGTTTTTAGGGTGTACTTGTATTGTTTCAGAGTGGCCTCATATTTACAGCGTATATTGTGGTTATCTGGGTCCCTATGCTTTTCATTTGATAATTTCCTTAAAGTTTTCATTAGGTTTTTGCATTCAGTGTCAAACCATTTGTTACTGTTCATTTGTTGAGGTTTTGGTTTGGAGGCTTTCAAATTAGCCAATGCAGCCAAATGATGAAATATTGAATTGATTTTGTCCACAGCTGAATTTACACCAGAATTATTCTGGGGAAATGTTTCAGCTAGAAATAAATGGGTTAAATTATATATGTTTTGATTTTCCAGTGCCTTTTGGTACGCCCCCATGCTGTCTGGGGTCCATCTGTATGAGTATGTGCTGTTAAACAGTTCACAGGCACTAGGGGCTCCAGACTTAGACTGGGCCCTTTTCAGGTATATTGTGATTTTGCTGTGGTCTGAGAGGGGTGTGAGGGGGCTGACTGTGAAAGCTCTGAGAGATACTGGATCTAGATCTGTAATGAAATAATCAACCGTACTACTGCCAAGAGCTGAGCTGTAAGTGTAGCGACCCAGAGAGTCCCCTCGTAGCCTGCCGTTGACTATGTACAGACCCAGTGTACGGCATAGCTGTAAAAGCTGTATACCGCTTGTATTAGTAAGCTTGTCAAAGCTCTTTCTAGCAGGACATTCAGGGAGGGGGAAGCAGGTGCTTCCAGGTAAGTGTTTGTCTCCCTGGGTGTTCATAGTGTCAGCTCTTTCCCCTGTTCGAGCGTTCAAGTCCCCACAGATTAATACATTTCCCATGGTTTTACAATGGTTAATTTCCTCCTCAAGAATAGAGAAAATATCTGGGTTGTAGTAGGGGGATTCTGATGAAGGGATGTAGATGGCACAAATGTAGACATGTTGCTCAGCACAAATCACCTGTTTGTTAATTTTCAACCATATATAAGATTCTTCTTTTTTAATTACTGTGATGGACTGGCTCAGTTCTGATTTACACCATATAATAATGCCTCCTGAATCTCTGCCTTGGGTTATTGTGGGATTTTTTGTTGATGGTATAATAATCTCAGTGTAGCCGTGAGGACGACCAGTGGAAACATCTTCTCTGCTCCATGTTTCCTGTAAAACTATGATGTCAGAGTCTTTTAACTCTCTATTAAAATCTGAGTTTCTGCTCTTTAGACCAAAAGCTGATGATCTCAAACCTTGAATGTTCCAACATGTTATTGTAAACGATTTCATCTCCAAATGTAATCTGTTCAAAAATTAGACAAACACCTTATATTCCAACACCTAATAGTAAATAGTGTTGTAGGTAAATTAATAAAATATTAAACTTTGAGTGACATTTTAGAATGTATCATGTGTGAGATGTTGTTTAGAATTGTCCTTATTACTATTCATTTAAAATTATATTTAACATGTTATACTATGAATTATGATTTCTGTAAGAGGTCTCTGCTCTTCCGTCATGTAGCTATATGAGGCGAGAGCAGAGCAGGTTTAGCATGTGTAATATGTCTTTGAGTTCACCAGAGGGGGCTGGGGTTGTGGCTCTTCTCACCGCTGCAGCATAGCTCAGTCCAGTAGGCTGATGCTCCTGTAGTCTTGGTTCTGCCGTTGAGATGAGGGGGCGTATAGGACCTCCAGGCTGGGGGGCTCTCTGGCTGGGTATCGGGGGCCAGTGTTGTGTTGGCTGTGGGTTGTGATGTTGGTGATGCAGTGGGTTTGGTGGCCTGGCCGTCCTCTCTGATGGCCGGGGGTGGATGTATGGTGGAGGTTTGGATGGTCTTGAAGGTCTAGGATGTCCTGGAGGTCTGGGTGGGGTCTGCGTTGTGTGGTTACCCCTTGGAGTGGTAGTATGGCTCCTTCCAAGAGCAACATCCTTGAGGGTCCTAGCAAGGGTGGGGACTGCATTTCTATGTAGGTGTATGTTATCATACAGGCAGTCCAGGTGGAGGGTTGGGTGGTGGGCTAAGAACACGTTGGGTTTGAGGGCACAGTCCCTGGAGAGGCTGATATTCACTCTGTGAATGGTGTGGGGGTGGAAGTCTCTCATGTGCAGCAGCGCAGATATGACTATCTTGCTGGTAGGGAAATTGGTGGATGTTTGCTCAACGACTCTCCTCAGAGAGTCCGCCAGTCTGTCCTGCTGGGTCCTTAAGTCGTTGGTGCCTGTGTGAATGATGATGTGGCTAGGTGAGCCTAGCTCAGGTACTGTTAGCAGCTCCAGGGCTCTCCTGGTATTGGGGCACCAGATCTTCTCCGCTCTGTGCCTTGGGAATAAGGTCTTTTCATTTAGGAACTTTCCATTTGAGTCCATGAGGAGGATAATGTCAGCCCTTCTGCCTGTGTGTGTTTGTTCATTCTCAGCTGTCGGGTCTGGATGTGGAGCTGTGGTGGTGGTTTCAGGTCTGGAGCTCCTAGCTGGAGGCTGGTTAGAGGTAGGGCCTTGGACAGGTGCAGGATTGTGACTGGTGTTTTGGCTTGGGATGTTTGTATGGAGGCAGCTGGCTGGTACAGGGGGGAGATTAGAGTCTGCACCAGGCTGCGTAAGAGGGGGGAGGTCCTCGAGGAAAGGGGTGTGTTGTCTTTCAGCAGGTGTAGTGGGAGTTTAGTTGGATGTGGTCTGGATCTGAGAGGTGGGCACAGGGGGTTGTGTGGAGTTCAGTCTGGCTTGTAGGCTGAGCCTGTCCCTGTCCTGTAGCTCTTCTCTCAGAGTAGCCAATTCAGTTCTGCAGTTGTCTCTGTCTTTCCTAAGTTCTTTCATCTCCTCACTGAGATCATCCAGCTGTCTTCTCTGACGATCTAGTTCTTGTTGACGCTCTCTCAGCTGTGAGTTGACACTGTCCTGTTCTTTTTCGGCCTGGAAGTCACTGACAGTAGGGGTTGTATGCTGCTGGTGGTCCAGCTGCTCTCTGATTTGTACCAGTTCTATTTCCATCTGGGAGAAGTGTTCTCTCATGATGTCCAGGGCCTCAGAGTGCTGTATCAGGGGGGGCTCGGTGTCAGCATCAGCCTGTCTGTCTGGAGCAGGGACAGAACAGGACGGTTTGACTCTCAGGGTTGGAGCGATGCATGCGAGGACCTCTTTCTCCTTCTCAGCTCTCAGTCTCATTGCAGGAAAGTCATACTCAAACTGTCTCAGGTCGCCTTGTATCATGGTAGTTCAATTTTTGAACAGGTTCACTGTTATTCTGGTGGTGTCAGAGTCATTTTCTTCCAGTACACTTATTTTCCATCCATTACAAATGCCTGCTCTCTTTATTGCTGGGTAGTGAGAGCTGAACACATTCAGCCAGGCATATGGTTCATCAGTCCAGAAGATTAAATTACAGGACCTTCCATCTTTGTAATGATCCAGGAACAGGATTTCTGGTCTTTCTCGAAGTATTGTCTGTTTATATTTTCCTCTTGCAGTTTTGCTTTTGATAGCTGGGGGATATTCAATGGTGTCAGAGTGTGTAGACATCATGAAACAGTTGATCTTCAAGCTTCTGTCTTCCTTGTTTAAAACAGCACTACTGCTGTTATTGATGCCGTTGCTAGGTAACCACAGTCCAATGTTAGCTATTAGTTTGAGTTTTTCAGTTGGGACTTGTTTTATAGTAATAAAATGCAAAAACTTACTGATGTCAGTGTCCAGTTACTTGCTGTTACTTGCTTGAGTCCCTCTCACTGATCTATATAATGACTGGATAGCTAATGACGTTCTAAACTGCCACCAGGCAGTGAAGCCACCGGAAGTGTTCGAGTGGCCATCTTACGATTTCCTACCAGCAGAGGGCTCCAACGCCGTTATGCAGAGATCGGTAGCTCCGACGGCACTTTTAAGATGACTCGCTGTGCATCAACAAGTGTAAAACGAAGATCACAAAAGGATCTTGAAAAACTGCTCACAGGTTGTACTTTAAGCCCATATATAGTAATTTATATGCACAATTGTCGCTATTTCCGTGTTGTTTAAATTTTTTTTATAGTCTGCTATGTTCTTTCCTACATTCTTTCACAGACGTATTCAAGTTTAAACCCAATAAACGTATTATTCAATGCATTACTTCTTACTAATTTTATTAAATGCATTTATTTAATATTTTCATGTCAATCCGTGTTCAGTTTGACCACGAATCATGCGCTGTCACTTTAATTCAGCGCCTGCAGCACAAACGATCTCTGCACGCACCGCACTTGGACGGGCATCCGCGTGCAGTGAAAGCTCCAACCTGTTGACATGGGTATGGTAAAAAAATATGCACTGCAAACAGAGTAGGCCTATGTGTAAACCCCTTATTTACACTGCACACATCTGCGGCGCATTACAGCTCCGACAATGTTTTATTCCTACCTTCACGCGGTGTCAACTCACACCAGGAGCATTTCCACGTGATTTGCCGATTTGTGGGCGCGATCAGCTCCGGTAGCCGTGTGGCGCCCCAGACGTGTGCAGTGTAAATAAGGGGTAAATAAGAGGTGAAACAGGAATACAATAACCCATACAATTTGTATTATGCATTTCCTGGACATGTTCTTGCTAACTAATCAAATACTTGAACAGACTACTGATCTATCTGTAAAACACAATCAGAAAGAGCTAAATTTTAAGTTCACAATTCACATATACTTAATTTTTAGTAAGCAGGAATAATTTCCGACTTTAAACAAATACCCATTTAAATGCTTAGGATGTTTGCGTTGTAAGACTGTTCAGGGAGACTTTAGATTTAAAGACGGTGTCTCGTTATGCAATGTTTTCTTAGTCAAATCATACAATTTCCTATTGATTTAATAGAACGCGTGAGCTCACTAGGGAATCACAATATGGCGGCGCGGCGGCTTCACTGTTTATGACGTCATGAGCTATCCAGTCATTCTATATAGATCAGTGGTCCCGGTTAAAAAGGGGATTGCGCAAGATGGCGTCCTGCTAAGTTTACATTCATCGGGCTCCGCTGACAAATCTAATTTTAACAGCCAAACTACACTACGTACAATCTTGTTACGTGTTTATGTTTACATAAATACTTCATAGTGCTCCTCGATAACCTAAAGATGAAATCTGCTGCTGACAAAAGAAAGGAAAAAGAGATGTCGCGTGCTTCACGTGTGTCCGAGAGCTTCCACAACTATTCGTCTCCCGGTGAAATCCTCGTATCTACCCCGCTTCCAGAGAGCCCAGGTAAGCCCCCATCAAAGAAAGGCAAAGCAGAAGACGATGCCGTGGTTTCCACTCTCTCACAGCTCATAAATAGTCGCTCGGATGCCCTGGAGAAAATGGTGGGTGACAACGCGCTTAAAATTGAAGGGCTAAAAAAGACGGTGGACTTTGTATGTGCTGAGTTGAATGATATTAAGGGGAAAGTCGGCCACATCGAAGTTAGACTAAATACTGAAGAAAAAAAGATGGAGCTCTGCGAAATGAGAATTGCAGACATGGAAAGATACTCTCGCCGCTGGAACCTGCGCTTGCATGGAGTACCTGAAAAGGAAAATGAAAATGCCAGAACCGAATCTATCCGCATCTGTACAGCCATTTTTCCAGAGGAGAGCAAAACTCTTCCAGATAAGATCGACACTGTCCACCGCATAGGGAAGAGGCTTCTGAATACTTCAAGGCCGCGCGCGATCATCATTCAGTTTTCCTCACGTGTGATGAGAGATGGTGTGTGGAGAGCGGCGAAATCCTCAGAGTTCCTGCGGGCGAACGGTCTTCGATTTACTGAGGATCTTACTGCTTTTGACCGAGAAAGGAGGCAGTTGCTGTGGCCGGCTGTTGAAAAGGCCCGCAAGGAGGGGAAAAGGGCACATTTTGTCGGACACCGTGCATTTATTGAAGGCTCTGAAATTAACCCCGTGTAAGCCTGTTCAGACAGTTCATCTCTTTCCAAATAACGTTGAGCTTTTTTGAGCTCTTCCTTTTCGTTATGGAGCAGGACTATTGATGGCTGTAAGCGTGCCTGATATGGCCTTGTCGTCAGCTGCTTTTGCGTTTCCAACCTCAGTAAGCTCGGTTATTTGCTGTTCATTGTTCAAAGAGTTATTTTTGTATGTCTATTTCTATTATTTCTCTCAATGCCAGGGGTCTAAGAGACATTACTAAACGGAAGGCTTTGTTTCTGTATGCCAAATCGTTCAAGACTGATTTTTGTTTTTTTCAAGAGTCCCATTCCGTTGCCAGCGATACTGCTTTTTGGAAAAATCAGTGGAACAATGATGTTTGGATGGCTCACGGTTCGGAGCGTTCAGCTGGTGTTCTGACTTTGAAAAACCTCTTTGCAGGGGACGTTCTGCACTACTTTAGCGACCCGAATGGACATTTTCTGCTTATGGTCATTAGTTTAAATAATACTGTGGTAATACTAATTAACATCTATGGGTATAATAGTTCTCGTGAGAATGATCTACTGATTGATGCGATAGAAGGGAAAATTCTGCTGTGGCTTAATGCTTACCCAAATGCCTTAGTTTTCATTGGGGGGGACTTTAATATTGTACCTGACAATAATCTCGATAGACTGCCACCTAAACAGTCTGCCTCTGCTAATCCTAAATTAAAAATATTAATGGATAAATTTGATATTATTGATATTTGGAGGGAAAAGTTTCCGAATATTAAATCCTATACTTGGAGTAATAAAAATTGTTCTAGACAGTCCCGAATAGACTACTGGCTTGTTTCACAATCTGTTAGGGATTTTAATGTTTCTGTTAGCATTCTCGCTTCACCCATGACTGATCATAAAGCAACTCTTATCCAATCCCCTCTATCATCAGTTATTTCTTCTTCAAGACCTAGAGCCTCTTATTGGAAACTTAACTCTTCTTTGCTTAAGCATGATCAATTAAGGAAAGATATTTTATTCTTGATTGAAAATTACTGGATCAAAGCACAAAAGGAGAATAAATACGGTCTCAATTGGGAACTTCTTAAACATGAAATTGGCAAGTGTGCTAGGAATTTTGGCAGTCTTCTAGCTAAACGTAAAAGACTTGAAGAGGAGACTCTCATTTCTAAAATAATGTCTCTCTCTGGGAAAATGCAGGATGGTTTGTCAGAAACTGAATTGTCAGAATTTATTGATCTGCAAACTCAGTTAGACTCAGTTTATAAGAATAAGGCAGAGGGCGCTTTTATTCGCTCTAGAAGAAGATGGCTAGAGCAAGGAGAACAAAGTACAGCATATTTCTTCAGAATGGAAAAAAATAATTTTAGAAATTTAACTATTAACTCTTTAAATTTAAACGGCACAGTTATTTCTGATCCTAAGGAAATCGGCACATTTTGTGCAAACTTCTATTCAAATCTTTATAACTCTAAATATTGCAAAGACTCAGCTTTGTCTTTTTTCCAGTCTTTGAAAGATATTAGGACAATATCTAATGAAGACAAGAACATCTGCGATAGTGATATATCCATCAATGAAATAATTGAGTCTATTGAAGCTTTAAAGAACAATAAGTCTCCGGGCACAGATGGGCTGACAGCCGAATTGTATAAAAGTTTTGCTGTTGAGTTAGCACCTTTTCTGCTTGAAACTTTTTTGGAGAGTATTGCGTCTGAGACACTTCCGCCTACCTTATCTCAGGGATTACTTACTTTAATACCTAAACCTAAGAAAGACATTCTTTTGATTGACAATTGGCGTCCAATCTGTTTATTAAACTGTGATTATAAGATATTAGCTTTGTTACTGGCCAAAAGACTTAAACGGGTTCTGGACTCAATAATAGACGAAACTCAATCTGGCTTCATCCCAAAAAGGCATATTGCTAACAATATACGCATTGTTTTAGATTTGTTGGACTATAATGAACTGATTAGAGATGAAAGTTTTATTCTTTTTTTAGATTTTTATAAAGCCTTTGATTCCCTTGAACATGAATTTATTTTACAGTCCCTATATAAATTTGGTTTTGGTGATTTCTTTTGCAAAACTGTCCGAACGTTATACAAAAATGGAAACTGCTCAATTAATCTGAAAGCTGGTACTTCTCCAAGATTTAATGTGTTTAGAGGGGTGCGCCAGGGTTGCCCGGTATCACCTTATCTGTTCTTGATGGCTGCTCAACTCCTTACTACTTCCCTGTTGAATAGTCAATTGCAAGGGATTAATATAGCAGATAAACAGATTATCATAACTCAATTAGCTGATGATACCACACTCTTTTTAAAAAACGACTTACAGATCCCCATTGCTCTTGGTCTTATTAAAGTGTTCTCAAAAGCTTCTGGTCTATCTTTGAATTTAGATAAATGTGAACTCCTTCCCTTAAAGTCTTGTTCTCTTCCATTCCTGCATAATATTCCTGTTAAGTCTCAAGTGAATTATTTGGGTATTACAATTTGTAAAGATGTCAATGCGAGAGGAAAGTTAAACTTTGATCCAGTAATTACTAAAGCTAAGAAAAAGTTAAATTCCTGGCTCCAAAGAGACTTGTCTTTACGAGGAAGAGCCCTCCTCGCCAAAGCGGAGGGTGTTTCTAGATTGACCTACCCTGCTCTTTCTTTACATGTGGACAAGACAATTTGTGTAGAGGTTGATAGAATGCTTTTTGATTTTTTATGGAAACACAAGAGACATTACATTAAAAAATCAGTTGTCATAAATAGCTTTGAACAGGGTGGTTTTAACTTTCTTGATTTTGCTTCTCTGAACAATACGTTTAAGATCAATTGGTTGAGGCAGTTCTTGAATGATTCTGATTCCATATGGAATGCTATTCCAAATTATATTTTTTCTAAAGTTGGCAGTCTCCCCTTTCTATTAGTATGCAATTATAATATCTCTAAATTGCCCATCAAATTGTCAAATTTCCACAGGCAGGTGCTTCTGGCCTGGCACTTGATTTATAAACACAATTTTAGTCCCCACAGGTATTTTATTTGGAATAACCATGATATCCGATATAAAAATAAAACACTTTTCTTTTCAGATTGGTTTAATAATAATATTATTTTGGTTTCTCAACTTGTAAATTCAAATGGTCATTTGTTTTCTTATACTGAATTCTTGACGAAATATTGTATTCCTGTCACCCCACGAGTCTTTGCCATAGTGATGGATGCCATCCCCAGTGGAGCTATTGCACTTTTAAGAAACTCAGCTGATTCTTTACTCTCTTCTACCTCTTGGATGCATCCATGCGAAACTGCAATAGGGAAGATCTGTTTTTTATCCTGTCCCTCTTCTAGGAATAGAAAGATTAGACATCTTTTTCAGAGTGATATTATAACTGTCCCTTCTATAATTTCATATTGGAGTAATAGCTTTAATGATATTCCTTGGAAGAAAGTGTGGTCTCTATCCAATAAATATTTAATCACTAATAAGGTTAAAGAGGTATCATTCAAGTTGTTGCATCGATTTTACCCAGTCAAAGTCTTTATCAAAAAAATGTTTCCAGAGTTGGATCCCCTTTGCTCCTTCTGTGGAGTGGAAGACGAGTCTGTTCCTCATCTTTTTTGGGACTGTATTCATGTAGCTACTTTTTGGAAGAAATTTTGTCTGTTTGTACGTGCTTCTTTATTAGTCAACTTTTCTTTGATGTTTAAGGATGTCTTATTTGGATTTTATAATTCTGACAAACATCTAAAAGACAAGTATTTCCTTATAAATCTATTTATTTTTCTAGCCAAGTTTTTTGTACACAAGTGTAAGTTTTTGTCTGTCAAACCTCTTTTTATAATTTTTTGCAAAGACCTTAAATGTTATTTGGGTACCATCTCTTCTTCTAACAATGCCAAAGCATTAAAGTCTGTTACAATGTGCACAAAGTATAATATTTCAGCTTTTTTGTAATGAAAACTAAAAGGGTCTCGAGGCTTTTCTCTCTCTCTTGAATTTATTTTAAGTTGTTGTTACCCCTGGCTCAATTTTATGTTTTTATTTTTATCTATTTATTTTAATTATTTTTATTTTACATCCCTTTACTGTCTTTTTGTCTTCTGAATTATTGTTGTTTACTTTTGCTCTTGATTGTGACACTGTACTTGATGTTATATTTGTTCAATAATAATAAAAAAAAAAAAAATAAAAAAAAAAGATCAGTGGTCCCTCTATGTTCTTGTTTGTTTTTGTTTTCTCCTTGTTTGTTTGTTTTCAGCTTGATGCTCTGTTTCTGAACTCTGTTTCTGAGCTCCTTCTTCCAACTGTATCTTTTTTCCTTCTGTCTCTTTCTTTATCTTTTTCTTCTTCGTCTCTCCTCTGGTGTGTTGTGGTCACCTCTCTTGCATTTTCCTCATAACGGTGTTTATCCAATTTTTGGACAGAAAACAAGCGTTTTGTTTAGCAGCAAGTCTTAAACATGACTTCTCATGGGTGTCGCCGTGGCAACCTCTAATGTCTAATGTCTCTGCTCTATTAATGTTAAATCCACAGAGATGAATCAATCTCACCGGAGTCCAGCTGTGTGTCCATGAAGAGTGACCAGTCTATTACAGAGCCAATGACATTTAAAGGAAGACACACATCAACTGATCTGAGGTACAACATGATGGATGGATGGATGAATACATGGATAGATAGATAGATAGATAAAGGATAGATAGATAAAAGATAGATAAAAGATAGATAGATAGATAGATAAAGGATAGATAGATAAAAGATAGATAAAAGATAGATAGATAGATACAAGATAGATAGATACAAGATAGATAGATAGATACTAGATAGATAGATAGATACAAGATAGATAGATACAAGATAGATAGATAGATAGATAGATAGATAGATAGATAGATAGATAGATGGATACAGGATAGATAGATACAAGATAGATAGATACAAGATAACATACAAGTTAGATAGATACAAGATAGATAGAAACAGGATAGATAGATACAAGATAGATAGATACAAGATAGATAGATACAAGATAGATAGATAGATATATAGATAAAGGATAGATAGATATTCTCTTTGTGAGGTTTCTCCTTATGTAACATCTATCATATAAATTATTGTCTCTATTCTATTATCTCTATTCTAATGTCTCTGCTCTATTAATGTTAATTCCACAGAGATGAATCAATCTCACCGGAGTCCAGCTGTGTGTCCATGAAGAGTGACCAGTCTATAACAGAGCCAATGACATTTAAAGGAAGACACACATCAACTGATCTGAGGTACAACATGATGGATGGATGGATGGATGGATGGATGAATACATAGATAGATAGATACAAGATAGATAGATACAAGATAGATAGATACAAGATAGATAGATACAAGATAGATAGATAGATAGATAAATGGATACAGGATAGATAGATACAAGATAGATAGATAGATAGATACAGGATAGTTAGATTCAAGATAGATACAAGATAGATAGATAGATAGATAGATACAAGATAGATAGATACAAGATAGATAGATAGATAGATAGATAGATAGATAGATAGATAGATAGATAGATAGATGGATACAGGATAGATAGATACAAGATAGATAGATACAAGATAACATACAAGTTAGATAGATACAAGATAGATAGAAACAGGATAGATAGATACAAGATAGATAGATACAAGATAGATAGATACAAGATAGATAGATAGATATATAGATAAAGGATAGATAGATATTCTCTTTGTGAGGTTTCTCCTTATGTAACATCTATCATATAAATTATTGTCTCTATTCTATTATCTCTATTCTAATGTCTCTGCTCTATTAATGTTAATTCCACAGAGATGAATCAATCTCACCGGAGTCCAGCTGTGTGTCCATGAAGAGTGACCAGTCTATAACAGAGCCAATGACATTTAAAGGAAGACACACATCAACTGATCTGAGGTACAACATGATGGATGGATGGATGGATGGATGGATGAATACATAGATAGATAGATACAAGATAGATAGATACAAGATAGATAGATACAAGATAGATAGATAGATAGATAAATGGATACAGGATAGATAGATACAAGATAGATAGATAGATAGATACAGGATAGTTAGATTCAAGATAGATAGATACAAGATAGATAGATACAAGATAGATAGATAGATAGATCTAATCTCTATTCTAATGTCTCTGCTCTATTAATGTTAATTCCACAGAGAGAGATCAATCTCACCGGAGTCCAGCTGTGTGTCCATGAAGAGTGACCAGTCTATAACAGAGCCAATGACATTTAAAGGAAGACACACATCAACTGATCTGAGGTACAACATGATGGATGGATGGATGAATACATGGATAGATAGATAGATAGATAAAGGATAGATAGATAAAAGATAGATAAAAGATAGATAGATAGATAGATAGATAGATAAAGGATAGATAGATAAAAGATAGATAGATAGATAGATAGATAAAGGATAGATAGATAAAAGATAGATAAAAGATAGATAAAAGATAGATAGATAGATAGATAGATAGATAGATAGATAGATAGATACAAGATAGATAGATCAAGATAGATAGATAGATAGATAGATCAAGATAGATAGATAGATAGATAGATAGATAGATAGATAGATACAAGATAGATAGATACAAGATGGATAGATACAAGATAGATACAGGATAGATTCAAGATGGATAGATACAAGATAGATACAGGATAGATACAAGATAGATACAGGATAGATACAAGATGGATAGATAGATAGATAAATACAAGATAAATAGATAGATGGATAGATAGATAGATAAATAGATAGATACAAGATAGATAGATAGTAGTGTTAGGGGGGTAACAGTATCAGACCCAGGACCAGAGATGATGAAAGAAGACCAGGAGTCGTGAGGTTCAATCAAAGAGTAAAATTTACTGAAGAATAGTTTGCAGCTTAATTGGCAGAGTCAGCGTCAAAGTCTCACGAGGAGGTCGCAAGCTAACTCTACCTTACATGAAAATCGTACACCAGTTATACTGTTTTCAAGGGCATACATTACATAAACATTCACTTCTGATTGGCTCAGAAGACATAAAGCCTAAACAATTACACATAGATAGACGGGTACGTCGACATCAATCAAGATAGCTGTCATCCAAGTCACGAAAGCTCCAGTAATGACCTCGGAGGGGCCATCGAAAAGCGTCATGAGACCAGCCACCCTGCGTCTTGAGACCTGCAACATACTGATAAAACCTTCCATCCTCAGAGAGAAGAAATAACAATTACTTTACTTCTTGAGAGATATATGTATGAAAGAAGTACAATTTTGGAAACAAATCATAGAACCATATAGAAATTTCCCCCTTTCCGTTAATGGGGTCAGAAGAGAAACCTAATCATATGATGAAGTTCTCTTTAGGCTCAACACACAGTTCTGGCTCAGGGCCACAGAAGATTAGTCACAGACATCCTAAGACCTTCATGAAAGATATGCATTCAACCAACATTCATGAAAGAGATGCATGAATAAAAACCCATATGCGAAATCACTTTATGGCATATAGGAATGATTATATAATTTGATTAGTACTTATTATAGTAATAATGTAATCATAAAAAGGATATACATATAGTTAAATTGAAGAGGCAAGGGATTCCGACCCCAACCCTTCAGTCCCCCGTTTTAGACCGATGTGTGGTCCAATACCGCCACGTCTGGTCTATCAAGTGAGGCCACTACGGAGAGGGGGAGTGGTGACTCATGCTTCCCTGACGGGTCACACTTGTCTCTTCACCTCGTCACGGACATGCTGGATACTAAAAAGTCCAGTCCCCATTAAGAGGCTCTCCCACCTTCCACTCACATCAGGGCTTCAATGTTGTTTTGATCCAATTTGTCCCTCAGGTGGGTCGTGAGCATCAGCAGTCTCTTTTCCTCCTCAGCAGGATTCAGATTTCTGCATGCAGTCCTGCACAGATAGGAGAAACAAAAACGAACACACAACCAAATACACAAACAGAGGAACATCACCCCCACTATTAGCCATATTCATCCGTTTGGAGCAGGCAGTGTGGTTTTCATGGGCTATGCTGTCTGGAATCCAACTCATGGCGCTAAAATGCGGTTCATAAACATAAACACCTCCATCTCTCACCCAACGACCTTTTTGCATAATGAGGGTATTACCGGGATAATTTGGGGAGTGACCAAGCCAATAGGTCACTGACTCATTTCCGTCCAACCGATAGCATCTATCGTTTACCTTCTGATACATAGTCGAAATCAAATTTAGACCCTCAGTTGAATTTAGGCATGGGTATTGTACCCAGGATGGACGGTTGTCAGTTTCTTCACAATCCCAATTAGTCGCAAAAGCATGGAATCGACCGGTCCAAATGGAAACCTGTATCCACAGTAGAAATGACAAAGCGATTAGGATTAAACATATAAAAGAGAGCGGGAGTACTAATCTAACAAAAGCCCGTCTCATTTTCCGTCGCTTCTCATTACGCACTTCTTCTTGCAGAATTAGCAGCTTCAATAAGTCGTCTGGCTCAGCCATCTGTAAATGATAAAACAGTAATGCCAGAATTTAGAGAAATCACATACGACAGATATTGAAGAGGTACGATTTATCATGTTATTATGTGGTGGTATTCTGGTTGCAACACCTCTCAAGCGGTTTCACCTGTGACCAATGTCTCCATACTGTACCCAACACACCTCTGTCGAGTAACACAGATGTATTAGTAGTCAACAGAACTTGGTAAGGTCCATCAAATTTCGGACCCAGAGGAGAGATTATCTCCCTTTGCAACATTACACTGTCACCTATCTCAGGCAACGCAGGCATGTCTTTTTGCTCAGTGTTATCTTTCTCTGCTTGTCGGATACTGACACTAACCCTGGTGTCTTTTAAACATTTATCCAAAGCCTTCAGATAATTTTGCAGAGCATCTTTCAAAGGCCCTGACGGTCCCTCATGTTGCAGAGGAGCGTCCCAGGGCAGTCGCATGTAGCGACCTGTCATTATCTCAAAGGGACTGATCTGAGTAGTTTTGTTCGGGCTGGCTCTCATACTTAAAAGAATGGTTGGGATAGCAGAGTGCCATCCCTTCCCCCATTCCAACAATCTCTTTCTCAATGAAGTTTTAATCGTCCGATTAGAACGCTCGACAGAACCACTAGACTGAGGACGAAACGGTATGTGGAAGTGTTGTTTCACTCCCATCAATTTCATCACATTCTTCATTACCTTCCCTGTGAAGTGTGTGCCCTGATCTGAGTCAATATGCAATGGTAACCCCCATCTGGGGAAAACTTCATTCAACAGAATTTTTGCAGTTGCGTCTGCTGTGCAGTTTTTCAGAGGAAACGCCTCCACCCATCTGGAAAACAAATCAACAATCATCAGAATGTATGAAAAGCCTCCACTAGGGGGCAGGGGACCTATGAAATCAATTTGAAGATGGGTCCATGGCCCCTGAGGTCGAGGGGCATGTCCTAAAGGAATCTTTAGCTTTGCTGGGGAATTCACTTTAAGACATACTAAGCATCTTTTACAAAAGTCATTGCAAGAAGCTCTCAGCTTTGGCCACCACCAGGTTTTTGACATCATTGCATGTAAATTCTCAGGACCAGCATGTGCCAAACCATGATACAGAGACATTAGTTCAGTTCGAGCAGAAACAGGACAAACAAAACGGTCATTGAATTTCCATAACCCTTCTGTATTTTTCTTTGCACCTAATTTTGTCCATTGCTCTATCTCTTCAGGGTCATCCTCTGAATAAAGTTCAAAAATGTCTCTAGAGGGTTCACTCTCCTGGGGAGCAAAAGCCAGCACACTCACGCATGTCTCAGTCAATTTTGCAGCCTCTTTGGCAGCAGTATCAGCCGCCTGATTCCCTTTGGCCTCTGGAGAACTGTCAGTGGAGTGTCCCGTGATTTTGATAACAGCTCCTGCTGCGGGGAGATCACATGCAGCCATCAATTCTTTTACCTGGTGCTGATGAGAGATGGGGAGACCAGCCGTGGTTAGAAATCCCCTGCGTGTCCATACCGGGCCGAAGTCATGAACCGTCCCGAAGGCATAACGACTGTCAGTGTAGATATTGACGCGTCTCCCTTTACTGTGCTGTAATGCTCGGGTTAAAGCAACCAGCTCTGCCACTTGAGCCCCTCCCCCTGAAAGAGAACCACAGTCAACAGTTTCACCATGTTCATTTACGACAGCCCAGCCTGTGAATCGTTTCCCCTGTTCATGAAAGCTGGAACCATCCACAAACAAACTCATGGCATCGGAAAGGGGCTCAGACTGGAGTGGGCTTTGGCTGTCTGTGTCAATCAGCCGTGCGCAGTTATGGACAGTTCCTTCGTCTGGAAGCAAGGAGGCAGGGTTTATAGCAGTCTCAATGTCAATTTGTATCTCCACATTTTTACTCAAAAGAGTGGCTTCCCATTTAGCCCTTCTTTGGTTAGAAATAGATCCTAAACGAGTGTTTGTTAGCGGTTTCAAAATCTGGTGTCTGGTGTGCAGAATCACCTTTTGATGTGTCACAATGTTCTCTGTGGTTTTCACTGCCCACTCGGCACAATCACATATCAGCAGACATGGATGTTGTCCTGCCATGGAAACAGGAATAGGAGTAGAATAGTAGCCTACCATTCCATACGAACTTCTTCCTGGAACCTTTTGACCCAGGGCAGCAGAGTAGGATCTGTTTCCCACCCAGGTCCACAGATGGAACGGTCTGGTTGCATCAGCATGTCGCAGTGCTGGGGAGGAAGCAAGAGTTTCTTTGATACTCACAAAAGCCTCCTCCATCTCCTCGGTCCACTCGATCAGATCTGCTCCAGGTTTTCCTCCTTTCAGTGCCTCTGTGAGTGGTTTAGAAAGTTCAGTGTATTCACAGACATACTGGCGGCAGTAATTCAAAAGACCCATTACTTGCCTTAGACCAGTGACAGTATGTGGCTTTGGAAGTTCAATGATAGCTTTAACTCGTTCAGGGGTGATGCGTCTGCCATGCACCCCAACAATCTGTCCAAGATAAGTCACTTCAGGCAAAGCTAGCTGTGCTTTCTTCAAATTCACTTTGAATCCCCCGTTTTGGAGGGCATTCAAAACAGTTTGGACAGCAGTCAAATGTTTGAACTTAGTTGGACTAGCAATCAGTATGTCATCCACATATTGCAGGACAACCGATCCGTCATTTTCAATTTGTTTTCTTACCGGATCGATGAAGGATGCTAGTACCTGATGAAACAAGGTGGGGCTGTTGCAGAAGCCTTGTGGAAGCCGAGTCCAGGTCCATTGGCGACCCCTGCTGGTAAAAGCAAATTTCCCTTGGTCCTCCTTGGCTAAGGGACAAGTCCAAAAACCGTTAGAAATATCAAGAGCAGTAAAATAACAATGTTCAGCTCCTATTTCATGAAGGATAGTTGCGGGGTTGGCCACCAGAGGGTGTACTTTCTCAGAAATAGAATTCAAAGAAGTATAGTCAATCGTCAAACGCCAAGATCCGTCCGCTTTTCTGACAGGCCACATTGGAGAATTAGTGGGAGAGGAACATGGAATAATTATTCCCCGCTCACTTAACTCATCCACCAGAATGTCCGCTCCTTCTCTAGCTTCATTTTTCAAAGGATATTGTCGTTTGGCTACATGCATAGGACCTGGGATGCTCAGTGGCTGGATCTGTGCAAGACCACAATCATATTTGTCTTTGGCCCATACCTTTGGGAATTTTGAAATTATGAACTTCCACTCAGGACGAGTTTCAGTTAAACCAACAGGTTCAGCCACTGCACATCTCTCATGATGGGGGCCAGAGTGAGATAAGCGAATTGTTTCATTGCAGCCAAGCACGAGCTTATCTTTTGAAAGCAAAACATCAGCTTCGAGTTCTTTTAGAATGTCAACACCGATAATAGTCCCCACAGTATTCTTCCCCACCCAAAACTCAGTCCAAAACACTTTGTCAGAATCAGAAAGGGTTAGAGGAACAGAAACAGATTTGTGAAACACCTTTTTGCCATTTAGGCCTTCTATATACAAAGTTTCAGAAGTGATCTCAAGATCGAGATCAGTAATCGATACTGTAGCACCCGTGTCAATTAAAGCAATGCATTGCCGGCCTCCTAACAACGCGTTTATGAATGGACGGGTGTCAGCATAATTACTATTACCGGAGGCCGCTGACCCCTAGTCCCCACCTATCAGCTGTTTCAGCTTTGCAAGATCAGCTTGAGACAGAGTGACAGATGGGGAAGCTTCTTGTTTATCATTCGAAGCATTATTTTTGTTACCTCCCTTTTTCCCGTTTCCTTTATTCTTGGGTCTACGGCAATGTTTCGCAATGTGACCTTCCCTTCCACAATTTCTACATTTAGCAACTGACTTGGGACAGGTTCGGGAAGTGTGGCCTAACTCATCACAGTTATAGCATGTCACATCATTGCGAGGAGGGGCTTCCCCTTCAACTGAAACAGCAGCCGCCTTCACAGTGCTCACATTATCAGCATCGCATGCTTGCATACGGCTCCAGCTCACAGAGCACCAACGAAGCAAATCTGCCCATATTTGGATATCAACAGCACTGTTCATCAACATATCTTTGTATTGCTTATTCAGACCGCCCGTGGCTGATTCGATTACTATAGCAGAATCAAAATCTTCATCATTGTTATTAGCAGCACAGTAGGTCTCATATGCAATACGGAACCGGTCCACATATTCTATCGGGCTTTCACCGGTTCTCTGTTTGATCTGGGTCACACTACTCCACGGAAAAGAACCCCGACCCAGCAATTCCTTCACAGCTGTTTTATAATCAGAATAAGCCACACAAAACTCACCCCAATTTGCAGGGACCCGAGGGAAAAAGTTCACACCCTGGACAGCCCTTAATTTGGAGGAAGGAACTAACCCTTCGACCAGCGACTGGATATCAGCAATGCCTAGATTTTGTTGCCTAGCAACAGCCTCTAGCTTGTCCCATAGACTTTTGTTTGGGTTATACAACTTAAAAGGTTCCAACCCTGCAAGCAAACCGTTTTTCTCAGTGGGTGTGAGTCTGACCCATTGACCATCCTCACATCCGGCACCCATTTCAATATTCAACCCGGCCCAGTTCGTGTGTCGAATCGGGGCGGCGGATGCAGTAACATTAGGTTTAAATGCCTCCATGGGAGTCAGATTAAGATTTTTGACCCCAGAGTTATATTCAGTTTGTTTTGCTTGCACAGAAGGAATCTCTGAACTGTAGGGAGGGGGAGTTGCAACAGCCACATTCAACAGCTCGCGTACCTCAGCGTAGGGCCCGCTATTTTGGTTATCAGTCTGTCTGGCAGAGCCTGAAGCGGCAGCCGCCTGAACAGAGTGAGAAGGGAAAGAGGGGGCGGAGGGAGTAGGAACTTCCTCCTTTTTTACAGCCTTTTCTGCCATTTCACACAATGCCTCAAGCCCTTTGCTCAAACTACACAGATCACTGCCTATTTCATTCCCAAGGAGTTTAGCCATCCTGTCACGTTGGGCAATTAAACTCTTCCAACCATTAATCATGTTCGGGATTGCCTTTTCAGGGGTTAAGGGAATTCCACCCATTTTACAAATCCATGAATAGGCAAACACGGACACAAACTTCACTCTGTCAGCCTCTTTCTTTTTTTGCAGCCAGTCAATCTGTTCTGTGACTCCCCAATTAGCATCAAAGCCCTGGCTGACCATTTTCTTAATCAGTTCTGCGTATTTTTTTGATTTGAGCGCATCAGAGAAGAGCTGTTTACAGCATGCACTCTCTTCAGCCTCATCACTTTGGTCAGAACAAATTGAGATAACCTTTTTATCTGTCATTGTTGGTCACAGGTGAAACTCACCACAGAGAATGTTCTTAGCAGCAAAAATGTTTTAGCAGCGAATTGAAAAATACGTTTTAAATGACAAGTCTGGACTTCTACACAAAGAAACCACAAAGTATTTTTCACTCACGACTCCCGATCATATATTCTGATCCATGCCAATTTGGGTCATAATTTATTTAAGGGGATCGTTCTTGATGCATCCCTGGCAAACAACCCTGTCTCTGTTACTATATATATATTTTTTTTTTCTAACTAATTTCTCAGTCCCTAACTGCCTAATCCACTAAATTCGGGGATCCCCTTTCTGAGATGGAAGAGATATAGTAGGATCACGGCGCCCTGGACCTTCAATCCAGGGACGTACTCTGCTGGGGTGTTGCTATATCAACAATGCCCAGTGGGGCCCCCACAGAGCACGCTTCGCTTGCGCTGTCTGCTCTTGTTAAATTTTTAAACAATGCTATCAGCGACTTCCTTTTATACTTTAACCTTTAGTATAATTAATCTTCACTCTCCTCATCGGAGTGAAGCTCTTCCGTTCCCCTTCAAATCTCTTCCATTCAGACAGACCTATAGCCTATAATATAATAAATCTTCCTACCTTGTTTGTTGGTTTGCCAGGGGTGTCACCTCAGAATGATTGCCCGCATCCTCCACCAAACTGTTAGGGGGGTAACAGTATCAGACCCAGGACCAGAGATGATGAAAGAAGACCAGGAGTCGTGAGGTTCAATCAAAGAGTAAAATTTACTGAAGAATAGTTTGCAGCTTAATTGGCAGAGTCAGCGTCAAAGTCTCACGAGGAGGTCGCAAGCTAACTCTACCTTACATGAAAATCGTACACCAGTTATACTGTTTTCAAGGGCATACATTACATAAACATTCACTTCTGATTGGCTCAGAAGACATAAAGCCTAAACAATTACACATAGATAGACGGGTACGTCGACATCAATCAAGATAGCTGTCATCCAAGTCACGAAAGCTCCAGTAATGACCTCGGAGGGGCCATCGAAAAGCGTCATGAGACCAGCCACCCTGCGTCTTGAGACCTGCAACATACTGATAAAACCTTCCATCCTCAGAGAGAAGAAATAACAATTACTTTACTTCTTGAGAGATATATGTATGAAAGAAGTACAATTTTGGAAACAAATCATAGAACCATATAGAAATTTCCCCCTTTCCGTTAATGGGGTCAGAAGAGAAACCTAATCATATGATGAAGTTCTCTTTAGGCTCAACACACAGTTCTGGCTCAGGGCCACAGAAGATTAGTCACAGACATCCTAAGACCTTCATGAAAGATATGCATTCAACCAACATTCATGAAAGAGATGCATGAATAAAAACCCATATGTGAAATCACTTTATGGCATATAGGAATGATTATATAATTTGATTAGTACTTATTATAGTAATAATGTAATCATAAAAAGGATATACATATAGTTAAATTGAAGAGGCAAGGGATTCCGACCCCAACCCTTCAGTAGGAATGCAAATTATCGATTAATTCATTAATCATTAATTGATTGACATTAACGATTAACTGATAAGCGACTATTTTCCTCAGAATGTACATTTCTCACGGTATGAATAGTGTCTTTAACATAAAAAGCTAAATATTGCTTATATACTGAATAAAAATGCATGTTATATTGCTCAAATTATGTTTTATTGTAACAGTTGGGATACGGTACAGAATGGCATTTATGTAGTTTAACAAAATAAATTATGCACAGAAAATTTAAATACATAAAAAATAATTGTGCACTGGCTCACCTTTTGCAAGCATTAAGCAACATAAAATAAATGTTAAATAAAAATCTATATGGGTAGGCTTAGCCAGATAATAATCTATCTGGTGAACTACTTGTATGAAAAACATTAGCAGCAGCACTTATAATCCCCCTTGGTCTGAGAAAGGTAACAGTAAGATTACTAGACCTGGAAACTTCAATTATAGAACTGAAGGGATGTCAATTTTCACAAATTCCCATGATCCATCGTCATTTAAATTAACAATCAATTACCGGTATGCATCTGCTGCAGTGGCATATGGCCAACAGCATGACAGGGTTCGCAAATGCTGCTCAAAACGCCATGTTCCTCACCAAATTAATGAGAATGGTTTTTAATCTAAATAAAGGGCTAGTAGGATTGTAAAATGTTTCTATGTGATTGATACTTAAATTAAATTAATTATTTATTTAATAATTAAATTATTTAATTATAAATATAACGACTAATACAACGTGTCACCAACGCCGCCTCAGATGTGTGACTGTTGTGGACGTGCACTGAAACACACTGAAACCGGCAACTAAACCCAATGAATTCACAACGATTTAATAAATTAATGTTCTGATGTTATCTAATATGACAGTCCCAAATTAATCATCGTTATTATTAGTCGTGCATTGCTGCTTGAGCGGCGCGCGCTGAATGAATAACCTTTGAGCACTTTGCTAGCTCGTTATTTAACTCAAAGAAATGCAACCTATATGAGATTAGTCCGCTATATACAAAATTAATATAATATTACAAATTATATCTTCATAAAATGACGTGAATGCACAAGTGAACTTGAACTAAGTTACGCATTCAGAATGACTCATGTTGTGCACGCACTCTTCCTGGAACAACGCGACACGGCAACTAAACCCAAATAATTCACAATGTTTTATTACAATATTGTTCTCTTTATAATGTAATATGACAGTCCCAATAGTCATTATTAGTCGTGCATTGCCGTTTGAGCTGCGCGCGCTGAAGATCACGCTTTAACTCTTAACCAAATGCATCCAATATGAGATAAATCAGATATAGAAATGTGCACACATAATAAACTATTACAACTTACATTTGCACAAAACAAAAGGCTGCGAATACACACGCAACTTAGTCTTGATGAAGGTGTAAAATAGTCCCAAACATAACTCTGGCGCACTCGCTTACATGTTTCACGGTTGACCAGCACAAGTTTGATCGATTAATGTATTATCAACAATTAATCGATCGTCGATTAATCGTTTACATTTACTATAGATAGATAGAGGATAGACAGATAGATAGATAGATAGATGGATAGATAGATAGATAGATAGATAGATAGATAGATAGATAGATGGATAGATGGATAGATGGATAGATAGATAGATAAAGGATAAATAGACACATATACAGATACTATAGATAGATAGATTGATGCATAAAGGATAGATAGATAGATAGATAGATAGATAGACAAAGGATAGATAGATAAAGGATAAATAGATAGATAGATAGATAGATAGATAAAGGATAGATAGATAGATAGATAGATAGATAGATAGATAGATAGATAAAGGATATACAGATAGATGGAGGATAGACAGATATATAAAGGATAGATAGATAAATGGATAGATAAAGGATATATAGATAAAGATAGATAAGATGGATTGATAAAAGATAGGATGTTAGAAGGATAAAATAGAAGGACATGTTGTAATGTATGAAGGATAAAAGATAGATAGAAAGATAGATTGATGGATAGATAGATGGATAGATAGATATATAGATAGATAAAGGATAGATAGATAAAGGATAGATAGATAGATAGATAGATAAAGGATATACAGATAGATAAAGGATAGATAGATAGATGGAGGATTGACAGATATATAAAGGATAGATAGATAAATGGATAGATAAAGGATATATAGATAAAGGATAGATAAGATGGATTGATAAAAGATAGGAATAATACATGCGTCGCTGTACAAAGTCAATTGCGCTGGGTGCAAGATAGGGCCCAAAGAATCGAAGTAAAAAGGATAAACTCTCTCTGACTGACTCTCTTACCAGTGAACTGAACTACTGAACTAGAACTGATTGAGACCCACTCAGAGATTTAGTTTTGAGTGTTTTAGTCTAATCAGTTAGACTTCTATCTATCTATCTATCTATCTATCTATCTATCTATCTATCTATCTATAAGATAAAGGAAGTTTATCCTAGATATAGGAATACTTTTAGAAAGAAAAATGAATGGTTCGCGTTACTTGACTGTAACCCTGTTCCCTGAAAAAGCGGAACGAGATGCTGCGCTGCTTAGCGCATTGGGAACGTCTTTAATCGTGACCTGCTGTGAATATAGTGTGTAAACACGTCGATAGAATCGACCCGGAGGTAATATAGCCTCGGTCAGTGACATCATCGGCGCGCACCCGCGACACGAGGCTATAAATAGATGAGCCACAGGTGCATCGTCAGGATATTTTGTCTGAAGAGCAGTCCTGGGACATCATTAGCACGGCAATGCAGCGCAGCATCTCATTCCGGTTTTTCAGGGAACAGGGTTACAGTCAAGTAACCCGAACCGTTCCCTTTCAAAAGCTACAATTGATGCTGCGCTGCTTAGCGCATTGGGAGCGAGAATGCCCACGCTGCCGTGCTTGAAGGTGTCTGGACTCCTTACGGTTGTGTAGGTGTGCTCACAAGAACGTAAGAAAGCCCTAGACATTAGCTTGTGATGTCGACTCAAGGACGTGAGAGCCCGGAGTGGCATGAACATCTAAACCTATAAAATCGTATGAATGTGTGCACAGAGGACCAACCAGACCCACTGGTGAAGCTTGACCTCGCGCTTCATAGGCAAGGCGTGGCGAGCTTGGCCTCGCGCTTCATAGGCAAGAGCAATAGCATCCCTGACCCAATGTGACATGGTCTGTTTGGTGGCGGCAGCACCCCTGTTGCTGCCCCCATAACAAACGAATAGTTGCTCTGACTTACGCCACTGGCTGGTGCGGTGGAAGTAAGTCTGAAGAGCATGGGCTGGACACAGTCTGTGAGATCTCTCCTGCTTCGGCGTGGTGAACGGCGGAGGGCAGAAGGCCTCAAGAGTGACCGGATATACAGCCGAGAAAGGTACCTTAGGCAGGTAATCAGGATGAGGATGCAAAATCACTTTCACCATTCCTGGGGCAAAGTCTAAGCAGGATGGCGATATTGACAGAGCCTGCATGCCCCCGATTTTTTTTAGAGAGGTTATAGCAATTAGAAAAAAAACATCTTTAACATGCCCCAGGAATGGTGAAAGTGATTTTGCATCCTCAACCTGATTACCTGCCTAAGGTATTCTGCAAACTCGTTAATTCATCTAAATCAACAACTTGTATGTTAGATCCTATACCGACTAAGCTACTGAAAGAGATGTTTCCAGAGGTCATATATCCTCTTCTTAATATCATTAATTCATCTTTGTCTCTAGGATACGTACCAAAAACCTTTAAACTGGCTATGATAAAACCGCTTATCAAAAAACCACAACTTGATCCTACAGAATTAGTCAATTACAGGCATATCTCGAATCTGCCTTTTCTGTCAAAGATATTAGAAAAAGCAGTATCCTCACAACTGTGTTCCTTTCTAGAAAGAAATGATATCTGCGAGGATTTTCAGTCCGGATTTAGACCGTACCATAGTACTGAGACCGCTCTCATTAGAGTCACCAATGATCTGCTCTTATCATCCGATCGTGGTTGTATCTCTCTATTAGTGTTACTCGATCTTAGTGCTGCATTTGACACCATTGACCACAACATTCTTTTAAATAGACTAGAAAACTATGTTGGCATTAGTGGAATTGCATTAGCATGGTTTAAATCATACTTAACTGACCGTTATCAGTTTGTAGCAGTAAATGAAGAGATGTCTTATCGATCACAAGTTCAGTATGGCGTACCACAAGGCTCAGTACTAGGACCGCTGCTGTTCACTCTGTACATGCTACCATTAGGAGATATCATTAGGAAATATGGAGTTAGCTTTCACTGTTATGCCGATGATACTCAGCTGTATATTTCTTCAAAACCCAACGAAACTTACCAATTCACAAAATTAACGGAATGCATAGCTGATATAAAAAATTGGATGACTAGTAATTTCCTACTACTAAATTCTGAAAAGACAGAGATTCTAATTATTGGACAAAAAACTTCCACACGTAATAACCCAGAATACTGTCTAACACTTGATGGCTGCTCTGTCAAGTCTTCGTCGTCGGTTAGGAACCTGGGTGTGCTCTTTGATACCAACCTTTCTTTTGAAAGTCACATGTCTAGTATCTGTAAAACTGCATTTTTCCATCTTAAAAATATATCTAAAATACGCCATATGCTCTCATTGGGAAATGCGGAACAATTAGTCCATGCATTCATGACCTCAAGGCTAGATTATTGTAATGCTCTACTGGGTGGTTGCCCTGCACGCTTAATAAATAAACCACAGCTAGTTCAAAACGCCGCAGCTCGAGTTCTTACCAGAACCAGGAAATATGACCATATTAGCCCAGTTCTGTCAACACTGCATTGGCTCCCTATTAAACATCGTATAAATTTTAAAATATTGTTGATTACCTACAAAGCACTAAATGGTTTAGCTCCGCAGTACTTGAGCGAGCTCTTAACGCATTATAGTCCTTCACGTCTATTGCGATCTCAAAATTCCGGCCAGTTGATAACACCTAGAATATCTAAATCGACTGCAGGCGGTAGATCCTTTTCCTATTTAGCACCAAAACTTTGGAACAGTCTTCCTAACATTGTCCGGGAAGCAGACACACTCTGTCAGTTCAAAGCTAGACTAAAAACGCATCTCTTTGACCTAGAATACACATAATACATAATAGACTTCTATAAATTCAATGTTAGGCTGCATAGATTAGGTCAGCCGGAACTGGGAACACTTCCCTTAAATCTTGATGTACTCGCTACATCATAAGAAGAATGGCATCTACGCTAATATTAGTGTCTTTGTTTATCCCAAGGTTTTCCCGCAGCCTGCCGGATCCAGGTGTGTCCAGATCTGACGAAGGAGATCCGCCTGGACCCGATGACAATGCAGTGCTGAAGTGTCCACTATCCTCTCCCTATGGAGGATCCCTTTCCCACTCTACAGATAAAGCGTTGTGAATTCTGGCTCGCGTACCTCGAAGTGATAAAATAAAACAAAACTCTGTATCAAAATTTATAGGCAAGAAAGTAGTTTGTTTAGGCTGGGTTGTATGAATTACAAACCTGCACACATATTTTAATAAGCACATAACTATAGAATCAATTCTGAATGAGCATGTGAACGCCGTCAGCGTTAATCACAGGTTTGCGTGTAAAGTCTGATCATTTCGACGGAGGTGAATCAGTCAAAGTTAACTTTGGCTGGAATTAACATTATTCAAGAACCGCTATAACGCCAAAACAATCTATTACCTTAAATTATATGTTTATCTCTGTAAAGCTGCTTTGAAACAATCCATTGTTAAAAGCGCTATATAAATGAAGATGACTTGACTTAAGGTCAGAAGTTTGTCAGACGCTGACTCTAGAGGTTCAAAGGGAGTCTCAACCAGACCCTCAAGGACTATAGCTAAATCCCACGAAGGGATCTTGGTTCTTACGGGAGACCTCTGTTGTCTGACCCAACGAATTAAGCAAGGGAGCAGAGGATGTCTCCCGAGTGGCACCCCGTCAACCAAGGCCAACCCAAGCCGAAAGAGCGGCCACATAAACCTTGAGAGTGGGGGGCATGTGCCTGTTGATAACTTTTCCTGCAGGAAATCCAGAACTGAAGCAATCTGGCAGTTTACCGGATCTGCATTATGTACAACACACCACCTTTCAAAGACATCCCATTTGTTGGCATAACTCTTTCTAGTGGAGGAAGCCCTAAGACTTAGAATGGTCTCAATAACGTCAGGCGAAAGCCCAGTGTCCCTCAGTTTGTACCCATCAGGGGCCAAACATGAAGGTTCCACAGGTCGGGCCTGGGATGGAATATCGTGCCCTCCGCCTGGTAAAGAAGGTCCCTCCTCTTCGGAATCGCCCAAGGCGAGCCGTCGAGGAGAGATTATCTCAGAAAACCATACTCTGTTCAGCCAATGCGGCGCTATCATTAAGAAGCAAGACCCTTGCTGGCAAACTCTGGCTAGAACTCCCGGGAGCAGAGCCACTGGAAGAAACGCATACAGGCGCATTTTGGGCCTTATATGCGCCATATCATCCAGACCCAGGGGGCCTGGGTGAATCAGAGAGAAGTAGAGGGGACATTGCGCTGTCTGCTGGGAGGCGAAGAGGTCCACTTCCGCTTTGTAAAATCTGGTCCAGATCTGTTTTACTACATTTGGGTAGAGTTTCCATTCACCCGTGTGTAATTTCTGTCTGGACAGTAAATCCGCTCCCACATTCAGATTCCCTGGAATGTACACTGCCCTGAGTGACAGGAACTTCTCCTGGGCCCAGAGAAAATCTGCCTCTCTATTCTTTTCAGATTGCGTGAGTGCAGACCTCCCTGATGATTATGTAAGAGACTGCCGCTGTGTAGTCCCTCTGCACTAGGACAGCCTCTCAACTGAGGGAGAAAGTATTTCGGGGCCAGAAATACATATTCCATCAACCTGAGACAATTGATTTGCCAGTCAAGATGATGCCTCCCCAGATCCCCTGGGCTGGACTACCACTCAAGACCGCTACCCAGCCCGACAGGGAGGCGTCTGTCGTTAGCATTCTGCGACGGCAAGACGCAACAAGAGTGGGACCCAAGGTGAGGAACCAGGGTCTGAACCACGTAGAAAGAGAACGAAGCCACAGCGCGTAACCCTTACCATAAACATGGATTTTAGAAAGTACACGAAGCGTCCAGCGCGTGACTTACCACAAACATGGACTTTTAGAAAGGACACGAAGGACTCAGTGCGTGCTCTTGCCTTTATTTGCCCTTGGGGATTGCATAGTGATTTTGAGCCACAACTGAAGTGGTCTCATGTGTAGAAGGCCCCGAGGGATCCCTGTGGACGCAGCTGCCATGATACTTATGTAATGTCCTGACCTAGCCAGATGTTGCTTTAGGGTGTTTAAAAATGGTCTTGACAAAAGCGGGGGACAGTTGGATGGTGGCAGAGTCCCATTTAACCCCCAAGCACGTTACCCTCTGGGGAGGAGAGTGAACGCTTTCCTTGGCGTTGCAACTCAGCCCTATATAGAGAAGATGAGCGGGAATCGATCTAAATGTCGAAGTGCAAGCTCTTGAGACTGGGCCAGTATGAGCCAATCGTCTATGTAACATGGCTAGGTCGAATGGAAGGCCTCGGAATTGGTAAGCTTCGCCCCCAAAAGCAAACATCAGGAACTTCCAGTGTTGTGGCAATATTTCAATATGAAAATATGCATCCTTTAAGATCGACCGTGAAGATCCAAACATGAGGTTGCATTTACAACACAATCTTCTTGATAGTTACCATCTTGAACTTGACCA
Organism: Tiaroga cobitis; assembly: GCA_030578255.1. Classification (NCBI taxonomy): domain Eukaryota; kingdom Metazoa; phylum Chordata; class Actinopteri; order Cypriniformes; family Leuciscidae; genus Tiaroga; species Tiaroga cobitis. The sequence goes on along the minus strand of CM060609.1, from coordinate 43,237,907 downwards.
TTCTAACGGAACGGTTCAAGCCTCAAAGATCTAAAAACAGACGCAGTCCCCCATTTTTGTGAGAGCAGATTTGCCTATTTCTGTTTCATGGTAGTGGGAAACACATTGTTAAAACAAGGAGGGCAACATTCCTTTTACTGTCTTTAGGACACAAAAAGAGAGACCCGGCAGTAGCTTTTCACGCTGCCAAAGTCTCTTTAATACTTCCTGTTAGGGGAATGTTAAATGTTCTTTGTCCTGGGCGATAACAGGAAACAAAAGAACATTCAACATTTCCCTGGAAACCGCTGCCCCCCCCCGAAACACCAGAGGTGGCAAGGATGTTACAGTGGTTTTGAAAGGGCTGCTGAGCGCAACGAGCCGGTCCCCAGTCTTTACGAGGGGGAACGCAACTCGCCAAACTTTGAGCCCCCCTTTTTTTATAAATCAGATATGCGTGATATGCCTGCAACACTGCCCATTGTGTGCAGAGCAGCACCAGTCTGACCCCCACCAGCGAGGAAGTTACGACACGACTTGGTGGGGAGTACTGACTTCTAAAATGATGATGAGCCCCAGAGAAGAGATAGCCCATGAGTGTCTCTTCGGACTGGCGCATCATCGTGAACCACATGCCCCTGCACCCACAATAGTCTAATAGATTGACGTCGAGGGCACAAAGATGCACGAAAAATAAGGTTTTCCCCATGCACGAGTTAACGTCATGGAGATCCTCAAGGAGGGCAGTTTAGCTGTAATCTGGCCACACCACGAGTCACCACCTCGAGTAACCTCTCACACGCTTTATCATAATGAGAGAAGTGCTCGAAAGGCGGTACTCTCAAAGTCCATATATGGCTTTTATATATGGCTTTTTCAATATTTAATTAAATGTTACAAAAGAACAACCAGACAATATATTAATACAAGCATTTGATATATTGCATTGAATATCTGATTTCTCATATTATGGTTCCCTGTCTTGTATATTAGTTATCCCAGGTGTTTCTGATATCCCACGCCCCCTTGTTTAGCTCGTTTGTCCCTGATTATTTAAGCCCTGTGTTTCAGTCTTGTCTTGGTGAGTTCTTGTTTAATGTTCAACGTTGATGTTGGTTGTTCCTGAGTCCCGAGTCCTGTTTCCGAGCTAGTTTGTATAGTAAGTGTTTAGTTTCTATCTGTTAAATAAAGCGTGTGCTGCACTTGGATCAAGCCTCATCTCTACTTCAACCGCACCACGTTACAACAGTCTGAATGACAGGCTGTTTAATTTTTTTTTCCATAAGATCAGGGGCCTCATTTATAAACGTTGCGTACGCACAAAAGGTGTACGCCGCTCTCTACGCAATAATTGGTATTTATAAAAAGCAAACTTGACGGTAAAATGTGCAGTCCTTCACGCAAGCTCTGACCCAGGCGTACGCACAAAAACGGGTGAAATGAGAAATGGCGACACCGTCGGCAGATGGAAGAAACACGTGAAAGTGTGTGAAACTGTAGACCGTTGTGTAAAATAAATGGCAATACTGCCTCTCATAAATAACACGAAGACGTCACAAAGCAAGTATTACAATTAACAGCCTACACGAACACCCGTTTGATCGATCTGCAACAGAAATGCAAATTAACACATATTTGCAAAAAGAAAAGTGAAATATGTTCTGCAATAATATTGGCATGTTATACAATTCATCCTCATAAATAAGATGGTAAACAGAACGAAATAATGTACAAAACTGATATTCTCGCCAATGTGTCCGTCTGGTGGAGCAGATATAGCTAGATATAGCTAGATAGTCAGTCAGATAGATAGATAATTCAATAAATAGATAGATGTATTATTTGTCCACTGGGGAAAGTTGTTTTCATAGTAAAAATGTCTTTATCAGCTGCGGAATCATGGTATTCATGCAGGTATTTCATGCATATGCCTTTAGTTTGTTTTATTTTTGATAAAATAACGTATGACGTATGTCTCAACCATTCAGAAAGCTGCAAGAAATTACATTTGCGCTGAACTATTTCCCATTTCCAAGTAGATTATAACCGACATCTGTAGCTTGTCATTTCTTTTTTATTTCGGCCACAGTCCGAGGTTGTGAGGCTACAGCATTTACGGCGTCTGCAACCTTTTGCCACTCAAGTGCCTTTTTGGCATTAGTAGGCTAATGCCCACACTGTGCCCTCCAAACAACATTTTTTCTCCTCTTTTCCACCTCGCCAACGATAACTTCTACTTCACATTGAGTGAAGTTACATTTTTTTATTTCCTCTCTATGTTTGCCATGATTTCGCAATCGATGAATATTAACTTGTGGGCGTTTCACGGACTATTTATGGGCAACTATGGGCGTGACATGAAGCCGCAAAAGCTGCGCTACATTTAGAATTGATTTTGATTTATTAAGGGAAAAATGCGTAGGATGTGCGTGCGCACGGTTTTATAAATCCGAATATTTCTGTCCGTACGCACGTCCTATGTTTCATCCGTACGCCACTTCTGACGCAAATCCTACGCAAAGTTTTATAAATGAGGCCCCAGGCCAGTATGCCTGTAACACAGCCATGGTGTACAGCGCAGTACCAGCCTGACCCGCTGAAAATGCATATGCATGTGATAATGCGATCCCAGGCGAGAGAAAGCCCGCGAGCGCCTCTCCGATCTGAGGCAGCATCATATAATCGCATGCCTTTGCACCCGCGATAGTCGAATTGGTCGACGTCGAGGGGACAAAGACACGTCATGTGTGCATATATATATATATATATATATATATATATATATATATATATATATATATATATATATATTGTGTTTCATGGGACTCTTTTTGCTGTGATCAGTGTAGTCTGGGCACTGCACGAACGATCGCCCCGAGCAGTTCTCCTTTTATCATCACGGGAGGAACGTTCGGAGGCGACAAACTCACGTAATTCAGTGTCCTCTGCCCGAGCCGAAGAAGCGCCGACTCGCACGCTTCGGTAATCAGGCAAAAGGACACCGCGATCTGGAGAGAGAGCGAGCGAAAAGGACGCACCCGTCTCTCGCTCCTCAGCCAGGTCGACACGCGAGCCCCACAATCGCATTGCGGGTGCTACCCCTTTGAAATAAGCAAAGCGAACGCGAAGCACTTTAACTGTGAATATTCCACTGTGCTCCTGATCACCATGCTCAAACGCAAGGGCAGCATGCTCCCCAAACAAACAAAGCAGTAAGTGTGTATCCAGTTCTGACATAGGACGAGAACATAGACACAGCGCTTACTCTGTTGACTCATTTCTGTTCGCAAACTGTTAGTGATAAACTAAATAACTCCTAACAAAGATCTGTAGTAGATAGAGAGGAGATAAATGCTTGCACACCAACACAGAAAGGTCTCTGAAGACAAAAAGACCTGACGATGCACCTGTGGCTCATCTATTTATAGCTTCGTGTCGCGGGTGCGCGCCGATGATGTCACTGACCGAGGCTATATTACCTTCGGGTCGATTCTATCGACGTGTTTACACACTATATTCACAGCAGGTCACGATTAAAGACGTTCCCAGTGCGCTAAGCAGCGCAGCATCGATTGTAGCTTTTGAAAGGGAACAAAACACAAAAAGTCAACTCAGGGAAATTGAAAAATCCTTAGAATCCAACCACTTCTGGAAACATTGGAACACAATAAACAAAAATTACCATCAAGAACTAGCTATCCAGAATGGAGATGTTTGGATAAACCACTTCTCCAACCTCTTTAGTAATAGAAACAAAAATCAGGAACAAAATGCCTTGTATGATATACTAAGGGTTTTAGAATTAACCATCAAAGCCTTCCAGAACCCCTTAGACTCACACTAGCCGAAACTATTGGACAAAATACAAACCCTGAAATAACAAAAAGCCTGTGGTGTCGAAACACACAGAATTCCTCCCTCAGAGTCGTGGAGTGAGACAGGGCTGCAGCTTAAGTCCCACGCTATTCAATATCTACATAAATGAGCTAGCGAGGGCTCTGGATCAGTCTGCAGCACCTGGCCTTACTCTACTGGACACTGAAGTCAAATGCCTTCTGTTTGCTGCCGAAAAGACCCAGAAATTCTTATTTCTATTCTATTATCTCTATTCTAATGTCTCTGCTCTATTAATGTTAAATCCACAGAGATGAATCAATCTCACCGGAGTCCAGCTGTGTGTCCATGAAGAGTGACCAGTCTATTACAGAGCCAATGACATTTAAAGGAAGACATACATCAACTGATCTGAGGTACAACATTTCTGTCTAGAAAGACATACCAAAAATCTGTATGTATATGTATTTAATTCATGTTGTAATCTGTTATTTTCCAAAGCACATGTAAATCAAATCTGCTGAAGAAGTTTCAGTGTCTGTGTGAAGGAACAGCAAAGCAGGGAAACCCAACACTCCTGAATGAGATCTACACAGAGCTCTACATCACAGAGAGTTACAGTGGAGAGATCAATAATGAGCATGAGGTGAGACAGATTGAGACACAATCCAGGAGAGCAGCAACAGAGGACACACCGATCAAATGCAGTGACATCTTTAGACCTTTACCTGGACAAGACAAACCCATCAGAACTGTGCTGACAAAGGGAGTCGCTGGCATTGGGAAAACAGTCTCTGTGCAGAAGTTCATTGTGGACTGGGCTGAAGGGAAAGAGAATCAGGACGTCCAGCTCATATTTCCACTTCCTTTCAGAGAGCTCAACTTGATGAAGGACAAAACACTCAGTCTTTCAGATCTTCTTCATGTCTTTTTCCCTGAAACTAAAGACATGGAAATATCCATTGATGAATATAAAGTGTTGTTCATCTTTGATGGTCTGGATGAGTGTCGTCTGTCTCTGAACTTTAAGAGCGAAGTGAAACTGTGTAATATATCTGAATCAGCCTCAGTGGACGAGCTGCTGACGAACCTCATTGAGGGGAATCTGCTTCCCTCGTCTCTCATCTGGATCACCTCCAGACCAGCAGCAGCGGATCTCGTCCCCTCTGAGTGTGTCCATCGAGTGACAGAGGTACGAGGCTTCAATGACCCACAGAAGGAGGAATACTTCCGGAAGAGAATCAGTGATCAGCGTCTGGCCAATACAATCATCACACACCTGAAGTCCTCGAGGAGCCTATACATCATGTGCCACATCCCAGTGTTCTGCTGGATCTCAGCCACTGTTCTAGAGGAGATGTTGAGTGAAGGAGAGAGAGGAGAGATTCCCAAGACTCTCACTCAGATGTACACACACTTCCTGATCATTCAGACCAACATCAAACATGAGAAGGATTATAAGAAGAGAGTGAAAGATAAAGACTTGATTCTCAAACTGGGGAAACTGGCTTTCCAGCAGCTTGTGAAAGGCAATCTGATCTTCTATGAGGAAGACCTTAGAGAGTGTGGCATTGATGTGACAGAAGCATCAGTGTACTCAGGACTGTGCACTCAGATCTTCAGAGAGGAGTTGGGCTTGTGTCAGGGGAAAGTCTTCTGCTTTGTTCATCTGAGCATCCAGGAACATCTAGCAGCTCTATATGCACACATTTACTTTACAACTGAGAACAGAAATGTGCTTGACAAAACCAAACACATTGTATTTTCTAAAACCTTAATCAAGATGAAATATCATTCATTATCAGGTGTGCATCAGAGAGCTGTGGATGAGGCTTTCAAGAGTAAGAATGGACATCTGGACCTTTTCCTGCGTTTCCTTCTGGGTCTCTCATTGGAGTCCAATCATACTCTCTTACGAGAACTACTGACACAGACTGGAAGCTGCTCCTACAACAAAGAGGAAACAGTTCAGTACATCAAACAGAAGATCAGGGAGAATCGCTCTCCAGAGAGATCCATCAATCTGTTCCACTGTCTGAATGAACTGGGTGAGGATTCACTGATGCAGGAGATCCAACATTATCTGAAATCTGAAAAAATAGGAGAGACCAAACTCTCCTCTTCACAGTGGTCAGCTCTGGTTTATGTGTTGCTCACATCAGAGCAAAAGATGGATGTGTTTAATCTAAATCAGTTTATTGGAGAACAAAATAGAGCAGATGAAGTTCTTCAGAAGCTGCTGCCTGTGGTTAAAGAATCCAGATCAGTTCAGTAAGTTACTCTGACAACAATCATTACACTGATAAAACCAGATAATATTTACGATTTTAGCATGTGCTTCCGTACCAAAGCAATACTGTAAAATGAGAAATTCATATATATCTTAGGTAACCCTTTACAATAACAGTACATGAATAATCATGTACTAGTACCTGAATTAAAACCATATTGACACATTACTTAACAATGAGTTAATAGTCATGTGCCTCAACAAGTAAAGTTATAACATAATGGTACATTTGCAAATCATTAGCTAATGATTAATTAAAGCAGAGAATTCAAAGTTGTATTACATGACTTTAACCCATTGTGGTAATTAACGCATTAATTTACAATATTAGTTAATAAAATATGTTATTAAAGAATTAAAACATCATGACACATTTAATTAATAACAATTCATATATTACTTAATCTATTAATCATTTAGAATCTTTATTAGTACTGATGCAGTAATCATTAATTAATGGTTTAGTTCTTCATAAGTCATACATTAACACATGATTATCTGTGCATAAGTTAAGCATGAATTAATGCATATTAGTGCACTTGTATTGTAGTGTTTCCGATGAAACTGATCAGTACAGTTCACTCTCCATCCAGACACAGCCATGATGAAAGTGTACCTCCATTCTCTGACTTCTTGAAAAGCCACACAACATCACTTAACTGGGCTGAATACTAGTTGTACTAGTACATGTGTATTTGATTAGTAAATTTATGATAAATCATGAACTGAATTTGGTAAGTAGTTATCAGTGAATTAATTATGATGTCCCCCCTCAAGTAAACTCATGACACAATGATCATTTACTAAAATATGAATAAACATATACACTGAGTGCAATCCTTATTCCTTTAAACCCCTTGGTAAAAATAAAATAAAAATTGGATAATTATTTGTCGATCCTTTATTTTCATTTTTATAATTTGCCATATATGGACTTAAAGAAAGTATGGATGTAACGATTCACTCGCAACCGGTTGAAAATCGATAAAAATGTGTGACGATTCAAGTTGGTTGAAATGTTAAACGAATCGCGTTACAAACAGCAGGGGCGTTTACTGTAGCCTACTGTGAAGTTGTGAACCTCGCTTTACAGGCACAATAGCATCGAGCACACACTGGCGCGAAGCTAGCGAGTGTTTTCACTTCATTCATGGAACTTGATCTTGTGTGAGCACTCAACTTCCATAGGACTGAACTGAAAACGCTCGGCAGCGTGTGCCATAGACTGGTGTGAACGCGCCGTCAAACAGTAGACATGGACGGCAAGCGTAGATGTTGACGTTGACTCATTCAAATCGGAGGTGTGGCGGCATTTTGACTGTCCGCTTAGACTAATAATAATCACCACCGTGAGAAGCACAGTCACCTCCGTTTTCATGTAAAAGTCATTAATACGACAAGTGCGAGAGCCACGGAGATCACAAGGTGCATCAGTGTTTCCGTGGCAACCAGGTGTTGTATTTATTTTACTATCTCTTTCTCTAAATGTGTTCTGTTTTTTTAACTCTTACTAGTGTAATGATACAAATTATAACAAAATTAGAATCTTGCCTTTATTACAATGTAAAACCCCTGTCAATGTGGTACTAATTTTACACAGTCTTTTACATAGTGTGCGAAGGTACCAGTGTCCAGCCTCTTGACCAAACAGACAGAAAGACTGAGTTGAAACAACCTTGAAGGGAATTTTTTTAATGTAGTTTTATTATTTGACAAATATATTTTAAAATTAAAAAGAAATGTGCAGCATTTTGTCTGAGAAATAATAAAAGGGACACTTTTTAATTTATAATTTGTCTTAAATCTCATTTGTTAAAAAAATTGTGAGAAAATCGTATCGTGAACCGTATCGCATCGTGAGATGAATGAATCGTTACATCCCTAGTTATTAGTCTATTTTTCACATTTGATTAGACTGATCTATGTAATTATTGACTAAATAATCATGTGCCATTTCAATTATTTGTCACAAAGCTGCAGATAATGATATTACATTTTAAATTATGACAGTTTTAAATCACATGTTTAATTCCAATTCAGAGTACTTATTAATTATTACGGTGTAACACCTCCTTTTATCAAAGATGAAACCTCTGAGGGGGATCAACAGATTTCGACTGGTACCGAAATTTCAAACCACTTCACTCAACAAATACTATTTTCCTATTTTATTTCCCATGTACATATAATTGCCCACAATAATAAATAAAGAATAGAATGCCACCACCAGACTTTGTCTCTGTGTAAATGATACAATTATAAACACAACTTATCGTCAGTGTCCAGTCTTTAGAAGGGTTGAACTGATGATGGTGAAGAGATATTTGAGATCGACGCAATGATACAAATCCAATAATCCAGTATGCGAATGAGATGAAGGTGTCAATGGCATTTGATGCCTCGCTACAGCGTGGTGATATCCTACGGATTCCTACTCCTCTCTTCCAGGAGACGTATAGATCATCAGATCATCCAAAACAATGCAGGATAATAAGTGTGGTTTGAAACAATGGTGACAGGTGGTTAATTATGAAAAGTCCTTTCTACAAAAAGAAAAACAGCTAACATAAGACTTATCCATGACAATAACACCAACATTTTTGATTAGAAGACACATTTAGAACATACTCACGTTTGAGCTTAAACTCCCTGAGTTCTCAAACCAGGACTTCACATGTATCAGCAGATAGCATTTAGATGAACCATGCGGTTTCCCTCTACCAAACTGAACTGACTTCTTCATTGCTTACCAGGCTTATATCTAGCAGGCCTGACTCACTAGTGCCCCCAAACGGGTTTTAGTGGTACTACCACTTGACCCAGGTAATTTCCCAGGCAATAGTCAGAAAATAAACTATAAAAAACTCAAGTAACATTTAAACTGTTACATACCCCTCCCCGTGGTCTAAAAATTTGACTCATGGTAAATTTTTAAATTCTGGGTATGATAAGTGTCTACCTGAACAGGATCAGACAACATGGCTACCTTGTAGTTTACAGGTCCTAGCTTTTTCACAATCTTAGCTGGGCCTTTCCATTTAGGTGAGATCTTAGCCATGAAAGCATCATCTGCACTAGAAAGAGGGTGTGTTCGCACCCAAACAAAATCCCCCTCATTGAAGTTTTGAGCTCTTCTCTTGAGGTCGTAGTACTTTTTTTGTTTAGTTTGTGCCTTCTCTACATTCTCTCTTACTGACTCGTACAGAACCTTTTGGCGTTCCAGGAGACTGTAAGCTGGTTGGTCCGGATCTGGTGGATTCTGTAAGGCTCTCTGCAGAGGACCTTTAAGTTGTCGGCCTAGGGCTATCTCAGCAGGTGAATACCCGGTACTCTCATGCCATGCGGTATTTAGTGCAAATCTGAACTCACATAACCACTGATCCCAGGTACGGTGGTTTTGGTCGACGTACGTGGCAATCATAGTTTTCAAATTACGATTGACCCGTTCAGTGAGGTTTGACTGAGGATGGTATGCGGTGGTGAGTTTTTGTGTTACTTGCCATTGCTTACATAACTGGGCTAAGAGGTTTGAGGTGAATTGTGCACCTCTATCAGACACGATGAAGGCTGGTGTTCCCCATCTTGTGAAAACCTCCTCTATAAGAATTCGCCCAATGGTTGTAGCTTTAGCAGCTCTCATTGGGAAAACCTCTACCCACTTAGTGAAATAGTCCACTATAACCAGAAGATAATTATTCTGGCGAGTGCTTCGTGGAAATGGTCCCATGATGTCCATTCCCAGCATATAACCAGGTTCAACTAGTGGTACACTTTGTAAGCCCCCAGCAGGTTTTAAGTTAGTCGGTTTGTGTTGCTGACATTTCTGACAATTCTTGCAGTGTTGCCATACATCTGTACGAATTGAGGGCCAATAGGCGAACTCTAAAAGTCTCATCAATGTCTTAAATTTACCCAAGTGCCCACTCAGAGGATTGTCATGTGCATAAGTTAAAATTGCTTCCTTCAACTTTGCAGGAATGACAACTTGGATTCTCTGACCTTCTTTGGAGTCTGGTACACTCCTAAATAAAACTGCGTTCTTGAAAACATAGTGTGTTCTCTTCAAGTCAGTGGATTTCTGGTTTTCGGCTTTAACCATCAATTCTTGACACTCTGGGTCTAGTTTCTGTTCTGCTGCAATTTGTGCCAAATCCACTGGCAGATCACATGTGACAGATGAGTGCAACAACACAGCTGGTGACTCAGCTGCATACCTTCGGGACAATACGTCAGGCACTACATTACATTGTCCTCTCCGATACCGTACAGTAAAGTGATACCCTTGTAGTCTGATCGTCCATCTTTCCAGTCTGGACGAGGGTTTTGGATGTTGGAAAAGCCAGACTAAGGATGCATGATCAGTGATCACCTCAAAAGCTCTACCCTCTAGGTAATGGTGCCACTTCTCTACCGCCCACACTACCGCTAGACATTCCTTTTCTGATGTCGAATAGGACTTCTCTGCACCTCTGAGCAAACGGGATGCGTATGCAATTACTCTCTCTTGGCCATCCACCTCCTGTGTTAACACAGCTCCTAAGCCCACATCACTTGCGTCAGTCTGTACTTTAAAAGAAGCCTCGAAATTAGGTGTGGTTAAAACAGGAGCCTTAGTGAGTTCATCCTTAATAAGCTCAAACGAACATTGGCACTCATTAGTCCACTTCCACTTCGCCTTTTTTTTCTTCAGTGCGTGCAATGGTGCTGTTTTACTAGAAAAATCAGGGATAAAACGATGGTACCAAGCTGCTAGACCCAGAAATCGCTGAACCTCTTTTAAGTTCTTAGGAGTGGGAAATGTCCTGATCGCATCCACTTTATCTACATTCATCTTAACTCCATCTGCAGTGATAGTATGTCCTAGGTAGTCCAGTGAAGAACAGATGAACTTACATTTTGTGAGGTTGAGCGTGAGACCGGCGATGTGTAAACTCTGGAACACCTGCTCGAGATGGTGCATGTGAGACTGGATGTCTGGTGAGTATATAATGATGTCGTCGATATAGACCATGCAATATTTGTTCTTGTGCTCTCTCAGAACTTGCTCCATCAACCGTTGGAAAGATGCTGCGGCGTTTTTAAGGCCAAAGGGAAGACACAAGAATTCATATAACCCTGAAGCAGTAATGAAAGCGGTCTTTTCCATACTTGCAGAATCCATTTCAACTTGCCAGTATCCGCTCTTTAAATCCAGCGTGCTGAACACCTTGGCTCCTTGGAGAGAATCAAGAATATCCGTGATTTGAGGCATCGGATACGCGTCGAGGTGTGTCTTTGCATTCAGTCCACGGTAATCAATGCAAAACCGGGATCCTCCATCTTTCTTATCCACTACCACCACAGGTGAAGCCCACGGAGACGTAGAAGGTTTGATGATTTTTAATTGAAGCAACTCCTTAATTTGCTCTTCAATGAAATCATTCTTCACTTTCGAAGCTTTGTACGGTCTCTTTCTTATAGGAAGTTCGTCAATAGTTTTAATCTCGTGCTTGATCCGGCTTGTACGTCCTAGATTTGTGGTACAAACTGAAGGCCAATCACCCAAGAGAGCTTTCAATTGACTCTTTACCTTGACTGCAGCATGAGAGTTTTCCACGACTTGGTCGATTAACTTCGACTTCTCATCGCACCCCAACTCATCTTTTCCTTGGGCAGCATAAAATCGTACAGCAGGGTGCTCGTGCATTTTATTAAAACACATTGGATGACTAGAGTTAGTATCAGGCAGGCATATACGTGAGACATTAAAATCGATGGTGACCTTGGCTTCTCTAAGGAAATTCAAACCTAAGATGATAGGCACTGCCAAATCTTCATCATTCATCACATAGAATGTGACCTCATGTTTTGATCCGTACATTTCACATTCCCAGAGTACTTTACCCTGAGCTTTTTGACTCTGGCCATTAGCCAGCATGAATGTCTGAGCGCTACTGGTCAAAAGCTCATCCTTTCTCTTTAGTCTCCGCCATACTTTCTGCTGTATCAAAGAAAAAGTGCTTCCCGTATCAATCACGGCATTGAAGAATGAGTGATTTAAAACCAAAGGCGCCTGCAGTACATTGTTACACTGAGAGCCAGCAGCAGGATCCATCAGCATCAAGCGATTAGGCTGATTTTTTCCACCAGCAGAACTCTTCTTCTGTTCCTCACCTCTCTCTTGACTCCATCTTCTCTTATTCTCAGTCCAGTCCTTCTCTATTTGGGTCCCGAGACGAACCAGCTCATCAATAGTTTTCACCGTTCCCCTCAACAGTGACGCCAACCGTGGATTGCAGTTTCTTAATGTTGCCTGCACTAATTCGACTTCAGGCAACAAAGGGTTAATCTTTAGTGACATCGCTCTATAATTAAAAGCAAAGTCTCTCACAGATTCGTCGACTCTCTGTCGATAATTTGCCAATTTCTGTGCAGCTACTTCCTTGTGGTCTTCGTTCAAAAATGAAAACAGGAATTTCTCTCTGAATGAATCCCAATCTCTAATATGCGGTTTCTCTGCTCTCCACCAGCTCTTAGCGGTTCCCTTAAGACTCACGGACAATGCAGCCAACACATCTTGGTGGGACATGGGTCTCAATTCATTATACTCTTCAAAGCGATCTATAAATTCAATGGGCTCTTCTGAATTCAAATTACTAAAGGTAGGTAAATCCATTTTAACAGCAGAAGGATGAGATGTTGAAGAAAGATGTGTTACTTGCCTCGACGTATCTTGTGGTATTGAACTAATCTTAGAGGAGGCGTGAAATTTTCGTTGAGAAGTATCTGTGCTGAAATGAACCGGAGTTGACATGGCCGGTTGGATAGTCTTGAACCGCTGCTCCAGCTGGTTATCACGTCGTTTCAAACAATCCACCATGCTCTTAGCTAGATCATCAATTTTGCCATAGCATTGTTGGTGAATTCGATCTATCTCTCTCTTAAGATGATAATTCATTCTGTCTTCATATGCTCTCAGTTCCATGCTCAAAGTCTCTGAGGTAACGAAGTTACTGATTCTGTGTTCAAGATCATGAAGGTGCTCTTCTATACTACTCATTCGTTGGCCTCTTTCATTACTGCCAAATTGTAACTCATCTTCTTGGAAAACCTGAGGCGGAGGTGGTAAGGGTAAGTCCCTAGTTTTATCATCTTGTTCAATTCTCTGGTCTGGTGACTCAGCTCTACTTTCTCTTTCTTCCTCTGTATCTAAATACAATTCGCTAAAAGTATCTATCAAAGTTGTCACTGGATCCCTACGCTGAACGAAAGCTTCATCAGAAAAATCAGTGATATGCTCTCTTTCTTCCATAGCAGATGATAGTAAGGAATATTTGTTTGTGAAGGGCTTTCAGTACCGTCGAAATTTATTTTTAAATACGAGGAATCCCGCAAAAGTTCAAGCGGGTCCCTGTTCGGGCGCCATCTGTAACACCTCCTTTTATCAAAGATGAAACCTCTGAGGGGGATCAACAGATTTCGACTGGTACCGAAATTTCAAACCACTTCACTCAACAAATACTATTTTCCTATTTTATTTCCCATGTACATATAATTGCCCACAATAATAAATAAAGAATAGAATGCCACCACCAGACTTTGTCTCTGTGTAAATGATACAATTATAAACACAACTTATCGTCAGTGTCCAGTCTTTAGAAGGGTTGAACTGATGATGGTGAAGAGATATTTGAGATCGACGCAATGATACAAATCCAATAATCCAGTATGCGAATGAGATGAAGGTGTCAATGGCATTTGATGCCTCGCTACAGCGTGGTGATATCCTACGGATTCCTACTCCTCTCTTCCAGGAGACGTATAGATCATCAGATCATCCAAAACAATGCAGGATAATAAGTGTGGTTTGAAACAATGGTGACAGGTGGTTAATTATGAAAAGTCCTTTCTACAAAAAGAAAAACAGCTAACATAAGACTTATCCATGACAATAACACCAACATTTTTGATTAGAAGACACATTTAGAACATACTCACGTTTGAGCTTAAACTCCCTGAGTTCTCAAACCAGGACTTCACATGTATCAGCAGATAGCATTTAGATGAACCATGCGGTTTCCCTCTACCAAACTGAACTGACTTCTTCATTGCTTACCAGGCTTATATCTAGCAGGCCTGACTCACTAGTGCCCCCAAACGGGTTTTAGTGGTACTACCACTTGACCCAGGTAATTTCCCAGGCAATAGTCAGAAAATAAACTATAAAAAACTCAAGTAACATTTAAACTGTTACAACGGAGCCTAATTGATTAAGTTTAACCCTATATGTTAATTAATGCATTAAATATCAAACATGTACAAACATGTAGTTAAGGCTGCTGTGATTCATGTATGAATCCTTATGACTCCTGCCATAGTTAAAGCTACAAAATGTAAGATTTTTGTAATAAAATATCCAAAAATCACTTGCACAGTATGATATATTTCCTACAGTTGTGTACTTACAATATCCCACAAGTTACCAAAGATTTTTAATTTCAGAGAAATTCCAATTTTAAATAATGGTTCGTTTCTGGTAATTTTCGCCTGTCAATGTTGTAATATCCGCGTTATCCCTGGTTTCCGCTCGTACTGCCATAGTAACCATGGCGACAGACGTGGACAACTGCGTTACGTCTAGCGGCACGCTCACGCTGTTGTGGTTTCGTTCAAACATTATGGACCATGGTAAGCAGACTTTGGGACAAAAGGAGAACTAAAACAAGGAACAATATCAGCGTGGCGTTTTCGAGATGCAGAGAGCTAGCGTCCGTGACAAACTTCAACTTGACGCCGCTCTTGCATGTACTTTATAAGACAGATGAACAAATGTACATAAAACTAATCAATGTTATATAGCTCAACATGATGAAATGTTAGAAAATGATCAGTAAAGGCACTTTTCCACTGCATGGTATGGCTCGGTACAGTTCGGCGCGGCATCGTTCGGCTCGGTTCGCTTTAGCTCGGTTTGCTTTTCCCCTGTAGTTAGTACCGCTTCAAAGTGGGTGGGATTATAGACTGATCGTAATAGTTTCATTCCGTGTTGCCCCATCCAGGATCCGCTCCTCTGCAACCAACGAGAGGAACGTCTGCACTTCGTGCACTGATCACGATTCAGCCATTTTTTTCTTCAAGCAAGTAGTTTAAAAACATTTGCTACAGCGGTGGCTGTTACTGGCTATTTAAATCTAGTGGGTTTGGTGTCTCGTGTCGCAAATACAATGACTCTGGTAGTGACGATTCTGTCTGACAATCAGTGATCTGCAGTGTTTTCACGTCACATTTTAGTATCGGTACGGTACGCTTGGAACCTCAACAGAGGTGGTACCATTTAAAGCGAGCCGTACCATACCGTGCAGTGGAAAAGCGTAACAAAGTGAGTTGTACTGAGCCATATGTTATTCTAATGCTGATCTAGCTTACTGCTAGTCTCATACAGACAAATGAACTCATAGAATAACATTATAACTTTCAACACACAAATGCAGTTTAGTGTGACACAGCACTGCTGTTACCTCACAAGTTTAATTTGTCTAATAAACAGACCTGCGCGAGTAGTAATTTAGCACTTGCGGGTACATTAGTTCGGTAGAATGAAATGTCCTTATTCCTTTATATCCTCGGGATTCGTGTGTCGCACTGATATCTGTCTCTCGTAAGCAATCGCGCCCTGCTTCATACCAGTCATGTTAAAAACATAAATGTCGTCTTGCAGGATCTAATAATGTTTATGGACGAGTGAATACAAGTTCCATAATTCCGCTTATGTGATCAACCCACACCTTTGTTATTGTAAGAGGTTAAATTTCGACCCGCAAAAAAATTACATATTTTAGCTTTAAAGGATTAGTTCACCTCAAAATGAAAATGTCCTGATAATTTACTCACTCCAATGCCATCCAAGATGTTCATGTCTTTCTTTCTTCAGTGGAAAATAAATTATTTTTTTGGAGGAAAACATTTCAGGATTTTTCTCCACACAATGGACTTCAATTGCAACCAACATGTTGAAGTCCAAATCAATGCAGTTTCAAAGGGCTTTGAAGTGCTTCAAAGGGCTGTGCACGTTCCCAGCTGAGGAATAGGGGCTTATCTAGCGAAACCATCAGTCATTTTCAAAAAAAAATTTTTTTTAATACTTTTTATAACCACAATTGTTCGTCTTGTGCTGTCTCGCGCCAGGCATTATGTCATCACGTTGGAAATGTCACAAAAGATAATTTAATAATAAATTAAAACAAAGATATCGGATGATTTTGAAGTTGGAGGAGAAAATGAGATGGAATTTTTCGACCCTTCCCTGCCTTTTTGAACCGGAGTACACAGACAAATAACTTAGATAGATGACGTGACGCTTGACGTTTCAACGTGATGACGTAATGCCTGGCGCGTCGCAGACTAGCACAAGACGAACATATGTGGATAAAAAGTATATAAATGTTTCCTTTTTTTTAGAAAATGAACGATCGTTTCGCTAGCCCTTTGAAGCACTTCAAAGCCTTTTGAAACTGCATTGATTTAGACTTCAACATGTTGGTTGCGCTTGAAGTCCATTGTGTCGAGAAAAATCCTGAAATGTTTTCCTCAAACTTAATTTATTTTCCACTGAAGAAAGAAAGACATGAACATCTTGGATGGCATTGGGGTGAGTAAATTATCAGGAAATTTTCATTTTTCAGGTGAACTTATCCTTTAAGGATAGCTCTTCATTGGTTCATGATTAGTTCATGTCTTCGCTAATCATGAGTTCATGTTGAAGTAACTAGTAATTCAGGTATTATTACATGATTATTCATGTACTGTTATTGTAAAGTGTTACCTATATCTTATTTATATCAGTCCTGAACTGAGCGACTGAAGAGTGTCATTGTTCTCTACAGGTTGTGGGATTGTGGTGTTACAGATGAAGGTTGTGCTGATCTGGGTTCAGCTCTGAGATCAAACCCCTCACACCTGAGAAAACTGGATCTGTCATTGAATAAAGTAGGAGATTTAGGAGTCAAGCAGCTTTCTGATCTACTGAAGGATCCTCACTGTAAACTGGAGATACTGTGGTAAGATTTTATCTCAACTCTCAACGTTGTCTGTTTTTCTTCTATGGTGAATAATGAATGATATGCAAAAATAATATATTTAAAATACTATACAAAAAATGTTTACCATCAAGTAACTGAAAAGGATGTATAATCTTAATTAGATTATTTCCAAGCTTCTGGGGTAATTTTACTTTTGATAGTGTTTTATGGTGCGTATTTGTAGAGACCTTTAACCTTTTTTGATTATTCTCAGGTTAGGTAAAGTACGTCAAATCTGTCCTGAAGCATAAGCATCTGAATTTTCATACTCACAATCTATAGGTCAGAAGTCTTCGTGGTCTGTTCAGTTCAGTTTTTTAGAACTCATAGACTTTTGGCAGGCGAGCTTCTTAGTTTCAATTAAATATAGATTTATTAATTACAGGTTAACTAGTTTACAAAAAGGCATACTTGTAACAGGACAATTGCATATTTTCCACAACAATAGTTATAAGCATGATTGGATGATGTGAAGAGGTGACAACTGCTTTTATATACAAATCTTTTGAGGCGAAAGGAGAAATTCATATATATCTTTTCATTTATATCAGTGTTTGCTGAACTGAGAGACTGAAGAGATTCTCTGTTCTCTACAGGTTGTATAATTGTGGTGTTACAGATGAAGGTTGTGCTGCTTTGACTTCAGCTCTGAGATCAAACCCCTCACACGTGAGAGAACTGGATCTGTCATGGAATAAAGTAGGAGATTCTGGAGTCAAGAAGCTTTCTGATCTACTGAAGGATCCTCACTGTAATCTGGAGATACTGTGGTAAGATTGAATAAAATGTCCAAACATAGTCCTCTATTTTAATGGTAAGTAATGATTGGCTTAATCTACTGTGAAATTACTAATGGTAATGTTGTTTTTATTTTCCTTAGATTCTTTTCAATGTGTCTGACATCATTTTACAATTTTAATGATATATTTAACATGACTGGATGATGTAAAGATATACAGATATGTTGATGATTTTTTGGTACTTGCATAGAAACATGAATATTTGGTTACACTTTATTTTAAGGTGTCATTGTTACAGTTTAATTATATATTTAAGAACTGAGTAATATTAAGTAACTACATGTACTTACTATAGGGTAAGGGTAGGATTATGATTTGGTTGAGGGTTAGTTGCATGTAATTATGCATAATTTACTGTTATTACTATGGTAAGTTCATGTAACATATGTAACAAGGACACTGTTAAATAAAGTGTTATTGGATATTCTTGCAATTTTTATCAAATGGAAACTAAGCCGCTCAAGCAGTTTGTAGAAGCGGGTCTGAATCTTAGACTAGACCTGTTAATAGTGCAGTGGATTTAGTGTCTGATTGTGAAGTTCTTCTTATCTGAGCTGTAGATCCTGAACTGAGAGACTGAAGAGTGTCATTGTTCTCTACAGGTTGGAGGATTGTGGTGTTACGGATGAAGGTTGTGCTGCTCTGACTTCAGCTCTGAGATCAAACCCCTCACACCTGAGAGATCTGAGTCTGTCTGAGAACGAAGTAGGAGATTCTGGAGTCAAGCAGCTTTCTGATCTACTGCAGGATCCTCACTTTAAACTGGATATACTGAGGTAAGATTATATAAAATGTTCCAACATAGTCCTCTTTTTTAATGGTAAATAATGATTGCCATAAAAAAAAAAAAAATAGTGTGAAATTACTAATGGTTGCTTTTATTTTCATTAGATTCTTTCCAATGTGTCTGCAATCATTTTACAATATTAATGATAGATTAAACATGACTAGATGATGTAAAGATGTGACTGCTTGTTTATATACAGATTCATATGTTGATGATTTTTGGGTACTTGCCTAAAAAAATGAATATTTGGTTCCCTTTTAGTCGCTCACGTTCGACGTAATGTCGACATGACGACGTAACTGGGATCACTTCAGGGAGCTCTATCATCCTCGAGTGTCTACAGAACGAGCCAATGACAGTTGGCGTGCGTGAATTGCGTTACGAGCCCCCCGCCCCGCAGCGCGGCTATAAACAGGAAGCGGGCGCACGCACACATTGTCTTTCACTTCGGAGCCGAGAGATTATTCGACTTCACGAGCAAGAGCTGCAAGAGACTCTTCTCTTGGAATTGAGAGAAAAGAAGACTCTGTTTCCCGTGTTGGTGTGATGGCGCGATCAGCGGTGGCCGCGAGCATTACACTCTGTGTGTATGTGTGTGTGTCGGTTTTGGTGGGCGCATGTTTCCTGAGTGTGTATACACTACATCGCGGCTATCCCTGGGTGCCTCGGCGCGGAAAGAGTTTTTTATTTTCTCTTTTTTATTTTTTCTAACTAAAAGAGCAACACAAGCGTGACCCTGCATCCTTTTCAGGATGTCATTCCGCTTGTGTGTTTCTGGATGCGGTCGTTCCCTGGCGCCAGCAGACGACCACAATACTTGCCTCTCGTGTTTAGGCATTCAGCACGCTGAGACAGCTTTTGTGAATATCTCATGTTCCCATTGCGGGAATATAACTATGGCAGCGCTATGATCGAGACTTGCTTACCTCACGGGAGGTGCAGTCCCCTCGCCTATGCCCCGATCTAGCGTCTATTCGGGACCTCAGAATAGACCTACTTCTGTGCATGACCAGGGTGATCTGAGGATTACCATGAGGGCTTCCCCACCGAGGCAATCTCCGCGGGCCCCACACGCCTCACAAGCGCTGCCCTCGTTGGAGCCTCCAAAGGAGCGTGCTGGTCCTTCGCTTGGACGACCAGCTGTGTCCTTTGGAGCTCCGCCTGACGACCAGATGTCAAACGCAGCATCGGAAGGGGAGCTTCAGTCCCCTGGAGATGAGGATTCGGCTGCGTTACCCCCTTCAGGGAGTGTAGCGTTGCCCGAGTCTGATCCTGAATGGGCGGCTATGCTTTCCTGGGCCGCCGAAAAGGTCGGGCTTGTGTGGAACCCTCGACCACGTCCCGAACCTTCCCGGCTGAACGATTGGTTTCTCAGCGCGAGAGCTTTGCCCAGCAGTTCTCTGCCGCCCCAGAAGCAGACGGAGGCCATCCGGCACATACTGCCCCGGCAGACTGCTGCTGCTCCCACCCGTCCGCCGACTGCAGACCCTCCGCCTGCTCGTTGCCGAGGTCGGCCTCCTACTGCGTTCTCCGCTCCCACGAAGCCTCAGCAGCAGCCATCTTCCAGGCCTCAGCGTGGAGCAAGCCGCAGGAAGTCGACCACGCCCGTCCAGGCCGTTGCCAAACCAGGAGGCAAGTGGAGGTGCAAATATCCCTGAGACGGGCGACCCAGAGGTGGATCAAGTTGCTCTTCAGAAGATGGTAAACGCACCGCTCCTTCCCCCGGTGGAGGGCCGGGTGGAAGATCTTTTGTTTCCTTTTCTTTTTGTTCCAGTTGTACCCACAATTTCAATAAAAGAGCAATTTCTGAAACCTCTGGGGTCCCAAGAGGGCGCGCTTGGCGGTCGACAACGCTATGCCTGGTCACCCTCAAGCCCCTCTTTCATTGCCAACGAGCAGCAGTGGCTGTGTCCCGGACGCATTGACGCCTCCACACACTCACTCTGCCCTCCGACGGTAGCAGGTACGTGTTGCACCACACACTCAGACCCCATGCCGGGCTGCTATGCCGTCAGAGTCGGGTCCCTGCGTTCCGCTGCGCTGCCCCACCCCGGGTACGTCTGTGGTGCTGTTGGTCCCGCTTGCACGTTGTCTGGGAGCCTGGCTAGCGCTTCCCAGCCCGTCTCGCTGGCTCATCCATACTATCAGACTCGGCTATGCGATTCAGTTGGCACCCGTGTCCAGACCTCTGGAAACTCCATGTCTGGTCCCTGGACGGGATGCGGATGTTCTAGGTGACCTACCCCAAGCGGTAGTTGACACCATCACTTCTGCTAGAGCCCCCTCTACGAGGCGCCTCTATGATGGGTTGGAGGGAAGGCTGTCTCCCTCCACCCTTACTGTGCGTTCACACCGGACGCGAATAGCGCGTCAAATTCACGTCTACCACATCTAGTTTGACGCTTGACCACTTTGTGTTAATTCGCGCGTCAAGAGTGAAACTGACGCTTCAAACTTTTGTTTTTACGTGTGTCAGTTTCACTCTTGACGCGCAAATTAACACAAAGTCAGATGCGAAATACGGAGGCGGACATCTTTTTTAGATGTTTGTCGAGCATTAGCATTAGCATTAATCGAGAGAGTCACCACTTGTATTTGCTCTGGAGAGCAGAAACAGCTGCGTACGGGACATCATCGCTGTACTCGGATCCACCAGACCCTCCGGAGTGTTTCAGGAGATTCACCATTTGCTCTAGGAGCTAGGTTTGGTGGACCTAATGGTGAGGACGCTGACGAGGACAGCGTAGGCCGTGTAAAGCCTCGGCCTCGAGTGGTCGCTGCCTGACGAGCCCGTGCTTTACAGCCCGCCACGAGGTTCACCCTCGCCCTCACCCACCTAATCTGTCATTTATTTTTGTTTTGATAATAAATGGAGCCAGCCTCCAAAAGTGAAACCTGTCCTGTGATTTTTTTTATTTGTTACACTAAGTGTTTGTTGTGTTTACATTAAAATAATAATGTTTCATGTGATATAGAATAGATATGGAATAAATAGCATTCAATACAAAATGAGTACTATCTCTCATATATTAAAATCGAGTTTTTATGTGAAAGATTTGCTTTGTTGTGCATCACACCAGGCATTTTAGTCATATTACAAAATAATGTATTGAGGCCAAACATAAAAGAACATTATAAACTGTCACTTCACCACGTGACAGCAGCAAGCAGGCTCCTGATTGGTTAACGCGGCTCTAATTGACGCAGAAGTTCCGATTTTTCAACTCGGGCGGCAGACGCGAATTCGCGTCAAACGCGTGAATGCACAAATAGCACTAACTAAATCATTCGCGCTTAACGCGCCAGACGCTCAATTCGCGCGAACTTGATGCACAAATGAGGCGTATTCGTGCCTACCGCGCCGTGCTCTATGCCTCATTCGCGCCGCAGAATTTTTTTCCGCGCATTACGCGTGTTTGCATTGACTTAACATTGAAATCACTCACGCCTGACGCGCTATTCGCGTCCGGTGTGAACGCACCTTTAAAGTGTATGTTGCCGCCATTGCCGCACATCACAATGCAGTTGAAGGTGGGAAAAGTCGCTGGGAAAGTACGACCTGATCGTCAGGTTCCTGAGGGGTGCGAGGAGACTAAATCCTCCTCGCCTGCTCTCTATACCCTCTTGGGATTTGTCTCTGGTCCTTTCGACACTTCAGAGACCACCCTTTGAGCCTTTTGCAGTCAGCTGAGTTAAAAATTCTGTCCTGTAAAACAGTACTCCTGGTTGCATTGGCCTCCATCAAGAGGGTAGGGGATCTGCATGTATTTTCGGTCGACGTATCATGCCTAGAATTCGTCCCGGCTAACTCTCACGTTGAAGAGATGCAGGAGAAAATCCTAGGGCTTTTAGTTTGTTCAAAAGGACATCATACTGAACCGTATCAAAGGCCTTTTGAAGGTCTATTAACACCATGCCACAAAAATTCCCCTTTTCTACCTCTTTCCTAATAAAGTCTGTAAGATAAAGCAGACAGGTATCAGTGGAATGGGCTTTTCTAAAGCTTGATTGAAAGGATACGTGCCCAAGGTTCCCACCACTTCCTTCAGGGACCAGGTGGTGAACCTGCAATCGCTGCTTTCAGAGGAGGCAGACCCAGCCCTGGCTTTTCTCTGTCATGTTCGTGCTCTGCGCCTATAAGTGGACAGAACGCAAAGCCTCAGGACCTCAGATCAGCTCTTCGTCTGTTACGGAGGCCAGCAGAAGGGGAAGGCTGTCTCCAAGCAGAGGATGGCCCACTGGATAGGGGACTTAGTGTATTCTCCACATGTTACCTACCTTTGGGCAGGATGTGGCTTCGCAGTGTCCCTCTCCCCCGAGTTCCTCTGTGTGGGTTATAACGGAACAGCAGTTGAACTCCCTCTACGCAGGTCTTCCGCCCCAGCCAGTTGGGGGTCTGAGAGTCTTGCGTAGGGTGCTGGATGTGGCAGCAACCGTGGCGTTTTCCAAGGTATCCCAATTACGTCATCACGTCGACGTTACGTTGAACGTGCGCGACTGAAAGGAAACGTCTCGGTTACTAATGTAACCCTCGTTCCCTGAAGGAGGGAACGGGAGACGTAACGTCCCGTTGTTGACCATCGCTGTAATGACCGTCACAATCTCGGCTCCTCAGCGAAAAACAATGTGTGCGTGCGCCCGCTTCCTGTTTATAGTGATTCACGCACGCCAACTGTCATTGGCTCATTCTGTAGACACTCGAAGATGATAGGGCTCCCTGAACTGATCCCAATTACGTTGTCACGTCGACGTTACATCTCCCTTTTCCTTCCTTCAGGGAACTAGGATTACATTAGTAACCGAGACGTTTTATTAATTTGGTTTTATTAATTGAACCTTAGACTGGACCTGTTAATGGTGCCATGGATTAAGTGTCTGATTGTGAAGTTCTGCTTATCTGAGCTGTAGATCCTGAACTGAGAGACTGAAGAGTGTCATTGTTTTCTACAGGTTGTGGGATTGTGGTGTTACAGATGAAGGTTGTGCTGCTCTGACTTCAGCTCTGAGATCAAACCCCTCGCACCTGAGAGAACTGAGTCTGTCTGGAAAGAAACTAAGAGACTCAGATGTGAAGCCGCTCTCTGATCTGAGGAAGGATCCACATTATAAACTGGAGACGCTTCTGTGAGTAGTGATGATTAAAACTGTTCATATTTTAATTGAAACTTAATTTTGTTTCTTCTTAGTTTACTTTCCTTGTGATGGTGAATTACACACTATAAACATGTTTAATAAGAGTTTGATTCATTTATTTTTTATAATAGTTCATAGCAACAATTAAATATCTTTTTATTTCAAACAATTCAATATTTAGCTTTTATCGTTGTCAATGTCAATTGCAATAAAAGATAATGCTGAATATTTATCACTAGTTTCTTTATCATAAATAAAACTGACCCAGAAAGAGGACAGTCATACAGGGTTATAGATACGATTTAAAGGGATAGTTCACCCAAAAATGAAAATTCTGTCAGTAATTACTCACCCTCATGTTGTTCCAACCCCGTAAGACCTTCGTTCATCTTCGGAACACGAATTAAGATATTTTTGATGAAATCTGAGAGGTGGATCACTCCTCCATACTAGTCCATAGGCTTCTTCAGGGATTGAACTTGCCGGCCTCGAAAAGTTATTAAAGTCATCGTTAAAATAGTCCAAGTGACTACAGTGGCTCAATCTTAAGTTTATCAAGCAACGAGAATACTTTTTGAGCGCAAAAAAAACAAAAATAACAACTTTATTTCAACTATTCATTTCCTTCTCTTTGGGCCTCTAGTCAGTTAACGTAGTGTGATTCCGTAGAGCTACGTCACACGTAGGCTCACTATTGGCCGACGCTGGTCATGTGCGTGATGCGTGTGACGTACAACAACAGAAGCGTACGCTATTACACTAGTGAACTGACTCGAGGCCCACAGAGAAGGAAATGAATAGTTGAAATAAAGACGTTATTTTTGTTTTTTTTGCGCTCAAAAAGTATTCTCGTTGCTTGATAAACTTAAGATTGAGCCACTGTAGTCACTTGGACTATTTTAACGATGACTTTAATAACTTTTTGAGGCCGGCAAGTTCAATCCCTGAAGAAGCCTATGGACTAGTATGGAGGAGTGATCCACCTCTCAGATTTCATCAAAAATATCTTAATTCGTGTTCCGAAGATGAACGAAGGTCTTACGGGGTTGGAACAACATGAGGGTGAGTAATTACTGACAGAATTTTCATTTTTGGGTGAACTATCCCTTTAACAATCATGTATCTCACTATTATATTATAATCTCTCACTTAATCATCTAAGTAGTTTCTTTTAGTTGTTCTAAAGTTGATAATGCAATAATGTCGCACACATTTGACTGTCTGTGTTTTACTTACAGGTTCTAGATGTTAGTCTGACCTTCTCTGGATCAGCTGATGGTGAATAAAGAGCCACTACAGACACAATCACAGTCAACAGAATCAACAGACACAAACCCACAGTGATCATCACACACACACATGTGTTTGTGTAACTTAACAGAATGAACCAATCCTTCATCAAAAGTCAAACAAGGAAACCTTCAACCAGATGAAACTGGATAAATATAAATTTTTTGAATATTCAGATCCAATCCAATGTGCTTGCAGCTCTCTTACTGTTTGCTTTATTATCAAGCATTTGTGTAAATCCAACTGATAGCATTGAATTTAATCTAAATAGGAAAAATATTTCCTCCCAATGCCAAGGAGTTAAAATAAGTATAAATTCAAAAACAATGGGCATAGGTTACAAACATTTCGGCTTTGGAAGGGGTGTAATTCATACTTGCGTTTGGGCTAACTCTCCACACACTGGGCAAAAACGTAAAATCTGGGCCGTGAGCAAACGCCAAAATAACAACCGTTTGATAATCTTGCTCTACTTATTGCTATCTGGCGATATACACCAATGCCCTGGTCCAGAGACTGCACTCAGAGGAAACCTTCCAACAAAGGCACAAACAGAGGAAGCGATCAGCCACCTACAACTTGCCTACGGTCGAGAACGTAAATCTGGTGAACAGGGTGTCTTTAGGTCTACTCGATGTTGCACCGTCCAATGTGGTTTGCGATGCGGCTAGTGGACACTGTCAACTGCAGCAGACGCAGCGGGAGATGCCTGGTGCGAACGCGGCTGTAAACTCGAGAGCCAGCGGATACCGGGTGCCGAGGCGGACGAGTATGCGGCTGCAGTGTGCTGCTGAGGCTGCTTTACCCAACGCCAGTAGACACCAGGCACTGGAGGAGACGAGGACGGGACGGCTGCGGTCAACGGAGTCTCTGGCACCTGGAGGACATGCAACACTGACGGGACTGCTACCTGGGGGAGGTGAGGAGGCGGACACGTACTGTGATTGTCTGGAGACACCAGTAGTATCGGCTACAAAATCGCTGCCGAAGGCCATTACCGGAAGAAGTAACAACTTGGTCTTCACTGAGGAACAAATATCCGTTTTTGCATTGAAGGGCTTGCATTGTTTTCATTTAAACATTCGCAGCTTACTGCCAAAGATCACGGAGGTACGTGAGCTGGCCAGGAAAATCAAGGCAAGTATACTATGTTTTTCAGAAACATGGTTAGATTCTCATATTACTGACTCCGAAGTTGAAATTGAAAACTTTGTTATCGTTCGCAAAGCCCGGAACAGACAAGGGGGTGGGGTTTGCATATTTGTGAGGTCTGACATTGATTTCAATCTAAGACAGGACCTGGACAATCTAAATCTTGAAGCTGTGTGGATTGATATTTTACTTCCAAAAAGTTTTTGTTGTTTATAGACCTCCAAATCAAAATGACTTCATCCAAACCTTGGAATGTGTTAGTGCAGGCTGTCATGATTTTTTAAACCAGGAAGTCATCTTAATGGCAGATAATAATATTGATGTTTTGAATACAGATGGTCCATTATACAATGGCGTTTGTGATTTTCTGAAAATGCATGGTCTAACCCAGGGGTCACCAAACTAAGGCCCGCGGGCCAACTCAGGCCCGCCACCCCCCTTTGACTGGCCCCCCAGCCCCCCACTACTTAACCCAACAACGCACGCGCAGGGAACAGCAAAATGTCTAGCGTTAAACGAAAAGTTGATAGAGAGTGCAGTTTTCAAAGAACAGTGGACCAACGATTATTTTTTTGTTCAGTGTAAGGACCAAGGATGTAGTGGAGGCTAAACGCACGTAAACGCCGTTTATGCACCTCCCAATATTCGGAAATAGCGTTTACCCACCTCCAAAGTGCGTTTATCCACCTCTAAATAGCTATAAATTAAGCTTATGTCGTTTTAGTTTCATATTGTTAATTATTAGTTTCATAGGTTGTTAAACCTAAGACGAACTCTTTCATATTGCGCTGCATTACTGTCAGTGTTGTTGACTATTACTGACGGTAAGGTTGCGCTGTTGACGCTCGCGCAGCCTCTCGAGCAGAAATCTACACAAATGAGCGCACACACACAGTCAGTTTTTATATTTTTAACATATGTTAAGCAACCTCAATTATTTTTCCTGAACACCATCACGATTGAAAATGTGACATTGATTTCCTACAACAGTTCGATAAACACATCAAATTAAGTCACTTACATTTTAGATGCAATATTGGCTGTTTCTGTTCTGTTTAAGCAGCGAAAATAGTTCCAAACTAAAATCACAGCAGAACCACGGCGCATCTCACAGGAACACTCAACCTGTTTTCATTACTGAATGATTCAGCATTTTGAACGAATCGGTTGAGTCAAAGATTCAATGACCCATTCATAAACATCTGTCTCAATCTTGAATGAATCAGCCGTTTGAACAAATCGTTTGAATGAATGAATCAATGACTCACTCATTAAGACGGTCGCCTGCCGCCACCTACTGGCGGTTTGTGTTATGTTTAAAAGTAGATCATTCTTTCCAACATTTCTTATTTGTAAATTTAAATAAATTTCATAACATAATTTTATGCAATTGTAATTTTTCAGTGTAAATGATTTAATTTGATCAGCCCTATAGTGTCTTATTATTCGAAATAATTGAATTTATTGATCAAATTTAGGAATTTAAAAAGAAAGATGAAGCATACATTTAATAATATTGGGGGAGGGGATGCCCTTTAAAGGTGCAAATATTACAATATGCCGATTTAAATATCAAAGCTAATTGAACACTGATGAGAATATTGTTTCAGAATAAATTAACACACAAAAAAAATAATAATAATAATCCGGACGAGAAACTTTTTTACTCGGACAACAGATTTACAAGCGTATGTAAAGGCTTAATGTCGAGCCCTGCCTATAGCAATGTCATCAGGATACACATAGACCGGTAGGCAGTGGCCCACCTTACTGGGTGACCACGTCGTGGTCCACCAGAATTTATAGTTTACCCACCTCTTTTTTT
The DNA here is from genome assembly GCA_030578255.1 of Tiaroga cobitis. Lineage (NCBI taxonomy): Eukaryota > Metazoa > Chordata > Actinopteri > Cypriniformes > Leuciscidae > Tiaroga > Tiaroga cobitis. Next base: position 43,209,760 of record CM060609.1, on the reverse strand, counting down.
ACCACTACACCTGTGGTAAGGACTATGCAGTTTGTATTATTTGTAAAGAAAGTGTGACGGTTTTCAAAGAATATAATCTGCATCGTCACCACGAAACCTGCCACAAAGAGTATGCTAGCTTGCGAGGGCAAGCAAGAGTAGACAGGATTCGGAGGACGATAGGCGGACTGGCTGCACAACAGAATGTATTCCTTCGCCAAACTCTGAATCAAGTGTTGATATAGTAGTGTGGATATAGTAGTGGGGATGGCTGTGCCAGGCTAGTAATCTCTACTACACAATGAGGCCTGCTGGTGGTCATTTTTGTCTGGGTCATACAATTCTATGTTATATAGCTGACCCGGCCCCCCCATCACAGTCAGGACCGATAATGTGGCCCCCAGAGAAAAAAGTTTGGTGACCCCTGGTCTAACCCAATTAATTAGTGTTCCAACCAGAATAACTGAGCATAGCCAAACTGCTATTGACCACATCATTGTATCTGACACGAGTAAAATCCTACAAAGTGGGGTCATTGTGTATGGAATTAGTGACCATTTTTAACCTATTGTATCTGTTGATTCAGCATGGGATTGCTTTCAATCTATTTTCTTGAAAATACTTGACAAGATAGCCCCATTAAAAGAGAACAGGATTAAACAAAGATCACAGCCTTGGATAAATAATTATATTTTGGACACCATTTACTTAAAGCTGCAGTAGGGAGTTTTGAGAAAACGTTGACTTAGCCTGAAAATTTGAACAAGCACAACTTCCAGGTCCCACCCCCTTGTTCTCTGCTGCGCTACAGCCCTCCCAGCGGAGCCTGTCGTGAACGCGCAGGCTAGTAAACAGGCCCACCGATAACAGCGGATAAAAAGTTATATGGCACATTCACTAATAGGGACTAAACGTCAATAATATGCTTTACATTGACTATGGCCTGCCCATACTTTGACTACAAACTTGGTCCTCAAATCATTATGTATTTTCCAATAGCCTACATGTAACTTTATAACGATGCACTCTTTCTATAAGTTATAAATAGCTAGTAAGATAACGTTAATATAATGGTAACTAACGTTACAGCATGTAAGTAATTATTCTAGCGATATATAATGCTAGATAAGGTGTGCTAGTACATTATTTCAGCAACATGACAAGCCAGTGAATTAGCAGGTTTCAATTGTTGCTTAGCAGAGTGCGTGACATTTTATCTACATGTTAGTTTTGACACCGAGTCAATGGGCTCTGTGTAATTCTTTCTTTTTCGCTTGTTTATCGTCATCAGTCTTTTTCCTTTTACCTCTTTGTTTTATGAGCAGGTGTCACTCGAGAATTGGCAGTTTAGGTTGTTTCTCCGTCATAAGCACAGCTGCAGCTCGCCGGCAATCTTGAGTTTGAACGACGGCTCGCGCTCCGGCGCTCGCGCTGTGCAAGAGAGGGGTGTGATCAGCGCGTACACGAGCGTGATTGACAGTGCTAAGACACTCCTCCTGGCTCTGATTGGTTGTTTCTGACCGGGAGCGTGTATTTCTTGCAAATGGCAATAGGACCACTGGGAGGAGCCAGAGAAGCTTGATTTTTACACAGATTATCTGTCTCATATTCTACTGTCAGGACATAATGACAGTTTTAGCAAATACATGTTTTCAAAAGTTACCTACTGGAGCTTTAAGGGATAAAATCTTAAGTGAGTTTAAAAGAACCAAACTGCCTGTTCTTTTTAAAGAATATAAAGTACTTAGAAATAAGGTTCAGCGAATGGTGGATGAGGCGAAAAATGATTTTTTTGTGTCTAAAATTGAGGAGCATAAAAAGGATCCCAAGAAATTGTGGGCAACTCTTAGGCCTTTGGGGACAAAAGAGAACCCTAAGCAAAAACAAGGTAAAATAGGCCTACATATTAATGGGTCCATATTGTATGATAAAAAAGTGGTGGCAGATACTTTTAATGGTTTCTTCACAACAATTGCAAGTAATCTGGTGCAGAAGCTTCCATCTGCGTCAGGTGTTTTTAGTGATCCACAGAGGGTGCATAAGTTGTATGAAGAAAATGGAGTCCAGCCAAATACTTTTTATTTCAAACAAGTAACAAAGGAGCTGGTACTAAAAAAACTCAATGGCATAAATCCTTCCAAGGCTACTGGTTTTGACAACACCCCTGCCAGATTTCTTAAGGATGCTGCTGAAATAATCACTCCTGTCATAACTTATCTTATTAATTTATCCATTGAAAATAACCATTTTCCTAGTAAATTTAAGGTGGCAAGAGTGATACCTTTATATAAAAAGGGGCCCAAATCTGATCCTGGAAATTTCCGCCCTGTATCTATCTTGTTCAATATCAAAAATTGTGGAAAGGATAATTTATGAGCAAATAGACAGTTATTTAGCAGAACATAACATTTTATTTGACTTTCAATCAGGCTTTAGAAAAGCCCATTCCACTGATACCTGTCTGCTTTATCTTACAGACTTTATTAGGAAAGAGGTAGAAAAGGGGAATTTTTGTGGCATGGTGTTAATAGACCTTCAAAAGGCCTTTGATACGGTTCAGTATGATGTCCTTTTGAACAAACTAAAAGCCCTAGGATTTTCTCCTGCATCTCTTCAGTGGGTGAGCTCATACCTGGTGGGCAGAGAACAGGTGGTAGATGTGGAAGGGACCTTGTCCTCACCACTTAAATTAACTTGTGGAGTTCCCCAGGGGAGTATTTTGGGTCCTCCCTTTTTTTATTATATGTCAATGATATGTCGTCAGCTATAGACTGTAATTTGTTTTTATTTGCAGATGACTCAGCTATTCTCTCATAAAGACAAATCAGAGGTGGAAAGGCTGCTTAGTTCAGAAGTCCTTAACCTCAGTGTTTGGCTAACAGACAACAAGCTGTCTCTCCACCTTGGCAAAACAGAGTCAATTCTTTTTGGGTCCAGAGAGAACTAAAAAGGCTATGGGGATTAGGGTAGACGTAGGTAATGTTGAAATTACAGCCAAGGAAGCAGTTACTTACTTGGGCTGTATACTAGATAACAAACTATCAGGGGAGCTTATGACCCGAAAAATTATCTCAAAGGTAAGCCAAAGGACTAAGTTCCTGGCAAGAATATCTAGCCTCTTAGATAGTAAAACCTTAAAAATCCTGGCCGATGCGCTTGTTCAATGTCATCTTGACTATGCCTGTACATCTTGGTATACAGGCATTAATAAAGGCCTTAAAGACAAGTTACAGACCTGTCAAAATAAACTAATCAGAGTGATCCTTAAATTACATCCTAGAACTCATCTTCTTCCTGACTATTTCTCCAGTCTTGGGTGGCTCGGAGTGGAGGAGAGGGTTTCTCAACTTAAACTGTGTTTGGTTTATAAGATAAGAAATAATCTGGCACCTAAGTATTTATGTGATTACTTTTAAAAAATTAGTGATATGCACAACTACTGCACCAGGGGGAGTTACACAGATTACAGGCCCTGCCGCTTTAGGAGCTGTGTGGGAAAGTACTCTTTTCTATACTCTGCAGCTGTCTTGTGGAATGGTTTACCCTTAAACCTTAAGCTGTTGAGCTCTTCCTATTATCATTTTAAATCTTCAATAAAAATTTGGTTATTAAACCTATAAAAACAAAACAAAAAAAGAAAGGAAATAGAAATCCTTGTAGGAAAGTAGTAGGAATATTGTATTGTCTGCTTGTGTGTCTGCTTGTCTATCTGGGAATTTAGCCCTTGTTTCTTTCTTTTTGTGTTTTTATCTGTTTTATGTATTTGCATTTTTTTATGCCCCCTTTCTTCATTGTCCTTAATGTTGTTAGTCCATTTACTGTTACTCATCTTCCATCTTAAGGACCACAATGGAAACAAGCCTTTGGGCCTTTTTGTGTTTTTATCCTTTTGAACACTTCGTGTTGATTGTTGTTGTTCAATAAAATTTTTATTCATTCATTCAATCTGACTTCTGACCTGTAATGCCTGAATCATAATCTCACACCATTTGTTCGTTGGTCAGAGGAGAACTGAGCGACTGAGTCTGGTTTCTGCCAAGGTTTTCTTCTCCATTCTGTCACTGATGGAGTTTGAGTTCCTCCACTGTCGCCTCCGGCTTGCTTATGTGGCAGAAGGAATATATATAACAGGCAGTTAGCAGACTACGCCACGATGGGACTTACACCTAAAGAATTAGCTATTTTTTTTTAACCAGGCACTCAAGTTTGTTGATGGATCAGCCAGAGACAGTGGTCCAGTACAAAAATAGAGTTTTTATTTTTACTTTTACTCTCAATCGACACACACACAATATTCACTCAAAAACATGATTGGGATGTCACAGCAAACATATAAGGGAATTTTCACAGCAACCGACATGCACTGTACACCAAATCAAATAACAAAACACACACACACTCACTCACTATACTCTATTCGCAATGCACACACACCCCCAAGAGAGGCGGGGAATAGGGCAGAATCTTAACAGTGGGAGGCTAGTGGCTCGATCAATGAGCGTCCATGAAAACACCCCAATCACATGTGTCGAGGTTTACACACACACCCCGCAAGGGAAATGACCACACCTGGTGAACACGCAGCCACAGCACACCAATGAACCCACCACCGCAAGGGGCACTGCTCCCACTGGCCGTTCTCAGGGCCTGGACAAAGGACAGACTTTAAACAAAATTACACAAAAAAATTGCAATGAACAGATGTCTAATAGACCACCTGTTCTAAAGCCCAAAGTGGTATAGGGTTAGCAATATAGACAAAAACTCACAATTAATCAAAATAAACAATTAAACATTTACATTTAGCTGACGCTTTTATCCAAAGCGACTTACAATGGCTATATGTCAGAGGTCGCACGCCTCTGGAGCAAAGTGTCTTGCTCAGGGACACACTGGTGTCTCACAGTGGATTCAAACCCGGGCCTCTCACACCAAAGGCATGTGTCTTATCCACTGCGCCATCACCACCCCCATCCCATAAACCTCATAAACCATTCCATCCACAACAAAAATAGCCTATGGATCGACCACTTCCAAGGTCTTCAGTCGGTGTGGACAAATCACAAAGAGGAGGCTGCAGACCTGGATCCGGCAGATATACGCCCCTGACAGTTTTACGCCCCTGTTGTTCCTGATGCGTCCAGTAGGGGGAGGCTGTACAGCGACACGAATTGAGTTATGTTAAATAATCTTTTTTTTTATTATTATTAATTAATTATTTTTGTATTGCAAATGAACGGATACAAGACAGTGAGAAGAGGGGAAAAAAACAAGGGGGACATCAAAAGAGATTGAATTAGGCTACACAAATCAATACAATTTTACATTTTGTCAATATAAAAAATTAAAGGTTCTTTATAACAGACTCAATGATATTATTTGTTTTAGAAACATTTTAGAAACCCTAGTCTTCTCTACTCACTTTAAAAATCATTTTCTTTTTAATTTTCTTTTGTTGCCTGTATTTAGCTTGCGTGAGATGGCCTCTTCTTGTAAGACCCTGTTAACTCCATTAAAACATAGCCTACTCCACATGGTTTCTGGGGCAACATTATAGTAGATATTGGAAATATATGAACTTGTTTTTTTACAGTCTATGGTGTGAACACACAAAAGACACATTTATAATAGGCATATATGTATACATGGATGTAAATCTCTCTCTCCAAGTAAAGAGTTGAACTGCACACTCACTCAAATATTTTGATTATTTCCAACATCACACAATAAAACCCACATTAAAAACTTTTCCCATATTGGTTTGAATGTAAATTCTGGTTTGAGTTGTTTCTTATGAAATGATCTAATTATATAATTTAGATCTTAATATACATTTTTTTTTCTTAAAATAGCTTACTGGTCTGGACTAAAATGTAGGGTATATGCACTTAATGTGGGTTTTATCATACTCTGTCTTAACCAAATTCTTTTTAACTTGCATCTCATAAAGGTGTGCGTTTGCTTTAGCTATAAGAAAATGAAAATCTCTCTAAACTTATAAACACCCATCTTTTAACGACTTACAACATAAACAACTTACAGAGACATACATGGACATGGTTTTAATGTCATTTTCAATTTTCTCTGCACAGTCCATCATCGGTGGCCAAAAGAAATCAAAGTGGCTTGACACTTTTCCACTATTGTTCGACCAACAAGTGCTTGTGCCGTTGTGCTTTGAAGATCAAATTGATGCAATCCACACTCACCTGACATCAATTACACACACACACACACACACACACACACACACAGCACGATAAAATCACCATGTCCTTTTAAAAAATAGTTAAAGAAGAGAGGCAAACCATAGGGGAGTCATCATAATTCATAAATGGTGTTAATAAAACAATATTGTGTCTTTCTTTTAAATGGCCCATGTAATTTTAGAAAAGGGATATATTGTGTTTGTCTTCATAAAATGCTGTTTTGTAGCTGTATGACGACCAATAGAGAATAGTAGCTACAGCAGATATTTAGTCGAGGATCCATATGAATACATGGTACTGTCTAATGGGCTAAATTTGGTTCATATCTAAATGTAACTTTATATAAATACATAACATATTTCACTCAGTCTCCCATAAAAACCTACGGTGAATAGGCCTATAACTGCAGCAGGTCATAGGCTATACTTCTCATAACATAATTGATCCAACTATGTGTATTTTTAAGTTTTCAATTCACAAAAACTCATAGGGCCCTATCTTGCAGTCGGCGCGACTTTTGTACACTGACGCATGTATCATTCCTATTTTGCACCCGCGCAAAGCGGGCTTTTCCCTCCACAGACACACGTCGGTAAATTAGGGAATGAACTTGCGCTCCCTGGGCGGGTCGGCGCAAAAAGGAGGCGTGTTTCGGCGCAAACATTCCCTAGTGCTATTTTGCAGTTCCAGAAAACAATTGCGCCACTGACCAGAAAAAACCTAAGTCAGTGGCGCGCTGCGCGTTTTTCATAATGCTATTTTAAGCGCGCATGCTTGGCCATAATGTAGCGGGTGCACAACGAACCTTGTTACACAACTGTTTTTGTATGACTTATTCCCCTGTTGTTATTTAAAAAGAAAGAAAGAAAGAAAAAATAACTGGTTCAGAGATCTCTAGTGTAGAGGACAGGATCAGTCACGTAATGCTCAGGAAGTTCCTTTCAGTTCCGTTTTAATGTTTTAATCCTCGTCTCGGTCTCACCACTCACTAAATGCAGTAATTTTATAATTTTTTCGCCTGATCAAAAGGCTCACGCCGAAGTTTTACTATGCAAGTGTTCACGTTTTCAAATATATACCCAGTCTGTGTGTTTTTGTGTGATTAAACCGATAGTTGTGTGTCTGTTTGTGGAAAACTAATCCTGCTAGAGAAGCTAAGGAAATAAATCGACATGTTTATGATGAACGTATCCACTACTTTGATCCTTATGATGATGATGATGATGATGTTGACCATGATTATTGTAATGTATTTGAGTTGATGTCAATACCTGGGGCCCGTTTCAATAAGGAGGTTCAACCAACTCTGAGTTAAAGCTTGAACTCTGAGTTGACTTACCCTGAGATGGGAAACTCTGAGTTTTCGGTTACAGAACAGCTGAAATGAGTTAGTTCAATCAACTCTGAGTTGACTGACTCGGAGTTAAGCGCGTGCACCACAACTATAAAAAGCCATTATCAATGGAGCGCAGATATTACGAGTCACCATGGCAACAGCGCCAGACAAAAAAAGGTGTGCATATTTCTCACCAGCAGAACTGGATGTGCTTATGCAAGCATATGCAGAATTTGAACATGTATTTTTAAAAAAAAGCAACACGGCTGCAGCGGCGAAGGAGAGAGAGTTAGCTTGGGAGAAAATAGCTGCTCGAGTCAATGCGTAAGTTTACATTTTAATTACTTTTATACAGTGTTGGGTGTAATGAATTAAGTTACTAAGTCATCTAAATATTGTAATTAAATTAAAGACTATAAAACAATTCTGTAAAAAACAATAGTGGATTTAATATCAAATTTTAAAAGGTATATTTTTAATGTAACTTTCTCCCTAGTTACACACTTGGTCAATTTAAGAATAATTGATGCAATTGTATATTGTTTAGTTGAAAGCATTAGAAGTGCAGTTTCTTGTCTCTCCTTGTATTTTTCAAGTGGTTGAGGTTGATTTGGGATTTAGAAAGTACTTAATAAGTAAGTAAAACAAATTAGTAAGTAGACCAATACTTTCTAGAGATAGTAATTATTACATTAATCTAATTAGACTAGTTGAAGATAAACTTTGTAGTTAGTAATTAAGAACTATTTTAGAGTAACTTACCCAACTATTATAATATCAGAGGTGAAACTGGAAGAACAGTATTTTATTAAACCTAATTTAATTTTCATGGATAGGTGCAATCCTGCAGGCATCAAAAGAACATGGCAGCAGCTGAAAATGAAATATAAAAACATACTTCAAGCAGGTAAGCCTTGAGCATATCATAGGATTAGAGTAGCTACCTGGCTTTACAAACATTTGACATATTAAATGACTAATAGCATTCAGTGTCTATCAGTGCAGCAGCATTTTTGACATAGGTCTAAATGTTCATTCTCATTTGACCTCTACTCAGCCAACAGAAAGAAGGCAGAGGCTCGTAAAACAGGGGGAGGACCTGCACCACCACCTCTGACAGATGCAGAAGAGATGGCCCTGAGCCTAAATGCTGGAAGGCCAATGGCTGAGGGAATTCCTGGAGGGACTTCATCAGAGCCAGTCACTCCAGAAGATTTAAGTGCCTTCATAAAATGTAAGAGGTCTACCTACAGTATGTGTTAATTTTTTTTATATAGACTAAATGTGATATTTCCATTTATATTACTTTGGGTTGGGTTTTTTGTTGGTCCCAACAGATTCAGATGGTAATATCTGCCTCTTGGAGCCTCCTGTCCCAACAGTACCCCATACAGTTGTCAGTAGCCTACTCCATACACCATCACAATACACAATTATGACAAATAGAGTACACTTTATAATACTATGAAATGCTCATCTTCACAGGATGATGGGGATGAAGAAACCATTTCTGCTGCCACAGACAGGCCTACAGAGGTAATTTTAATATTATATGTCTACACATTCACATTTATATGTGGAGTAGCCTATAGAATCTAAGTTTATATCTATATAAATGGTCATTCTTATCTCTACCCCCCAGAGTGTGGAAGAACAGCAGGAGGACGGTCCATCAACTTCTGGTGCACAGATGAACACAGTTCAGTGATTTACAGTAAATGCCACAGTTTAATTCTGAATTTTAGACTTCATGATGTAACTCTAATCTAATGTATTTTCAGTTGCCAGTTAAGGAGTTATATAGACTTCTTCTTATTAAAAAGATAGAAAAAAACAGCAAAGAAGTTGTATACTTGGACCGCCAGATCCAAAAGGCAGATCTGGAAATCGACATACTGAAACTAAAGCTAGAGGTGAGTGTATGGTCACAGGTGAATTAAGTATTGAAACTATTATAAAATCTTTTTTTTTTTTTTTTTTTTTAGGAAATGAAGAAGAAATAAATAAATTGCTGTGATTTTGTTTATTCATTATTGGTTGCATTTGTATGAAATAAAGAACACCATAAATTGCTGTGATTTTGTGTTTATTCATTTTTTTGTGGTGGTGGATATCATGTGTATTAATCTGAGAAGACATTGCGGCATATCATATCCCGGACTACCCTTCCATCCTGGAAATCTGCAGGGTTGATAGGGTCTTCCTCAGGGTCTTGTAATTGTAGGGCAGGGTGTTGCTCCCCTCTAATTATGGCAATATTATGGAGAACAACACATGCCACAATAATGTCGCAGGCCCTTTCAGGGGTTACCCTGAGGTGACGTAGGCACTGGAAACGTGCTTTCAACAGGCCTATGGTCATCTCCACCCGGGCTCTCGTCCTGCAGTGTGCCACATTGAAGCGCTGCTGTGGGCCTGGTTCAGGTTCTGGGTAAGGGGTCATAAGATTTGGTCGGCATGGGTAACCCCTATCTCCCAGCAGAAAGCCATCAATCTCTCCTGTAAGAAAGTTCACATTGCTTTAGAGCTGCATAGAAATTCCCCTGTAAGTGTTTAGAGCATACATTGAAATATGTGTATAGCATTTACTTACCCCTTTCCAGTCTGTTGCTCAGGGTTGACTCCCGATAGATTCTTGAGTCATGAACAGAGCCGGGCCACTTGGCCTCCACATTTGTGATTAAATGTGCAGCATCACATATGATCTTGACAGTGCAAAGAATGAGTCATGTTACAGTATTGTGATGTAGTCTTTGACCATTAGAAACAGTAGGCTGTCAGTGTACCTGCACATTAATACTGTGGATGGATCTCCTGTTCACATAGTCCGCTTCATTTTCAGAAGGTGCAATGATCGGAATATGTGTGCCATCAATGCATCCAACCACATTCGGAAATCCTAAAGGGAATTCTAATTATTAGGTTACTTCCAGGGGTCGCAGCAAGATATTCTTAACTGAATGTAATTTATCAGGTTAGCCTCATTTAACCCGATTTATACACCACTGACCTGCAATCCTGTGAAACTCCTCTTTGATGACTCTCACTGGTTTGTGCCCAGGAAACAATACAAAAATTCTCAGAAAGCGCTTAAGAGCGAGGCACACTTTCCTTACCGCTCTGCAAACAGTAGCCTTACTAAAATGTTCTGCATCCCCGATGTTATAAAGAAAACTTCCATTCGCAAAGAAACGTAAGGCAACGCAAAGAATCTGCTCGGATGTAAGAGCACGGCCGCGATGGTTGATGTGTCTGATGTAAGGATGGATGAGATTATGGATGTATCTTATTGACTGTAAAGAAAAACGGTAACGCTCAAATAAAAATGGATAGGGATATGACAAAAAATCCACTCTGGGCCTCAAAATCCTCTCCCGACGTAAATGTAACTCCCTACGAAGTAATACAGCCTCTTCGTCAACAGGATCATCCATAAAAGGACATGCCATTTCATTCCCTTTGATGCGCTCTGCGTGACTGAAATGTGCGCAATAAATATGTTCCCAAAGAATCAATGAGGTGTTTAAACACCACTTCCTCTTTAAAAAAGGGGAGGAGACCAAAATAAACTCTGGGTTTTCTGAAGAAAACCTGCTCCCGACCAGGTTAGGTTCACAGAGTAAGTTGCCATAGTAACTGACTCTGAGTATAAGTTACCTCTCTTTCAGAAACGGGCTTGACTTACCCTGCTTTCTCAGGTTTAACTTACCTCCCTTTCTGAAACGGAAAACTCAGAGTTTCCCTCATTTCAGGGTTAACCTACTCAGAGTTTTCACTTAACCTCCTTTCAGAAACAGGCCCCTGATGGCCACTAGAGGACACCCGCTACTGTTGGTTGTTGCTGTTGCGGTTTGCCGAATAAAGCAGTCAAAACAGTGCAGTCATGTCTCCGGTTACTCTCGTGTATGTTCTGAAACACAACAGAATAGTATATGTTATATAGCATATTGATGCAGACATAATTATGATGATGGTTTTATCCCTGTATAAATGTGTGTGTCTGTACTATCTGTGAAATAAACCAGCTCTCCTGTTTTCTCATCAGGTTCGGGTGGTTGAATCTGCTGCTGCTGTTTCGCTGTATCATATTATACTAGCGGTCAGTATCATATTTGTTCATATATTCAGTAGGCTATATTACATCACACACCATTACTACTTCTCTATACAATTGATTACGGAGAATATAGAGAAGCAATACATGTATTTTTCAGTATTGATTCTTTGGATTGAATTAATTTGATTCTGTCTGTGTTTGCAGGAACCTATGTTATAGGAAACAATCATATATCTGTGACGGGGAAAAAAGGAGAAAACGTCACACTATCATGTGAATCTCAAGACAGAGAGATTTTGGGTGTTTTATTAGACAAACGGTCAATTAAGATATTTGCTTGTGTGAAAGAGGAATGTAAGAGTGCAGATAAACGAGTGTTTAAAGAAGGATCATGTGACGTCATTATCAAGGATCTGAGATTCAGTGACGCTGGGAAATACACTTTAAAAGTCTATTATGATCAGACAGAAGAGGAGATCAGGGAATATCATCTTCATATTCATGGTAAAGTCAAAACTGATCAAACCATTAGTTTGTGCTTTCATGATTTCCTGAAAATGTTAACAGTTTAATAATATTACTATTGTGTGGGGCATGTGATCATCAAAAATATTAAATGTAACAAATTAACAATTATCCAATATTCCAATATAGACTTTTCAGTGGCTGGTTTTTAAATTATTACATTTGGTTACTTTAATCTTAAATTTGTTATTATGGCCTTGACTGATTGACACATTATAATAATCAATAATGTCTGTGTGTCCTCAGATGAGATCTCAGTGAAGAAAGGAGAGGATCTGAAGTTGGATGTTCTGTTGATCAACGCTGATAAAGTGGAGAGAAACTCTAGCTCCGGCTGGACAGAGGTGTGGAGGAGAGGTCACGAGGACATTACTGATCCACTGACCGACAGAGACATGACTATGAGAATTAATGACTTTACAGACACTGACACTGGAACATACAGAGTTCTGGATTATGAAGGAGAAATCTTGATCACAGTCACAGTCACAGGTGAGAGAAGATCAGTGGATGAGCAGAAATATTTGATCTTATTTTTTTAAATCAGGATTTGAACAGAAAATTGATGCTAGATTCTCCTCTACAGAATCTGGTACAGATGAAACACTGGATACACTGGAATCTGGTACAGATGAAACACTGGATACAGATGATGACTAAACTAATAAACAACATAGTAAGTAAAACAGGAGGCATTGAGAGATTTACACAATCTTTAAGCAGTGAGTTTAATAAAATAAAATAAAACATTTAAGAAGAAAATCTGTTCTCTTCCCTCCTTCCAACTGTAGAGCTCTGGATTATTGTGCCTGTGATTGGAGCTCTGCTGGTTCTGATGATGATTGGGATTACGGTTGCTGTCATGATATAACACCAGAACAGGAACGCAGAACATGATTTCTACCACCGGTCCCAATACAAGAAAGAGAACGGTAGTCCAGAGCATCTAGTGACGTGACTGAGTACATGTAATCTGCCTTCAGAACAGGATTCTGAAGCCTGGAGAAACTATAAAATGCGGGGCCGTCTGTTTGAGGAACGTCCACTCCCTGAGAAGACAAAGGACATTTCTGGAAAATGAACATTTGACTCTCTCTTGTGAAATGAACATCCCTCACCCGAGACGCAAGTCAAATGATACCAAACATGAACAGTGTTGTACGATCCCAGCATGTGGAGAGAAGAGATGGGGGGAAAAGGAGTGAAGGGAAAGAGATATAGATTAAGATGATACTCACCTCAGTATCATCTTAATCTACATCTCTCCTTCCCCCCCCCCCCCCCCCCCCCCCCCCCCCCCCCACCCCCGTCTCTTCTCTCCACATGCTGGGATTGTACAACACTGTTCATGTTTGATATCATTTGAAATGTCTCAGTGTGACTGTAAAAAAGGCCACTATTATGGTTCTATTCAAGTGTCTTAGTTCCTTTGCTATATGCCAAAATTGACGCATCCGTCCAGCGGGCCAATCAGCGCCGCGGAAAAGACGTGCAGGGCAGTGCTCCCGCCCACTGGCCGATCGAGAGTCTGACCGATCGAGAAAGCGGACGATGCAAGCTGTACTGTAACGATTTATCATTGCCAAAGAGTTGTGTGCGTGCCTGTAAAGTAAGTAGCAGCCTGTTTATACATTCTTCTCTACTTAGTTTATGAATGTTTGAATAGCCCCGCATGTGTAAAAGTTAATGTATGCGAGTGACAATACGAACTAACTCGTAAATATGTATGTGTGTATATTTACATACTACTTTCCTCACGTATTTCATTGTTATATTTAGAAGACATAATCTATGTGCCTTTTAGTCATTATATGGTCTATTTAATATATATATATCGCTCACTTCTAGAGCTAAAGCACTCTTTGGGCGCATGCGCACTAATGTGCCAGACAGCGCAAAGGTGTCGTATTTCAACCGCTCAGTATTAATCATTTCTAGCAATGCAGTTTTCCATATAATGGCAAATTTGTTCCTATTGTACTGTATTAACCATTGTAATTTAATATTCATTGTGGAGATTACTGTTACTATGTTTATTGTGACTACTATTATTTTTTATTGTTATTTGTACTTTTCTATTTTTTTTATATCTTTATTTATGGAAACCCACACACACATGCAAAGTCAAATTTATTCAGTGTACTGAGTTGTGGTGACAATAAATGGGTTATTCCCGAATACCTGATCATCTCTGGTAAAAGTCTCTCACCGGACGCTCTGTAGTGGGTCTGTTATCAACCGGCAAAATCAGCTTCTACTAGCCAACATTTTTACAGTGGCTGAGACTCATCCTCAAAGAAGTAAAAATATTTCAACAGATCCAAAGCTCAAATCGGATCTGAAATTTCCGCATACGCATATGATCGGAACTCCCCGCATCTCCCGTACTACTCTCTATTGGAAAGGAATGACTTCCGGTCCAACGGCTGTCGTTTGTCGTGTGCAGTGGGAAGGCGGCTTCACGGTACTGATCCGCTTGTCCGACACGACTGTCGCATGGTGTCGCGACCATAGACTGTAAAAAAATATGGACGTAGTGTCCGTGACGTCACCCGTAGGTTTCTGAAGAGCATTTTTGAAGCCTAAAGTGCTTCTTGGCCTCACGTCACTCCCTGATAACAGAAAATGGGCAAAGAGGCGGGGCATGAGTGGAGCTGAGGAGCCTGGCTATCTGAAACCACGCACACCTAGCTCGACGTGATCAAGTTAGCTCAGGCTTGGGAGCTAATGCTATATGCTACTGACAGTACCAAATCTGCAGACTGCACAGGGCCTCGCACTAAAGTGACAGTTGATGATGTAAAGCCAATTAAAAGTTCCTGTTTTTTAGCCTTCGAAATATTATAATAGTTAAAAGACATGGCTACAAGTGAGACTGTGTATCGTGATTCTGTACTATTCTGCTAGTTGAAAATGTATTATGCAGTAATTTAATATTACTCTGAGCGAGTGTGTGTGAGTGATTTATGTGCATACATGTCAGTCAGTCTTTTTTTATAGTCTATGGTCCGTCAGCGCGGCATCGCTCTTCAAGTTCGAAGAGAGCTTATCAGTCCATTTTAAATTCTGATTTTGGCCGCATCTCAAATGGGTTAAACCATACATATATTAACGTTACCTATGAAGTTCAAGTAAATGCGCTAGAAATCCGCGCTCATTTAAGGATGTGCATTTATTGCATGGATGGAGAAAGCGCCGACACCTGCAGGATTTTATGTGACGGTACATAATAGGGGTGTGACGAGATCTCGTGCCACGAGATCTCGCGAGACTAAAATATGACGAGATTTCCCGTTGAGTGAAAAGGTGTGTTCGACATCGGCTGCTGCTGGATGTAACTGATGGACTTCCGGGCAAGATGGCAAACTGAGCACACGGTAACCCAGAGCTCCGTTTGATTGTCCCCAAAACTCGCAGACTAGTCCTTCTTTTAATATAAAAAATACACCAGCACGACTACGTGGATACGTGACCCATTTGACTTACTCAGCGCGAGTTCCAGACTCTGAAATGCCGCTTTCTAACAAGATGAAGAAAGCTAATGCAGCAACTGCACTTCTCCCTCATGATTACTGCGCTGATGCCGACGACGATAACGACATGGAAACCTCCTCCGTGAAGGTGAGCCGTTCTCCTCCCGACTCCTACTAAAATACCTGTCCCGTTTAAGAAATCTAAAAACGAAGCAGAGGTATCCAATGCTACAATACTTGAAGCTGTTAACAACCTCTCCACCATGTTACAAGAACTCAATGTGCAAATGAAAAACAATATTGTCATGATTGCACAAGTGGCCAAAAGCGTGGAGTTTAATGCCAAAGAAATAAAAGACGGCCAATCCAAAACTCAAACTTTGGAAAAGGAGATGAAAAGGATTGGGACAGAGAACGTCGCTTTACAAGAAAGAGTCATTGAACTAGAGCGTTACAAACGGCGCTGGAATCTGAAACTGCGCGGGATGAAAGAGCAAGAAAATGAAAACACGAGAGAGAGGGTGTTACAGATCCTACTCAAAATCGCTCCGCATTGGGCTGACAAGATGGACAGTGTCGTCGACTCCGTCTCCGAAGTGATAATGCAGTTCACCATGAGGCACTACCGAGATGAGCTCTGGCGTCTGACCAAGAGATCTGCTGTGTGCAAGGAGCTGAATATAAATTTCGCCGAGCACATCCTACCAGCCGACCGGGAGGCAAGAGCAGCCATGTGGCCTCAGATTAAGCAGGCCAGAGAAGCTGGTCAGCGGGCCTACTTCAGGGGCCCAACTGGATACATAAATGGGAAAAGAATTGTGGTTCCTTAACCACACTCTCACATCGGTTCACCTACATCTCACTGTCTAACGTGAAGAAATTTGTTTACATTTCTACGAAGGACATCTAAGTTGACTGTTCTTAAGGGGACGTTGCCTTATGTTCACATTCTAAAGCAGTTTTCTCCTGCTGATATACCTCGGGTTGTTTTTCTTATGTGGTAAGTTACTGTTTAATGTTCACTGTTGATTCTAATTTCTGTTTCATTTCATTCAATGCAAGGGGCCTTAGAGACAGCATCAAACGAAAGGCAATTTTCCTTTTCTGTAAAAGCAAGAAACCACACTGTGTCCTACTGCAAGAGACTCACTCGACTGATACGGATGAAAATTTTTGGTCCAATCAGTGCGGTGATAAAATTTTATTTTGTCACGGAACTAAGCGGTACTGCTGTCCTTCTGAACAACTTTCCTGGGAAAATTGTGAAATCCAAAAAGAGCACTGGATCCTATGCGTTCTTTCAATCAAAGATTATTTTATTATCCTTGGAAATGTCTATGGTTATAACAACATAAACCAAAACAAAAATCTACTCTCTGAAGTTGATGATCTCGTTAAAAATTTGAAATTACGCTATCCAACAACTAATATTATCTTAGGAGGAGACTTCAATATGGTATTTAATGAATGGTTAGACCGCTCACCCACCAAGTTTCATAACCATCACTAACCCTCATTTAGTCAATTTCTGTAGCACTCATAATCTATCTGACCCATGGCGCTTTACACACCCCAACTTAAAATTCTCTTGGTTAAAGCTGCAAGCCCACTTTTGAAAAATCCCCAGAAATGGCATTCCCAAACTGAAACAGATACAGTTCATGAACCCTTTGCACTAAAAGCACAAGTATGATCTCATTTGAAAGCTGACACCTGGTAGTTTATTGTAAATGTAGAATTAATTATTGTCATAATGATTTTTTTTTTTTAAAATAGCTTCAAAGTTTTGTAAAGTTTTTAGAATTTTTTTTTTATGAAACATCTTCATGAAAATAAAATTGAAGTTGGCCCTGGAGCAATCTAGAAATGCACTGCAGCTAAAGCCATATGTGTGACCATTTTATATTTAAAATCTGAAAATGATAAGTCTAAAACTCTGTATTTAGTTAAATGTTTTTCAAGATCATGTCAAATTACTTTATTTTGATTACTCTAAAATGCAAACTGATGTTTAGTCATCTTCTGAGTCATCTATTCAGTCTATTGCCTCTATTGTTTTGTGGTCCAAACGAGCCTCATTCAGTGTCAGTCTCCCCTGCACACATTTACACCTCTCCAGACTGGTTATGGCTCTAAATATGCATTTCTTTTGTCTGCATTATAGCTACTAACGACTGGCTATTCACAGGCTATTCATAGGGTTTCAAACCCTAATTTCTTTTATCAAAGTTCTCACTAAATATTTGAAACTAGTATCAAATGCACTGAAACATTTCAGTAAGCATTCCTATTTTGAAAAAAATCATAAAACAATAACTGCTAGTAGCAGGTGCACGGCACCTGGGCTAGCTAGCATGTTAGCTTAGCACACCATCAATAGACGACCATTTATGAGATTAAAACCATGTTTGTGAACCAAACTTACTTTATAACGCAAGTTGAGTGTTTTAAATAATCTTCTGTGATCTGATTTGGCTTCAGATAAAAAAAAAAATCCGACAGAAAGTGTATTATTTATACTGTTTTGCACGATGATGAAATCTATATCGATTAGCATTACATTATAAATATAATCTATTATTATGAAATACCTAGCATGGCTTGAAGA
This sequence comes from Tiaroga cobitis, assembly GCA_030578255.1. NCBI lineage: Eukaryota > Metazoa > Chordata > Actinopteri > Cypriniformes > Leuciscidae > Tiaroga > Tiaroga cobitis. The sequence continues at coordinate 43,191,573 of CM060609.1, read as the reverse complement.
ACACAGGTAACTCAAATATCATTGCAATCATGTTTATTGTCTTCAAAACATCTTTATCTGCATGTTACAGCGATCTCTGTCAGATACTTTCTGTATCAGTGACGTCCTGGAATGTCACATGACTATGGGTCTTCTTCATGATCCATATATGGACTATTATTGTGCACAGCAGCGCCCTCAGGGTACTGGTATGAATTGAAAACACAGCACATCATAATGGTTACATCGACGCATTTGGGTATAAATTCAATAAATATTATTCCTGTCTATAGAAATATGATGTGAATCTATGAGAATATATCAATATTTCTCCAAGTCTGCACATTTTTGAGCTAAAGCCCTGAGGGACGTTGTTTTGTGAATCGCTTTCATTACGACAGCACGGAGTGTTTTTTCCTGAATGGACCAGCTGACGCTCATAATTCATATTAAAGGTATCGACTCATTTTTTTCATTTAACCCTCTACTGCACGCATTATTATGCACTGATGGAAAAAAAATTTACAGTGTTTTTATATATATAAAATGGACTCAAATTAACATTTCTTTTTTTTTTTTTTTTTTTGGGGGGGGGGGGGGGGGGTACATTGTGCAACAATGGAACAGTTTTCTCCCAAAATGACATGAAATTCATAGATGATTACGGACCTGTCTTATAGAAATTAAAATTGTTTTTACTATTTAAAATGTTTTCAAGAGCTTTGTATACAAAATATGAAACTAATTTTCAAAGTATTATTTCAACATTTACAAAACATCTGGCGCAAACTGCCAGAACTGTTCAAGTGAAACTACTCAATATGAAACGATTATTTCAAGAACATTTACAAAACATCTGACGCAAACTCATAAGAACTGTTCAAGTGAAACTACTCAATGTGAAACGCCTTGAAGCAGTTCCTTTTCCACCCCAGGAGCTGCAGGTGCCTCCTCCTGAACCTCAACTTCAAATGAAATATAAGAAAAAATTGTTACTGCTGCCATCAAGTGTAGGATGATAGAACATGCATGTGTGTGTGTGTGTGTGTGTGTGCGCGTGCGTGTGTGTGTGTGTGTGCGTGCGTGCGTGTGTGTGTGCGTGAGTGTGTGTGTGTGTGTGTGTGTGTGTGTGTGTGTGTGTGCATCTGCATGGGGACTGCACAGCGACTTGTGTATGTGGTTATTTTTTGTTCACCATACAGATTTTGCAATGACAAAACCTTCAAATTCTTGATATACTTTACACCTTTCCCAACATCAGCTCAACACTGTGCACTGTGCATTTTCTGAACAAAATTTGCGTATATATATTTTACTTTTATACTTTACTTTTACTTTACTTTATAAATATATAGTGCATCCATACAAAGCTACTCTGCATTAGCATGGGCAAAATATTGTTCCATTACTGCACAATGTTGCCATATGGCAACATACCTTTTTTATTGAATAAAAAGGTAATAGTAGTATCAAAACAATGTGACAATGATTGAAAAAAGATTAGAATTTACCCCAGATGCTTGACATATTTTTTAAATTCTGAAGAAATATGAAAAATTGAGGAAAATCTTCACATATTCACGAGCACTTCTTCAGCAACTGGAGTCATCAAAAGTGTGTGAAGAAATGACAGTTTAAGGGTGTGTGTAGTGTGATGTGATGTCATCAAAGCATATCATTGGGTACCACCAGGTTCTACCATGAATTTAAGATTAAAATGAGCTTATGTTTATTTTCAAATTTCAAGAAATGTCCAAAGAAAGGGTATGTTGCCATATGGCAACACCGTGCAGTAGAGGGTTAATAACTCCTGACACAAATTAAGACATAACTGTCACTATAAGTTTCTCAGAATACAATAGTGGTCAAATACTGAATCTTGAGGCTTATATCTGTTTAATGATGTATAGTTTGTCAAGGTATAACATTAAATCTGATAGTAAATTTGAACTAAATAAATAAAAAAACGCTTCAGTGCGCCGACGCACTGGCGAACGTTAAGAGGTTTTGAGCCGAATGGTTCAATCAAATCAAGGATTGACTTTTGGTTAATCTCTGACAGTGTAAAATACTTAGTATCTAACTGCTCTATATCTTCTGCTCCCCTATCTGACCACTGCTATATTAATCTCACCTTGAAACCCAGTAATAATCACAAACGAAACAAGGGTTATTGGAAACTAAATGCCAATCTGTTACAATCCGAAACGTATAGCCAAGCGGTTAAGGACATAATTTATGAAATTACTCAAGACTCCAACTTTCTATCTTATAGCTCCAAATGGGAATTTTTAAAATTCAGAATCAGAAACTTTTCAATCTCTTTCAGTAAACAATTGCAACAATCTGCCCTTTTAGAGGAGACCAATTTGACAAGAGAGAGTAGTCTCTGTTGGAATAAACCCACGCTTACGGATACTGACAAAAGGAAACTACTTGCACTACAAACTAAATTAGATAATATTTATACAAGAAAAGCAAATGGAGCCTTCATCAGATCCAGAGCAAAATGGATCGAGGAAGGAGAAAGAAACTCTTCTTATTTCTGTAGATTAGAAAAAATTTGCCAAGAAATAACATATGAACACTGGTCATTAATGAAAAGTATGTGCTCTGATCCTACAACTATAACCAATGAAGTTTATTCCTTTTACGGCAACTTATATTCTTCTAATTTCTCAGCTAATGCAACAGAGGCCTTCTTTAATAAAATCAGAGGTTTTATTCCCCAAATAAATGAGGACTTCCAAAATACATGTGAGGCAGAGATCACGTATAATGAGCTTGAAAAGGCGTTACAATGCCAACTTTTATAAACATTTCTGGGAACATATCAAAGCACTTTTATTTGAAACACTTAAAGAAGCTTTAAACAACCGATCTCTTCCGCAGACGTTGAGGCAAGGTGTAATTGTTCTCATTCCAAAACCAAACAAAGATCCCAAAATTTTGGACAATTGGAGACCGATAACACTTTTAAACAACGATTATAAATCGCTAACACACATTTTCTCAAATCGTCTTAAAGAGGGTCTTCCTCAAATAATTAGTGACACTCAATCAGGATTCATGAGAGGTAGATCAATACACAATAAGTTCGCCTTGTCCTTGATTTACTTGAATATAAGGAGCATATAATGGACGATGGCTTTATTCTCTTTTGGGATTTTTACAAGGCGTTCGACACGCTAGAACACCCCTTTATTTTTGAGGCTCTGGAACTCTGTGGTTTTGGGGAAAAATTTAAAAACACTATAAAATGTTTTTATAACGACACCAACAGCTCAATATCTCTCTCAGGTGCACTACGCCTCGCTTCACCATCAAAAGAGGTATAAAACAAGGCTGTCCCATCTCACCCTCACTTTTCATTATTGCAGCTGAAATGTTATCAATCCTCGTCAAAAATTCAGATATTGAACAGTTAAATGTCTTTGATAACCAAATAGTTATAAGTCAGCTGGCTGATGACACCACTCTATTTCTTAAAAATGTTGAGCAGGTCCCAAAGGCTACTGAAACTATAGACTTATTCTCAAAAGCTTCTGGGTTACAACTGAACCTGAAACAGTGTGAGTTGTTATCTATGACTGCCACCTTGAGGCAGCATATGGTATCCCTAAAACTACAGTTAAATACTTGGGTATACATAACCAAAGATACTAAGTTGAGTGAAACATTGAATGTATGGAACAAAATGGATGTATGTAAATTAAGATTAGTTGGTTGATTAGACCGATGGTTAAATAGAGATCTTTCTCTGTTTGGTCGCATCTATATAACCAAAATGGAAAGCCTTTCAAGGTGCATTTGCCCAGCCTTTTCTTTATCTATCCCCAACAAAGCGGCTAAAACCATCAATACTTGATTACATCTGGAAAAGAAAACCCCATTATCTAAAAAAAGCCACTATAGTGAAAGACTATGAAGATGGTGGGCTACAAGCCATAGACTTTGATTGTATAAATGGAGCCTTGAAGACTAAATGGTTAAGATGCTTTCTAGCTACAGTAGCTTCTGGTATTGTGTTTCCAGGGAACTGTTTAAAACAATTGGAGGTATTGGTTTACTTTTACGCTGTGATTTTAATGTTCCAAAACTTCCTATAAAACTGTCTGCATTTCATTCACAAGTTCTGTTATATTATTTGTACAAACACAATTTTACTCCCCATGATGTCCATCTGGAACGGCAGATTCATTCTCTTTAGAAATAAGTCCCTGTATTTCAGTGAATGGATGGATAACAACATTTGGTCTGTCATACATTTACTGGACAATTATGGCAATGTTTTATCCTTTGAAGATTTTGGTGCAAAATTGAATTTGCAGTGTAATCGTAAACATTATGATATTGTTATCCAAAGCATCCCTTCTGCCTTCCTGTTGATGGCAAATGCACGACCTCAACTGTCCAACCCTCCTCTTCTCCCTTCATTGATGATTGCTGGTCACTAGTATTGTAGTAAGACTTTGCAGAACAAATTGTTCCGTGATCTCTTTACTCTGACTTTATACCCAATGCAATTCAGCCGTAATGCTGCTTCTCTTATCTTCAGTCATTCTTCTCTGAAGAAACTACGCACAGATTTCTCAAAGTTACCTTTATCACCAAAACCTAAAGAGCTCCATTTCAAAATATTTAATGATATATATATCCTTCAAGAGACCTCCTCTCACGTAGATTTAACTTAGAGCTAACTAACTGTATATTCTGTGATGAGGACATAGAGACCACGGATCATTTGTGTTTCTTCTGTCCTGTCAGTAACACATTCTGGTGTGACATGTATGATTGGCTGGAGCTTTATCTCCAGTCTCCCTCCAGTTTCACTAAAGATAACATCACATTTGGAATTATAATAAAAGACAAAAAATATGAACTGCTTTTAAACACATTAATTATCTCGGGTAAATTTTTCATCTACAAATGTAAATGTATAAAAACATTAGAGAATTTGCATTGTTCTACAAGTCATGAAGTGGTTCATGAAGAAGAAAAAACTTCTTAAGTTTATTGATGCCTTGAAATTAATTGAAGCCCCTTAACTATGGTCTTATAACTGTTTTTTATCTTTATCTTCTGTTATTTTTCTGTTTATTATTATTTCAGTTATTATTATTTTACTTTAATTTACTCGTCTTTTCTAAAGTTGCTTGTAATTGTACGTGCTTCGTTTCCTGTTGGCACTGATATTCTTGTGAATTATTACTAAGCCAGACATTGTTGCAAATTTACACTTCAATAAAAAAATAATAAAAAAAAACTTAACGAGATCTGGCTACAAAGTACCTACTCTAAAAACTACGCTCGTTAAGTAAGTACTTTTTGAAATTAAGTACCTTAATTTCAAAAAGTACTTAAAAGGGGGGGGGGGGGGGGGGGGGGGGGGGGGGGGTCCGGTAATAAGGTGTCGAAGAGAAAAGTTTTACAAGAATGAGAATAGGGCACACTGGACTAAACAAAACATTACAGCTAATAGGAAAACATAAGTCAGGAAATTGTGAGATATGTAATGTGCCAGAAACAGTGGAACATGTCTTTATGATATGTAAGAAATTTAATAGAGAAATGGTTTTAATTAAAAGGAAAATAGAGGACAGTGGGGAAAGGTTTATCTTCAGAGATATTTTGTCTAAGGCTTCCGATCATAGAGTAATAAAATATATGTTTGAATTTTTAAAGAACACTGGACTCATTGACAGAGTGTAGTTTTTTTGTTGTTTTTTTGTAAGCCATAGTGATGATCAAGCACACAACTGGAGGGTGGCGGTAGTGCGCTAAGTTAGTCCGCATCCGCCGTTAAGAAGAAGAAGAAGAAGAAGAAGAAAAGTCTTCTGAGGTGAGGAGAGCAGTTCACGGTATCATATTTACACAACCATCACACACACTTTTATACAGTTTGATTAAGCGACAGGCTCATTTCTGTTTTGTTTTCATCGATCACAGCGATACTTGTGCGTCTTTTCTGGCGTCTTCCTCCTGAAATACACATTTAGTGCAGCAGCAGCGAGCCTGAGGAGAATATGTGGAGTTCATTCAGACCTGAGCGGTTTTGAGTGTTTTTGTGTTCGTTTGTGTGATTGTTTCGAACTGTTACTGACTGTCAAGTTAAGAGTCAAAGTTTGAGATCTGTGAGGGGAATGGGACTCGATATCAAGTGTTGCTGCCGCCGTTTTATTTCTACTTTTCGACATTTTTGGCAGATCACATGTGATTTACGTTGTTAAAATACTGGAACAGATACACGGCTAAATAGTAAATACTGAGCTTAAGATGACTTATTTAGGATCATTGTCAGTTTTGAATAACATTAGTGCAATAAATCTAGTTACTAGAAAATCTAAATATATTTTAGATTTTGGCATTATGCTGCTGTAGTTATTTAGATGAGGTGGTTTATTAAGATGAATGCCATTAGTGTTTGTTTTTACTTTTTTATGTTTTATCCTTGTCATGTTGTGAGAAGCAACAGTATTTCCTTCAATAGAGCAGTTTTAGAGGCTTTTGTCATCTATCCTGACTCAAATAATGTTTCTAACAGCAAACACTCAGAATAAAGTGAGATGATCTGCTGAGGATCCTGAATGGCTTGTTGAATGGGTGTTGGTTAGTCTGAGGATCATCAATATTAACAGATCTGCTGAAAACACTCTTTATTTCATGACAATAGTTCCTGTTTTCTCATTTATAATGCTGATGTCTTCAGATCTCCTGTAAATGTACATTTAAAACGTATTTCATTGTCAACTGACTGAGGGTATTTGTTGGTTACTCTGTGCGTCTATGTGTTTATGATTTTTATCTGTTTTTCTTTCCATTATTTATACTTTGAAGAATTTAAATTATTTTTATTTGTTTCTTTACTTGTTTCATATGTTACAAAAACAGCCTTTTTCCACCTTAGAAACATTGCTAAGCTACGTCACATGCTATCAGTCTCTGATGCTGAAAAGTTAGTTCATGCATTCATGACCTCGAGACTAGATTACTGTAATGCTTTATTAGCTGGTTGTCCTGCATCTTCAATAAACAAGCTACAGTTAGTCCAAAATGCAGCCGCTAGAGTTCTTACTAGATCAAGAAAATATGATCATATAACACCGATTTTATCATCACTTCATTGGTTACCTATTAAATTCCGTATCAATTACAAAGTATTACTACTGACCTATAAAGCCCTAAACGGTTTAGCTCCAGTATATTTAACGGATCTTCTATCGCCCTACAATCCATCGCGCTCTTTAAGATCACTAAATTCGAGGCTTCTGGTCATTCCTAGGATATCCAGATCCACCAAAGGAGGCAGAGCATTTTCACATTTAGCTCCGAAGCTCTGGAATAGCCTTCCTGATATTGTTCGTTGCTCAGACTCGCTCTCCCAGTTTAAAACTAGACTGAAGACGCATCTATTTAGCCAGGCATTCATATAATATTTTTAATCTTACAGTTAAATCCGGCCTATAGTTCATAACCGTCAGAGGAGAGCTGGCCCCCGACTGAGCCTGGGTTCTCCCAAGGTTTTTTTCTTTCTCCATTAGGTCACTTGATGGAGTTTTAGGACACCTTTAGGTCACTTGATGAAGTTTTTCGGTTCCTTGCCACTGTTGCCTTTGGCTTGCTCGGTTGGGGATATTTAATTTAATCAATCAATAATACTATTGATCAGCCTTACCAAACGTGGACGTTTTCTTTCCACTAGAAACAAACATTATTGTGCTATTTTAATTTACTACTGTGAAGCTGCTTTGATACAATCTGTATTGTAAAAAGCGCTGTACAAATATACTTGACTTGACTAGATAATGCTGGGTACACACCAAAAGATAATTCTGATTTTGGGCCGATTTTCCCCCTTCCGACAATCCTAGCTATGTCCCGATTATCTTGATGGTTCTACAGATTATCTTATCAGATTTTCCCTTGGTGTGAGGTGTGTTAAGAGTGTCCGAACCTGCTCGGAAGAACATCGGAGCCGCCCCGATCGCGAATCGTAAATATTCAACATGTTGAATATTTACGATCAGAAATCCTGATGTGTGGGGGGAACCCCGATGACAAACGTGCGCACGCTCTGGAGATTATCACGTGAAACGAAACAATATCCAATCAGAAAGCAAGATGATGGAAGCATAACAAACGCAGTCATGGCGTTGCAAAAAGTTAAATTGATGTGGACAGCAGAGATGGAGGATCAGCTTGTTGATTTGTGGCAACAGCACGAATGTTTTTCTGTGAAAATCATTCCAAACACTATCATCGCAATTTCTTCCTGCATATCGTCCGCCAAGCTTATTCTGAAGTCTCGCGAGATTTTGTGAGATTTCCTTTGTTCACAGTCGAGACTCTGGTTGAAAATCTGTTTGTGTGTGGTGTTGCTGTCTTTGTCACATCATGGCACACCACACACTATAGGAGCAAAACGCTTAAATCTAGGATTTTTTGTCCTCATGTTTGTGGTCTATCACATTTTGAAAATCTTATAAGATGTAAAAAATCTTTTGGTGTGTACCCAGCATAACTGTATTATAATTAAGAAGCAGAATAATGTTAGGATTAGTAATACAAATAATTAATGATTGGCATCAGTTACTGCACGATGATAGATAGATAGACAGACATAAATGCTAAGTGTCATAATAAAAATAAATTCAGTAATTTATTTTTTTCATTTAGGCAGATCAGCTCCTCCCACTGCAATCACATCATCAGTGAAGCTCCTCCCACATCAGTCACATGGTCAGGGAAGCTCCTCCCTCTGTAATTCTCCAATAAATGCTGTAAATTCCCATCAGCTACAAGTGAAGACGAGCATCAGAGCATCAGGAAGAGCTGAAATCTGCAAAGACTGAGTTTATTAAAGAGGACAGTGAGAACACGAGTGATCCAGAACCTGCAGAATGAAACACACTGAAGATCCTGAAGAACAAAGAGGTTGGTGTTTATTCTTCATTCATTCATGATGCTGAAGAACATTCATGTTAGAAACATTCAAGCACTTCATCACATTTAGATAAACAGTTAACAGTTAAATAAGTCAGTAAAGGGTAGGGCTGGGTATCGTAACAAAATGTTCGATACCGATACCGATACCGATACCTTGACTTCGATACCGGTTCCTGAACGATACTTTTTTCGATACCAATTTTGTTTAACAATATAACATTACCTAATTTTTATTTTTTTTGTTCAGTTTGTTGACTTTTTTACACTCATATTTTGAGTATGTAAAAAAGCACCAATGCTGAAGTTTTCTATGTTTCCTAATCATTTAACATGTATTCTTTACTTCAATGAGCTCATTGTTTCTTCCTTAACTTAATGCATTGTTTAACAATGAAATTGAATGAAAATTAATAGAAATGCATTACACTGTCACCTCTGATAACAGATCACTCTAAATTGTAATTTAGACACATTCATTTTCTGTAAAGCTGCTTTGAAACGATATGTATTGTGAAAAATGCTATACAAATAAATGTGAATTAAATTAAATATAGGCTACTGGGGGGCGGATATATGCCTCGCGCTCCGCACACATCAAGCTTGCCGCAAAGCACTGGCAAAAGTAGCCTAATGATTATGGATGTGTCGGGAAACAACAGCAAGGAGATATTTTAATTGTTTATTAATGAACAAGTGTTTACTAATGGTGTGTTCACTGTTCACACCGAACGCGAATTTAATTATTTGCGCTAGTAGATTAGATACAAAGTCAAAGACGGGGATAGACGCATCATTCGCGCCGGGCGTCGCGAATGATGCGAATTGGGCGACGCGTTTTGAACTCGAGCGGAAGATTGAAGCGTCTAACTAGACGCGATAGACGCCTATTTGACGCTCTATTCGCGTTCGGTGCGCTTTGTATGACACACCGCTTTGCCTTATCAGATTTACCGTGTTACCGGTCTTGGCAGCAATTATCTTGTCGAAAATATTGCATCGCGTGCTTCTGGCAAACACACACACACACACACACACACTACAGCCTCACATGCGACAAGCCAAGTCTCTGGGCAGCCGCGTAAACTAGTGTTTTTCCTCCACAGCCAATCATGCTGCATGCATGTTTCACTGACGTTGACGAGATTAACCACTAAGGTACCGAAATTTGGTACCGAAAAACAAGACATGTTTCGATACTCGGTAGTACCGAGGCAATTCGGTCGGTACCTAAAAAGTACCGAACTCGGTACCCAGCCCTAGTAAAGGGAGGTTTGAGAAATGTTTATATTTGATTGTCAACATCAGATCAAGCTAAATACTATTTTAACTGTTTTATTTTCATTTATTTTATATCTGGTTCCCAATTTGCAACAACGTTACCAGAATTCTAGTCATTTCCAACATGTTTAGGAATAATCAGTAAAATTACTGATAAAGTCGTATTTGTCAAATATCAAAGTTATTCATAGTTAGAGATTCTTCTTACAGTGACTTTGGTAACAGGGTTGATGAAAACAGTCAATGCTACAGTTTGTGTAAAACTGAGACGATGGATTGAGATTATTCTCTTGTCTTCCCATCATGCAGTAGAAAGAGCCCAGATGATGTCACTTCCTGGGTGCCACAGTTTTAAGAAATGCTCTGTTTTTAAAAGGAGGAAAATCATTTCAGGAGTAACAGGGTTGAGTGAAACATGAAGGACACAGATAATGCTAATACACATGGTTAATTTAAAACTAGTTAAAGCCGAGGCCTCACTACACTTTGAGCTTTTGAAATTTCTACAAACACTGCAAAGGTCGTGAAATGACGTCACATTCTGTGGCAGCTTTTTTACAAACATTAATTTAGCATATGACAAATAATAATAATTCAAAATTTAAAAATAAACAATCCACTCCACTTGAATGCTAAACGCTTGTGTTATTTCTCACAGGGTTATTCACTTGAGCTTGTGTTTCTGGTGTCCCACTTTCTCATGCGTATGGATGGAAGTCAGTGCAAGGAAAAGTCTAGTGTGAACGGCCATTAATAATTCATACATTTTTAGTCAAATAAATATCAATCTCAAAGTTGGTGTTAAAATATGGCAGTATTGTATATTTTAATGTTAATATCATGTTAGATAATTGTGTCATTGATCAAATATATTTAATATTTCTTGTTAAAGAAACATGGGATTTGTGTCTGTTTTAAAAATATTAATCGGAAGATAATTTTACCTCATTTATGGAAAGTTTCAAGGAAATAATATTGTGTTAAAAGCTATATATATCTGCGAGCAGCAATGAAGGACCCAAGCCGGTGGTACCGCCATCCCGGTGCCTTTAGTTTAGTTGGGCCCGTCATCGCTGCTCGCAGATATATATATAGCTTGACAAAAGCACAATGTGTGTTATTGCGAGGGAACACAAATATAAGTAAATACTTTGCAGTTTGAATGATGTCCTGTATGAACAAAATGGAGGATGTTTTTATGTCTACATTGTTCAATCACGCCACACACACACACACAACATTATTGTGCATTCTTATAGCCTTAATAAAATATGATAATAAAAGTTATCTGATTTACCTACTGATTTAAAACTAGAGACTGATGGCAAAGCTTTTAACAGAGGACTTAAATAATGGCTAAAAACGAAACAGCAGTGCTCGCATGAATAACTAATGATATTTCTCTGACTCTGATGCTTCTGCTTTATAATTTATGTATGCAATTTGTTTTTTCTTTTCTCTGTAATTATATGGTATATTTTAGCTATCCTTTTCTGTTAGTATTTTTAGTATTATTTTGCTTACTAGTTTTGTTACTGTATTTTATTTCCAAAAGCCTCCCGTGGACAGGTGTTGAAAATTAGCATTTGTGCTAAAACACTTAAACAAATGCATATGGTTCGTCCAATGTAATTGTATGTCCATGTCAAATAAATAAATAAATAAATAAGTCAACATAACATATAAAAATTACACTGCTCTGTTTACAGGTTTCAGTTAGTCAAATTAAATACTTTTTTAAAGACATTTTAAGACCATGAAGATTGAAATTTAAGAACTGCACAACTAGGGTTGATTGTTGGTTGGGTTTTATCCGATACCAGTACCTACTCGGTATTTTTTAAACGGTTCCGGTGCCTGAAACGGTACTTAAGAAAACAAAACCGCTCACACTTTGTCAAAAAAAATACCCTTTTATTTACAGGGCCAAACTGGACACAATAGTAACTTAAATCTTTAAACAATATAAATACAAGTAACGTATGGTAACAATAAATAAACAAATATAAAATAAAAATTCACATTTACATAATATCAAATAAATATTGTATCAAACAATGTAATAATACTGGAGATTAATAGAGATTACAATCAGGGTAATCTAATATCGACATCGCTACAGGTTCCCATGTTTTGTCTGCTTGAAGTTAGATGAGTTGATGTGTTATCTGGTCATTGTACTAGTTACGCAGCGCTTAGCTTGGCGAGTTTGGTATTTCGTTCCCACTGCGTCTTAGCTACGCAGCTTTGAGTAAACCTATGAAAGAGAACGTCTCTGGTTACTGGTGTAACCCATGTTCTCTGAATAGGGAACGAGACGCTGCGTTCGCTGCCAAACTCCTCGCGCTGCCGACAAGCTTCCTTTTTCGGCAGAGAAATCTGAGTAGCAGATGATGCGCGCGCTAATATAATATGACGACGTAAGAGCGTCAAGGCGGCGCCCGCGCCATCACCTAGAGGGCGTTCTGACGCGTAATTTTACACGTGAAATGCAGCCAAACCTTGGAGCGTTTTGTCTTCGGCATCTTCATTAATCCCCTCGCTATCAGCAGACGTTCCGGGAGTCTCCCGCATATTGACAGCGGCTCCCTGATGCCCGCAAATTAGTTAAAATCTCCCGGAATCAAGAGCGCGCGAGCAAGAGCGCGCATGCGAGACAGAACAGACTGTGCTCCAAACCGTATAGTGAGAGAGCGAGAGACTTTGCGTGTGTGCGCCTCATGACACAGAGACTCAGGCACCGAAATTTTCGTTCTTATTCGGTCTGGTTACTACCGTTTACGTCGGAACCGGTTCCCTATTGGCACCGAGTTTCGGTACCCAACCCTATACACGACACATTGCCCAAAAATTATTCAAATCAAAGAATTCATTTTGTCAATGAATTTAGTCATTGAAAAAGCATTAACTTAAATTACAGAAAAAGCAATCACATTAGTAACCTTCCAGACCCAACAACGCGTGTCAGAGAAAAGAACAGAATCAGATTGAATTTTTTATAGAAAATTGTGCTTTGCATATTAGACTGTAAAAAACACATTAGTTGATCATAACTAGAGATGAAATGGTATGAACATTTCATTTCATGATTATAGTGACAAAAATGATCACAGAATCCTGCTCAAAAAGTACTAATACTACACAATAAAAACAAATTCACCAAGTTTTATATTGAAAAACAGCAAATAACAAATAAAATTAGCATCAACACGCACTAACATAAACATTAACATTAAAATAATACCATTTAAAATGATAGCCAGATTGTCTGTTGTTTTATACTGTTTTATACTAACATGTAAGTTCAATTAAAGTTTTGACAAAAAAAGTTTTTTATAAAAGATAAATGTCACATATTTCAGACTTTAAAGGGACACTAAGTAAGAATTACTCCCATCTAGCGGTGAAATTGTATTTTGCATTCAAACGAATTGTGCTCTCCAGCGCCTCGCGTTTTCAAATGCGTGTTGCATCTACGGTAGCCGTTATGTACCAAAAAGCTATGACAGGATGTCTTCTAATAGCACTTCGTCGAGTTTTCCTTCGGGTGAACAGGTTTGTTATTTCAAACAAACTTCAAATTGACACAACGAACAAACGAATGTTACAGTATGAAATAATGAGTGTCAAAAACATGAACTATTGTAATTAGTAGTTATGCCTTCTTTATTCGTTATATTTTCTGAAGTAGCCTACGTGCATTGTTAGATATCATCATCAACTTTTAACTATACATGTTCATCTGTCTATAAAATAAAGTACACAACCAAACTATGAAAAAAGCTTGTAATTAAGACTGTAACACTGACTTGCCTGTCGAGAAGAAAGCAGGACTTCAGCGTCTCTTTTGAAATCTTTCTCCTGCATTAGCTCTATCCACCTGGAAAAAGCTATCCCGACATTAACTTGTGTTTTTTGTAATCTCCGGTCATGTTGAGTTGTACTTTTACGATCTATTTTGGACTTTTCTGGCGACGAGGATTTGCAACGCAGCCTTTTAAACTTGCTGGGGCAGTGACAAGCGCCTCTCACTGCTCTGCTCCTCCGCTTCTGCTGCGTTCAGTCACGTCACGCCGGCTCTGAATGAAAACGTGTTGTGGAAACGCGTTGGCCTAGTACTTTTTGTCCCTCTCTGCTATTATAGTTTTTCAAGATGGCGGAACTACATGGAAGCCTCCGTGGACTTACCCGTCCCATGTATATAAATATAATAAATTCTTTGTTTACGAGGATAAATCAGATAATTGGCAGAGGTATTTGTGCACCATTGAGGACATATTTATGAATAAAAATATTGATTTTAGATTATAAATTACCTAAAAAGTTACTTAGTGTCCCTTTAAATAATTTAGTGATTCCCTAGTTATATATATTATATATATATATATATATATATATATATATATATTTTTTTTTTTTTTTTTTTAACTGACAAGACAGATTTTTACTTGCCTGACCTAAGAACAATAAAAAATAAAAAAATAAAAAAATAACTAGGGAATCACTTAAACGAGAGGATTATTCTGATTTTATGATACTCAAAATATTCCAAAACAAATCCTTTAGACTTAATGATATTCAGAACAGAACAAGAATAAAAAAAATAACTATGAACAAGCCAAAACGAAATAAAATAAAAACCAAAGTAAGCGGTGTTAGGCTCACATAACTCTCATGATTAGAATCCAAATGTTTCAACATTTGCGATGTATTTGAATGCTAAACTATTCTTTATTATAGGCTTTGTACTTCACTCACGTTCCAATATTGACAGAAAAAAATCATCCTCTTCACACGCAAAAGTGTGCTTGGAAACATCACAGAGGAGCGATGCTGTGAATGGTACGAATTGTAATACTGACTATTTAAACAGAGCAGTGTAATTTGTATATGTTAGGTTGACTATTTTATTATTATATTTTATTATGGCTATAATGAACAGGCTGCGATGTCAAGATTGCAATGCTGGAGTGTGTGTGTGTGTGTGTGTGTGTGGGGCACGGCGCGATTGAACAGTGGACACATAAAATCATACTAAAAATTCATACAGGACATCATTCAAACTGCAAAGTGATTTCTTATATTTGTGTACTCTCGCAATAAAACACAACATCAAGCTTTTGTAAAATACATTCAAGCAATACACCACCCCCCTCCCCTCCCCCCAAAATGGTGGTAGAACAGAGTGAACATTTTTTTAGTTCATTCCTACATCCATATGAATTCATTGAAAATGCTCGCTCTACTCTGCACCATTATCAATGTCTGTGCAGACGACTGTATTTTACTTTCGCTTTTAAGTTAGCGATTTAAAAGCCCCCAGCGCTGTCACATGGCGAATAACCGGTGGGAAAATATTCCCACAGTCACAATCCGAATATATTTATAGATAAATAAATTGAGAGAGCTGATCTTGTGTTTTAAAGCGTGAAGATGTAACACCCTCTGGAGGTGTTTGAGCCAATAAGATACGTTTTCCTTTGGAGGGAAATTATTTTACGACCTATTGTTCAAGCAGGCCTTTGAACATGTCGTTTGATTGGATGTTTAACACAAGAATCTTTAAGATGCTTATAATACTAATGCGTCACAAAGTTAGCCTAATTTAAATTAACAAATGGGAAACGAAGATTGGAATTTATAGAGACCAAACATGCCACACATATATGATTTTAGTTAACCATAATATGCAAAGTCTGAAACATTAACCCAATAGAGTTTACAAGAATACAAAAGCCAAACCACATAAAAGGAAAATCATGAGATGGGGAAAATTAGATGCATGTTTACACATTTCTCAAGTGGTAATATATAGAATATATTGGATTAACAGGGTTTATTTCTCCTCCTCTGCAATAATTAAGTGAGAGTCACAGCTTTCTGGAAATTCCTTTGGGTCGTAAAACTCTTCTCAGTCTCAGTGTGTCCTGTAACGAGACACTGCGTTCTGCCAGTGTGTTAGTTTCACAGGCCTTTGTAGGGAGAGTGAGTTTGCTGGATTATTCATTAAATAAATTAATTTGTGTTGTCTGATTGGTCCAGGCGCTACAAATGACATGATTTATTTATTATTTAAAAAACATTCTGGGTATTTTTAAACTTAAGCATAATTCTTAAATAAATAAAATAAAAAAATAAATAAAATGGGTTTAGTTCTGATATTTGTATAATGTTATATATAAATAAATGGTGTATACTTGCATTTTTAGAAGACATGAGGCTTTTAGTGTTTCCTTTTTTGACATTACTTTAATCCCTCGCCATAGCAAAACCGTTTGAGATGTATTATCCGTTCACAATTTAGCATCTTTAATGTTTTTTCATCATGTTGAAAATGTTTGGTGGGAATAAAATAAACCACTTAAGAGTAGTGGGTAAAAATTCAGAGGCTGATTTAGCAAAAAAGCCACATTCAAACCAAAATATCTGACTTCCTGTTGGTCGGAGCTAATGACTGTAAATTAGAAAGTTGTCCGGCTCGGATGAGACCAATATACATACTGAATTTTGTAACTGTAGGTAAAACAGTTATTGATAAAACATTTTTATCAATATTAGGGCCTTTTCAGGGCTTAGGCCCTAATATTGATAAAAATAATCAAGAAAAACAATAGGGCCTTCGCCCATTCAGGGCTTGGGCCCTAATAAGCAATTTATAAAAAGGCATCAGATTATCATATTTTATAACAGTTCTACTTTCTACGATTACATCAGGGCTCACTTTCATGTCCTTGCACTTTATATTTCTCTCTTTGAATTATTTCGATATACTGAATATTTAATTTAATCATTTTATTTGATCATCAGACCCAATGGAAGAGAGCGAGGAGAGTGAAGTGGAGGAGGAACATCATGTCAAACCTGGAGAAAAACCTTTGAATCGCTCAAAGACTAAAAAGACATTTTTAAAGAAAAGAAGAGCCAAGAAATATTTCACCTGCACTCAGTGTGGAAAGGGTTGCACAACCAAACAAAATCTTGAGCGTCACATGATGGTCCACAACGGAGAGAAGCCGCATGTATGCCATCAATGTGGGAAGAGTTTCACCCGATCAGAAACAATTCAATTACACATGAGAATCCACACTGGAGAGAAGCCGTTTACATGTGATCAATGTGAAAAGAGTTTCCCATACAAACAAAGTCTTGTGCGTCACATGAGGATCCTCACCGGAGAGAAGCCGTTCTCATGTGATCAATGCGGCAAAAGTTTTCTTAGGGCATCAGAGCTGAAGACACACATGGCAGTTCATACGAAGGAGAAGCCGCATTCATGTTCTGTGTGTGGAAAGAGTTTTTCACTGCGGCAACATTTACAGCTTCACATGAGGATCCACACTGGAGAGAAGCCACATGTATGCTATCAGTGTGGGAAGAGTTTCAGTCAACAAGACCACCTTAAAGTACACACGAGGATCCACACTGGAGAGAAGCCGTTCATGTGTGATCAGTGTGAAAAGAGATTCTCAAACAAAGAAAATCTTAAGATTCACATGAGGATCCACACCGGAGAGAAGCCGTTCACATGTGATCAGTGCGGCAAAACATTTATCTGTGCATCACACCTGAAGACACACCTGAGAGTTCATACGAAGGAGACGCCACATTCATGTTCTGTGTGTAGAAAGAGTTTTTCACAGCTGCAAAGTTTACATAGACATCAGAAAATTCACACTGGTGTGAGAGAGTACATGTGCTTTGAGTGTGAGAAGACTTTTACTACAGCGGACTGTTTGAAACAGCACCAGAGGATTCACACTGGAGAAAAACCTTACAAGTGTTCACACTGCGACAAGAGATTCAATCTGTCATCAAATCTGAAAAGACACAAGAGGATCCACAGCAGAGAGAAGCCGCACACGTGTGATCAGTGCGGGAAGAGTTTCTCTTTTAAAACTCACCTAAAGCGACACATGAAGATCCACACAGTGGAGAAACCACATCAACACAGTCTGAGATCACAGTAAGTAGTTCATCTTTATTTGCTGGGAAACAAAGTCTCTTCTGTGTAAGTTAGACACACATCACTCTATAGCCAAATCTCCCATCTCCACCTATAGCATGTGTGTGGTGAGCACAGGACATTAAGTAGGAAAAACAAATACTATGGAAGTCAATTGGGGTCCATCAACTGTTTGGTTACAGACATTTTTCGAAATATCATCTTTTGTGTTCAGCAGAAAAAAGAAATTCATACATGTTTGAAACAACTTGAGGGTGAGTAAATGATGACAGAATTTTCATTTTTGGGTGAACTATCCCTTTACTATTCGAACCTGTTATGGGCATTATTTTTTGTGTTTGCTTGTAAACGTTGTTTTCAATTCAGATTCTGAGGCTTTTTCACGCCTGAAGTTGTGAATCGCGAGTTCATTAGCAAGGCTATTATTGGTCATCTGGGCTCCTGTAGGTGACGTTAGCGTCCTGGTTAGCGCCTATTTTGTATATCAAAACGCCGCACCAACGCCTACAACAACCACGCCTGACAAGGAGTTCAAAATCTACACTCCTGGCAATTTGAAAAGCAACGTCGTGTGGCGCTACTTTATATATCATTGCTCAAAGTAAAAAAACAAACAAATCATACTTATGTTCGTTTTAATTAAAAACATATATAATAATAAAAAAAATCAAGAAAATTTCTCTGGCATTTCTTTCTTTTTGCTGTATTGTATAGGGGTGTCACGATTCTCCAAATCCTCGATTCGATAAAATTTTCGATTCTGAGGTCACGGTTCGGTTCGATTCTCGATTTTTACATTTATTTTTTTTAAAGCTGAAACCGGCCAATCAGGATGCTCTGTGTCTTACATGCGCTTCATGAGGCACACACGCAAGGTCTCTCGCTCTCTCCCTCTCTGCCGTGCGCGCGCTGTACGGTTTGGAGCAGTTTTTTCTGTCTCGCATGCGCGCTCTTGCTCGCTCACTCTAGATTCCGGGAGATTTGAACTAATTTGCGGGCATCAGGGAGCCGCTGTCAATATGCGGGAAACTCCCGGAACTTCCGCGAGACTTGGGATGTATGCAAACTGGCTTTTTTGAAGCGCGAACGTTGTAAACATAACTCACTAGAGCCAAAAACCAAAAAACTTCCCCACCTGCGACTTCAATGAAAGAGGAGGGTTGTTCACGTTCTGTCGACGGGTCTCCTGCATCTGCAGTTGCCATGCTATCTTTTGAATGGCTGTAGCTCAGTTAGAGGAGGTTGACCATAGACTCGCAGCACTTCAACACGCGTGTTTTTTTCCGCTTGGCACGCCGACCGGACGTGACATGGGGGCGTGGCAGCCTTCTTAAACTACTAGGTGTTACTACGTCCACTGGGCCTGCATTTGCCCTGGGTTTGCGTGCCTCATAAAATCGTCGTACAAATACATTGTCCACCTTATCACATTCGACAGTTACTTTAAAGGAATTGTATCGATTCTGAGCGGTATCCATCTTTTGGCAAGCAACATCACGATGGAGTTTATCCTTCAAATAATTAGCCAATGTCTCAGTGTCTAAGTCAGGCGAAAATTGTCACTCAAATACACTCACCCGCTTAGTCTTCACAACTTGTATATTCCCCTCAGGACAAGTTCCAACAATGCCGTTTAGCTTCTTCCCTCTTGATTGATTTAGACGGGACTTGGGCTGTGCATTTACTTTTCTCACTCACATATTTCAGCTGGCGACCCTCCTTCACCACACGACTCCATGCAGGCGACACAGCCAGATGACCCCTCGATTTCACATCCGGCGCTCCTTCCACTACACCGACATCCAGAGCTGAAGCCCCGGCCATCGGCTCAGCACACTCCGACTCAGGGCCTCCTCTTCAATCCACAATCCAATATTATGGTCACTTGTTTTATAATCCAAATGTACCTTTATGAAGTATTATGTTTGCTTTTTGGGTTTTATGGATGTGGTTATTCCTTAAAAACATCAATAAAAGTGGATTTTATGCAGAAACTCATCAATGTGCCTGTTATGCAGTGTTAATGTTCTCAAACAAAAAGGCCAGAGTAAATAAAAGTTATTTATATGCAATATTTTGTCAGTTGCAACCTTTTCATTTTATTCAAATTGCAAACTCGGTTAACTGTTATCTCCTCATGAACTTTTCTCAAAAGCAGCATTATTAACTCGAGGTTGAAGTGTAAATAACTGAATAATGTACAGTTCAGTGAGTCTGTCCAGTCATTGAGCTTGAAACATTGTCTTCTACCTTGTGTGCACAAACATGCATTCTGTACTCGACTATTGATTAAATGGTTAATATTTATTTATATACATATACATATATTTTTTTTTTCTTTCTGGTGTTTTGCCTTAAATTAGGATAGGACTCAAACCAGGGGCCTGTTCCAGAAAGAAGGTTAAGTAAAAACTCTGAGTATGTTAACCCTGAAATGAGGCAAACTCTGGGTTTTCTGTTTCAGAATGGGAGGTCTGTCAAACCGGAGAAATCAGAGTAAGTCAAGCCCGTTTCTGAAAGAGAGGTAACTTTTACTCCGAGTCAGTTACCATGGTAACTTACTCTGTGAACCTAACCTGGTCAGGATCAGGTTTTCTTCGGTAAACCCAGAGTGTTTCTTATGTAGTAGATGCATCTTGATTTAATAATCTTTAGATGTTTTGACTGGAAACAACAAGACAAAAAGGCTAAGTAAGAAAAGCATTTTTGCAGTGCAGGACATTCATTTATTGTGCATTTTTCTATATAGCACTGTCGATGCAGAGCACATTAGTAAGGCCGCTGTATCGTGGTGGAGAAATCAGTTTAAATCAGGCTAATTTGATAAATGATGATCACTTGATAACATTTTGCTGTGACCTCTGAAAGTAACCAAATAATTAGAATTTCCTTTATGATTTCCAGTGTGGTTGGATGCATTGATGACACACATTCCCATCATCGGTCCTGCCAAAAATGACCCAGAGATTACTGTATGGGATGGGAGGATGCCAGATGGAAGGATTGTAATATTCTTCCAGTATTGTGTTTCTGCTCTTCATCTATCAGTGGTGCAGGACCAGCTTCGGTTGGCGGAGGAGAAGTTAGATGTTAATTTTATTAGCCTAGTTAAAAAATGTAACAGGTTGAATTAGAGAACCTTTAATTGTGTGAAAGAGCATTTTACTACATGGAAACATCGGAGGCACATTGAAATAGACACTGAATTATACTGATGTAATATGTCAAATGTTTGTAAAGTCATGTAGTCTACAGCCATGAACCTTTTATGCTTAACTGATTGAATTATGGTTTTATTGTTAAATTTATGTTGCTGCCACATTCTTTTTGCCTGTGGGATACCATGCAAATGAGTATTAGTTCAATAACTTACCTTTCTGTTGATATATAACATTGATATAAGTGATCACTGGGAATTAGACTTCATTGTATTTAAATACAGAGTTCACGGCGTCGACATCAGGCTCATACATGTCAGCAAACATCATTCCTGCTGCATGTCAATATTTATTATCACTGGATCTTTGGTAAGTTGTAAGGAACACTACATTGAGTCAAACCTTTAGTGTAAACTGATAATAGTTTGTTTTACTGGCGTTACCATAAAAATTAAAATATGTCTGTAATTGTCTAGTTTGTCAAGTAACTGATTAATCTCATGTTGATGAGGTTCAGAATCATGTGCTTGTATTGACGAGTTATTCAGTTCTTGAACAATTAAACATGTTTCCGTGTTTAAAAGTGAAACACCAGCTATAAGTTCAACTGGAAACAATATGGAGCTTAACTCCTAGTTTTACTATTGGTGCGTTCAAGTCATCTCGTAAAGATTGTATTTATGAGTTGAACCTCATGAACGCCTCCACAATGTTGTAAATACGAGTGGGAAGCTCAGGATTTTCTTTAAGCCCCGATGTGTACGAGTCGTGTCAGTGAGAAACATGGTGGAATACCACAATACTTAACCTGACAATATCAGTGTTAAATAGCTTTTTTCTATTTACAGCGAAGTTATAGGGATTTAAGATTTAACATAGGGCCAACTTAAAGTTAAATCTTATTAGAAGTAGTGAAGCGATACTTCCGGTCACGCCGCCGCCAACAACGATCGCCATTCATTATCAAAATGGACCGTGAACAGCTTGTTTTCTCTCAGTTATTAATTTATTTGCCAAAAGTAAGAATAGCAGATATTGTCCGTTTTTCTGCCATTTTTACTGGAGATGTAAAAAGATCAATATTTAAACAAAGGTAACAAATTTTTTTTTTTAACCATTTATTTTTGATTAGCCTACCAAGGAATGTATTATTATGGATGGCTGACGCGAAACAGTCGTTGCGAAGCTTTGCGAGATCCCGAAGCGCAGATGTTTCGAAACATTGATTCGAAGCGTGATTCAAAACACCCATGTCACGTGACTATGGCCAAACGAAGCCTCGAAGTGTTTCACTAAGTGTTTCATCAGGTGTGATCCGCCGAATCAGCGTTTGATTGACACGGTCGAAAACAGACCACACAATCGCACATCTGTATAAAAGTGAAATCAACGCTTATTGACCTTGTGGGTTTTTGTGAGAGGAGTTTGATTTTTGAGATAGTGGATTTTTGGTGATATAGTGACATTTATTGTTTAGTTAGTTTATTATAGACGATTTGTTTAGTTATATTTAGGCTTACATTTAAATTTACACAACACATTGACTGATAGGCTAGAGACACAGAGTACACTCACCTGAAGGATTATTAGGAACACCACACTAATACTGTGTTTGACCCCCTTTTGCCTTCAGAACTGCCTTAATTCTACGTGGCATTGATTCAACAAGGTGCTGAAAGCATTCTTTAGAAATGTTGGCTCGTATTGATAGGATAGCATCTTGCAGTTGATGGAGATTTGTGGGATGCACATCCAGGTCACGAAGCTCCCGTTCCACCACATCCCAAAGATGCTCTATTGGGTTGAGATCTGGTGACTGTGGGGGCCATTTTAGTACAGTGAACTCATTGTCATGTTCAAGAAACCAATTTGAAATGATTCGAGCTATGTGACATGGTGCATTATCCTGCTGGAAGTAGCCATCAGAGGATGGGTACATGGTGGCCATAAAGGGATGGACATGGTCAGAAACAATGCTCAGGTAGGCCGTGGCATTTAAACGATGTCCAATTGGCACTAAGGGGCCTAAAGTGTGCCAAGAAAACATCCCCCACACCATTACACCACCACCACCAGCCTGCACAGTGGTAACAAGGCATGATGGATCCATGTTCTCATTCTGTTTACGCCAAATTCTGACTCTACCATCTGAATGTCTCAACAGAAATCGAGACTCATCAGACCAGGCAACATTTTTCCAGTCTTCAACTGTCCAATTTTGGTGAGCTCTTGCAAATTGTAGCCTCTTTTTCCTATTTGTAGTGGAGATGAGTGGTACCCGGTGGGGTCTTCTGCTGTTGTAGCCCATCCGCCTCAAGGTTGTGCGTGTTGTGGCTTCACAAATGCTTTGCTGCATACCTCGGTTGTAACGAGTGGTTATTTCAGTCAAAGTTGCTCTTCTATCAGCTTGAATCAGTCGGCCCATTCTCCTCTGACCTCTAGCATCAACAAGGCATTGTCGCCCACAGGACTGCCGCATACTGGATGTTTTTCCCTTTTCACACCATTCTTTGTAAACCCTAGAAATGGTTGTGCGTGAAAATCCCAGTAACTGAGCAGATTGTGAAATACTCAGACCGGCCCGTCTGGCACCAACAACCATGCCACGCTCAAAATTGCTTAAATCACCTTTCTTTCCCATTCTGACATTCAGTTTGGAGTTCAGGAGATTGTCTTGACCAGGACCACACCCCTAAATGCATTAAAGCAACTGCCATGTGATTGGTTTAGGGCTTTTTTCGACTAAGGATTTTCATAGTCGAATCTGATTCGTTAGATTTTGCCGACTGAGTCAAACCTTTTTTTTTTTTTTTAGATAGCAGCTAGATTTTTTCCATTTCAAACAAAAGAGCTAAAAAAACTAAAAGAAAAACATGGTGTGTAACAAATACCCTTTATTCATTTAAAGCCAGATGAACAAAACATTTCACACATATATCAAACATTAGAAAAGTTTACATAAAATTGGAACAAATTGGCTTCAAAAACAACAACGTGCCAAAACGTGCTTTGTTTTAAATAAATCACACACAGTAAACAAAACCTTAACAAAAAAACTTTGCAAGGAACTTTGCAAATTAGACGCGCAAAACTGCGTGCCGGTGCGGTGAGACGTACATGCTCGGGCAGATTCTTGTTTATTCGGCTTGAAGTCGTTCATCCTCGGACGCGGCGTCGCGTGCACTGTTACAAAAAAAGCTGTGCACACAGCCAAGGGAAATGGGGTCTTGCGCACCCAACGCGTCATTTTTTGCGGCGCGCACCTTCGCGCTCGTGCGGACGCGTCGAGTATAAACAAGGCTTTACTCCGTGTCAGCGCGCGCTCTGATCGGTAAAGGTACAGACCTCTCCCGAATCATCTCCAGCACTCAGCCTCCAAAGCACCACTAACTCCGCCTACGTTTCCCTCGTTAGATGATATTAGTATTTAAACATTCTCTATGATAAAAAATGTTTGTAAAAAATATTTTAATAGCACGGTTTTGGCGGTTATAGAATTCTAATGACGGTGTTCAACTATAACCGTCGGTCTCACGGTTATATAATAACCGTCACACCCCTATTGGTTACATAACACTTCCCTACTATTCGACTGTGAGGTTCATAGTCGAATCAGACCTCTCCGAATCGAATCGTCGAATCCTCGACTATTAGAAGTCAGCCCTAGATTGGTTGATGATTAGATAATTGCATTAAAGGGATAGTTCGGCCAAAAATGATATTTAAACCATGCATTACTCACCCTCAAGCCGTTTGAGATGCATCTGTCAATCTTGTTTCAGACGAACACATTTTCAGTTATTTTAGAAAATGTCTTAGACCCTTCAGTGGATATAATGTGAAGCAATGGGGTCCACCTCCTTCAAGTCCCAAAATGTGAATACATCCTTCACAAAAGTAATCCATCCGGCTCCAGGGGGATAAACGAAGGCCTTCTGAGGGTAATCCGTGCGGTTTTGTCCTAAAAATATACATATTTAAAACTTTATAAATGAAAATATCTGACTTCCGGCAACGATCGACGCGCGTTCACGGGTGATGGAAGTCGGCGTACGAGGTAAGACGTAGCGTAGGAACTGTTGTGACGTAGAACGAACGCGCCAGCGCAGCCAGAGAGCAGAGCAAAACAAAACAAGAAAGCGCGTGAACGCACTTGCGTCGATCGTTGTCGGAAGTCAGATATTTTCATTTATAAAGTTTTAAATATGTATATTTTTACGACAAAACCGCACGGATTACCCTCAGAAGGCCTTCGTTTATCCCCCTGGAGCCGGATGGATTACTTTTGTGAAGGATGTATGCACATTTTGGGACTTGAAGGAGGTGGACCCCATTGCTTCACATTATATCCACTGAAGGGTCTAAGACATTTTCTAAAATAACTGAAAATGTGTTCGTCTGAAACAAGATTGACAGATGCATCTCGAACGGCTTGAGGGTGAGTAATGCATGGGTTAAATATCATTTTTGGCCGAACTATCCCTTTAATGAGAAATTGAACAGGTGTTCCTAATAATCCTTTAGGTGAGTGTATATCCCGCCCCCTAGTAGCCTATATTTAATTAAATTCACATTTATTTGTATAGCATTTTTCACAATACATATCGTTTCAAAGCAGCTTTACAGAAAATGCATGTGTCTAAATTACAATTTAGAGTGATCTGTTATCAGAGGTGACAGTGTAATGCATTTCAATTAATTTTCATTCAGTTTCATTGTTAAACAATGCATTAAGTTAAGGCAGAAACAATGAGCTCATTGAAGTAAAGAATAGGCTACATGTTGTTAAATGATTAGGAAACATAGAAAACTTTAGCATTGGTGCTTTTTTACAGACTCAAAATATGTGTAAAAAAAAAAGTCAACAAACTGAAAAAATAAAAAAATTTTTTTTAGATTATGTAATATTGTAAAAACGGATTTCATAAAATTGTATTGAAAAAATTATCGTTCAGGAACCGGTATAGAAAGTAAAGGTATCGATATCGGTATCGAAAATTTTGTTACAATACCCAGCCCTATTGAATATTGTATCTATTATGTCTGATCTTTCACCCTCACATTGACTTCAATAGAATAATCTCACTGGAGTCTAGCTGTGTGTCCATGAAGAGTGACGCGTCTATGGATCAGCCAATGAACTTTAAGGGAAAACACACATCAACTGATCCGAGGTAGGCCTACAACATTTTTTTTCTAAAGACAGACAGAGACCACAGACACACTCAAATAACGCATGTATGGCAGAATTTGGCAAATATCCACTTATTATCAAAAAAAGAAAAAGAGAAATTTACCTTCTATTTGTTGTCTTTAGTAATTGTTGGTTTGGTATGTTTGAGTTTCTGAATAGCCTAGGCTACTACAGTTGGTACTCAACCAGAATAATACTTTTACCGTAGCCATTCCCCAGCTGCGGTAAAATTCGGGTGTGTTTGCTGCCTTATATCGCTAAGAGGCGCTACAATCACAGACTTTGAAAAGTGTCCGTTTAATCTCTCTATTGCGGAATCTGCCGCCACGCCGGCTAAATAGTATTGTACTAAATAGGACTAAATAGCAGGGACGTGCACAGACATTTTGAGGGGCAGGGGCTCAAGTGAAAAAAAGGGCACTTCTCATAATTACGTGTTATTTTTTTAAACTTTTTTAAACAAAAAAGTATATATATTAACACAACTCTGACTTTTTAAAAAATTATGAAAAAAGTTCATTAATTTTATCGTCCTCAAACTCACGCAATTGTTTCATTTTCAAAAGATGTCTACAAAATAATCAGTTCACACAGAAACCATGGTCTCCTTAGTATTCATAGGTTTATAGAGCAGCAAAGGAAACCATGCCACAATGTGCATGTTTTATGCTAGTTTCAATCAAGTATATATTTGATACACCTGATGGTGACATGGACTTAGTTTCACATTTGAGGGAGGACTGTATCATCATCATCAAATAAAACCTTCAAAATCCACATTAGATGTTTAAACCTACTATCCTCCATCTGTTTGCATCTGTAGATTTCTTCTAAATTCACCAATTTAGATTTCTACATTTCAGGGGGAAAAACTCTTGATGTATGCAAGTCATTAACTTTAATAATAAGAATTTTAGGCCATAAAAAGTCATAAAAACGTCTGGATTTTCCATACAAGGTCATAAATTACATTTAGCCACGTCTTAAATTGATATGCTCATTCATTCATTATCGCGATATAATTTTTCTCGATAAAACGATATCAATATCGTCAATACTCGATATCAATATCGAGTTCGATAAATGTTCGATAATGTTTATGTGCCAAAAGCGGAACTCATTTGAACCGCACGCGCCTCACGGACTGTTTATCCGCTCGGCTCAAAGTCCAAACGGCAGCGCAGCGCGAGCTTACTAGAGCAGACGCGTTCCCTCTGATCGGCGCTTCAGAGAGGGAGCGCTTCAGAACTCCTGACCTGATATTTAGATACACTATTCAATAAATATATTTGTTTGACAGGGAAGCTGTGCGCAAACAGGAATATATATTATTTTTCAAAAATAAAAAAAAAAGCACCCGGCAGGTGCTCAAGCCCCCTTTGATGTCTATGTGTGCACGTGCCTGCTAAATAGTATTGCTTTCAATATAAAAACAAATGAAAATGTAAAAGAACACTGAAATTACTTAAGTTTGAAACCCCATCGAACAATTCAAGGTTTAAATAAAGTGTCGGGACAGTTTTTTTTTTCAATTTTAAACAGCTGCATTGAGCTTAGAGTTTATTTCCTTTGCGATGCCAAATAAGAAACACAGAATCTTATTCTCGCGACATTTTAAATTTGTATTGCCAAAGAAATTGCAGCTAAATTAAACAATTAAAACAGTACAAAACGCAAATAGTCCAAAGCAACATCAATAAAAAACATGCGTTTTTCTTTGCCTCTCTCGCGCTGGATCTCTTTTTAGCAAGTTTATTTAGTCTCCCTCGCTGCGCGTGCCGGGTCTCTCTCGAAATTAAACATTTCAGGGTAAAAACACAGTAGCAACTCATTGCAGTACACGAGATCCAGGGGGCGGAGTTGGATCCAGATCTAAGGGGTGGAGATGGGTAGGATTAGGGGTGGGGTTATTTATAATATTTCATTATTTCAATAATTTAAGAAATAAAACTGGTTTGGGCCAGCTTTTTCCAAGCAAAGCTAAATATAATCTTCAAACGCATGTTCATTTGTTGTCATGAACAAAATGTTCAACTCAATATTAAATTCCACAGGGATCTTTGGATCCTTACAACCAGGGTGCATGTAATTTGTGAATTAATTTTTTTTTTTTTATATATATATATTATTCAAATAAATGGTGCTTCTTGGTAGGCTACTGCCGCAACATTTCGACAAATAAATTATTTGATCTGTTTTTACATTTTAATTCAGGGCGATTTAGCCTAAATTTAATTAGAGCGAGATTTTCACCCTTGCCTTGTCATTTTTTCATTGGGAAGCGTTTGAGCAGGTCCTCTGTACCTCTCTGTTTCATATTGATTACATAATCAGATAACATTTATTTCCCCAAGTATTTAGACATTTAAAGGCTTTAGACAGCCGATTTCTTATCGTGACTGAGGCAAGTGGGTTTCGGTTCATTTTTGTGACGCGCAGTTCCCGGAGACAGCCAAAACACTTAAAGGCACACTATGCAGGAATTCCGTTTTTGTCAAACAGTGCCCCCTAGAGTCTCTGTTAATAAAGCCTGATATAGGGTCCTAATTGGCTTGAGATCAGGTGGGTGGAGCTAGAGTTTAATAGGAAAATTAACAGGCTAAGAGGGGTGTGGCACATGCTTTGCACCTTGCAGCTTAAGGGACACACAACTTCTCAACAGTATTGTTTCTACCTAAGGATGAAGGTGGACAGGGTTTGATCCATTTGCCAAGCAGAATGGCAACATTTCGTTTACCACATTCTGTCCACATTTATTCAGAGATTTTTAACTGGCCCTGATGATCTGGTGTGGAGGAACTTGACCAAGGTCATTCTACAAAGGCTGGAGGGACTTGGACTTGATGTTGGCCTCCTTTGTGTGGATTACAAGAAGTTGAACCTAAATGACTTTTTAAAATGTGGTGACTCTTCACTCTCAAGATAATGGATAATTCACACTCTTTATTTTGGCTTTTAGAGGAGCCCTTAGTCAAAGGGGCTTGTCTAGATGTAAAAGATGAGGTACCAGGCCTCACTCAGAAGTTGTGTGCTTCTGGAACTGTAAAGCTGAGGCAAATTGTCAGCGTGGCCCTGATTTAAGAAATGTTGCAGCAGTAGCTCTGATGCTGGGGCAAAGGTCAATTCGCCACACAGGAACAATATTAGAAAAGTGGAGGAAGCTCACGGATGAGGAAATCACACTACTTAAGGATTTTGGAAGGGGTTTGGAGATTCCTGATAAAAAAAGATCCTGTTCCGAAAATTAGAAATACTCCGGACTTGAAGGATATGTCAGGTCCTTTGCTAGACCTTCACGAGCTGCAAGACTTGGACTTGGATATAGTAGAGGGGAAAGTTCTATATCAGTGTTGTGTAAAAATGTTTAATAGAGTTGCTTTAAATGGGAGAGTTGATACAGTCTGGAAGGAGAAGCTTAGGATGGGTGATAAAACGAAATCATTTTGGAGAGTGTTTTATAAACCACCATTGATTAAGAAATCTGGAGACTTACAATGGAGAAATGTACACGGTTCTGTGGCAGTTAATGCATTCATTTCTGTTATAAATCCAAGTGTTAATGATAAGTGTGTGCTTTGTGGTTTAAGGGAAACAGTTTTTCATTGTTTTTTAGAATGTGTAAGACTTAAATCACTTTTTGTTTTATTGAGTCAAGTGTTTTCAAAATTTGGAGAAAAGTTCATGCATAATGCTTTTATTCTTGGGGCAGGGTATAGCCAAAAGCAAAGAGTAAAATGGCAGATGATCAACTTTGTGATTGATCAAGCAAAACTTGCAATCTAAAGCAGGAAAAAAAGAATAGAGAATAGACTTGGCCAAGAGATTATGTGTCTATTTAAAGCTTATGTTAAAGCTGCAGTCCGTAACTTTTTTGGGTTAAAAATTATCCAAAATAATAATAATAAAAAAAAAAACATAAACAGCCAGTGTTCAAAAATATCTGCTTGCCTTTACTCGATTCAAAGCTGTAAGCTTGTAATAATGACTTGTAATAATTAATTCCAGTGGTACTGGTGGATTTCCGTGGGAGATTCGAGTATGTCTTTGCGTCATTACGTCACATCTGTACACACACATCTGCACACATGAAGAAGAGTCTCGGCTAGAAGGCTATATTGTGTGTGAGGATGTTGGAGGTGGAGATTTATAGCCTTTTCTCACAGCACTTTAAATAATTAAACTTATGGCGGATCCAGAAAGATTCAAACGACAATCACCAGTGACAACTGGAGATTCACCTGATGTAAAATGCCAAAAATTATTCAGACTTCGGAGTGGGTAGAAAAAAAAAGAGACTGCAACCGGGCCCACACGAAAACAAGGATAAACATCGGCAGGGGTTTTGAAAGGTGGCGTGAACTCCGTGATTTAAAGGGGTTCAAAGCGGATGCAGAGACGGCTTTTTTCTTTTGGACAGGTAAGACATTTCAATAGTTTAATTGTGTAACAGTAGCACACTTGTTCGCTTAATTCGCACAGTTACGGACTTTCCTTTGTCGTGGAAAAGAATGGAGTCTTGAACGGTGCATGGCAATGACACATGTAGGCTATGTGACTGAAATTAGATATATTCCCGTTTTAAATATGCATCGAATTAGATAAGTGTTTTTTTTTTTTTTTTTTTAAAGAAAACCAGTAAAGAAACATCAATTTATTGGTATGACAATTAGAAATTAGACTGCACAGAAATGGAAACTGAAATACAGGTAGCCATAATACACATTAAATGTAGTCACGCAATGCTGATAACATTAATAATTTGAGAACAAAGTATAATTTGAAAGGTTTGACATATGATAAGCGATCGTTATAATTAATCAGAAAAAAAAGTGGATGTTACTTACTTGTTCAGATGACATTTTCCGATGAAAATTCTTATGTTGTCATAGTCATACTGGAGCTACTTCCAAAAAGTAGAATGTGTGATTCTGAATGCCAGTATCCACACCGGCGGTGATTGACAGCTGCACACTCTCCTCAAACACTGTGTTAATCCGCGCTGTGCCGAGTCGAGGCACAACCAAGGGGGTAATCCATCGACCGGAAGTTGAAGTCGGCCGGGTGCCGCCATGTTGTAGCAGAACTTCACTTGCGTTAGCATTTCCATTGACTCCCATTCATTTTGGCGTCACTTTGACAGCGAATAACTTTACATCTGAGGCGTTTAAAGACTCCATTTGTCCATTATTTATTTCTAAAGAAACACGACAATGTATAAAGGGCTCCATTACCTTCTATGTTACATTATGGCCCCGTAGAAACAGATTTTGTAAAAATAGGCTAACGATTGCGTCATAACCACTCGACTCTCTGTCGCGCTGTACAGAAATTACCGTACAGACAGGAGGAGAAGCTCGCAGGCAATCGGGGGGACGTCCCGTCAAGGGAGAAGCCCATAGATAATGAGTCCATAAAAGCAACGGAATACTTACTCCTGCTCACTCACGCCAAAGAACTCTTTGCTCAAGTTCCCCGTCTCTGCAAGATTAAGTCGGTCTGAGTCTGCGCGTCAGGAACGGAAGTGCTCAAAAATCTCTAAAAATGGGCTTCAACTGTCTCAACTGAGTTCAATGAGATGGCTCTGTCCACTTCTTATACTGTCTATGGGCACAACTCACGTAAAGTTGATAATTCCGCGAATGACTGCAATTACAGATTTCAAACACAGATGGCGACAAAGAGGAAAAACTGCGGACTGCAGCTTTAAGTCTCGAATTGTTGTTGATTTTAAGTATTATAAATTAATGAATGATATGACATCCTTTGAAATGCAGCGGTGCTACAAAAATATTTTCTGTGCTGTGATGGAAGGGGATTTATCTTTTTCTCTTTTTTTTATTTGAGGTGTATGATTAAGGATTTTTTGGGAATTGATTGTATGGAATAAAATTGTTTAAAAATCAAAAATCTCTCTCACACACACACACACACACACCAGACACATTACATGACTTCGATTTAGGAAATGTCATTTTGTGTGTTTTTGTTGATTTTTCAAAATATTCATAACAAATCTTCTGTTTTCTCATCAGGATGACTCCTTCTTCTTCTGAAGGGAAATCTGAACGACATACATCAAAGTGAGTAAAACACGAGGCATGAGAGAATTACAGAAATTCTTAAACTGTGAATTAAAAATTTTGAAAAACTCTCTTCCCACTTTTCCCTTCAGCTGTAGGTCATTGGAGTTCCCCTTCAGTCGCTCACGTTCGACGTGACGTCGACGTGACGACGTTAGGGGATCACTTCAGGGAGCCCTATCAACTTCGATTATCTAAGAACAAGCCAATGAACGTTGGCGTGCGTGAACGCGTCACGTGCCCCCGCCCCGCAGCGCGGGTATAAAACAGGAAGCGGGCGCGAGCACCCACCGTCTTTCATTTCGGAGCGCGAGTTTCCTATGACTCATTGTCTGAGATTCAACGCCTTTGAAGACTTCAGGAAGATCTCTCTGTTCCAGTGCTGGTGTGACGGCGCGATCAGCGGTGGCCGCGAGCAGTGCAGCTCTCAACTGCTGTTCTTCCACCACTATTGTTTGTGTGTGTGTGTGTGTGTGTGTCCACACAGTGGCTACCCCTGGGCGCCTCAGCACTGTGAGAGTAATTTTCCTTTGTTTTTTATTTTACTAAAAGAGCAACACAAGCGGACCCTGCGTCTTTTTCAAGATGTCATTCCGCTTGTGCGTTTCTGGATGCCGTCGTTCCCTGGCGCCAGCAGATGGCCACAATAGCTGCATCTCGTGTTTGGGCATTCGGCACGCTGAAGCAGCTTTTGTGGATAGTTCATGTTCTCATTGCGGGAACATGACTATCGCAGCACTTAGATCGAGACTCGCTTACCTCAAGGGAGGTGCAGTCCCCTCGCCTATGCCCCGATCTAGTGTTTATTCTGCCCCGCAGAATAGACCTATTTCAGCGCATGACCAGGGTGATCTGAGGATTACCGTGAGGGCTTCCCCGCCGAGACAATCTCCGCGGGCCCCTCACGCCTCTCATGTGCTGTTGCCATCGGCGCCCCTTTGCGAACGGCTCGGTCCTTCTCCGGAACGACCAGTCGTTTCCTTTGGGGCACCAGCTGACGATCAGATGTCGATCGCAGCATCGGAGGGGGAGCGGTCATCTGGAGATGACGACTCGGCTGTGCTGCCCCCTTCGGGGTGTGTAGCGTTGTCCGAGCCGGATCCAGAGTGGACCGCTATGCTTTCCCGGGCCGCCGAGAGGGTTGGGCTTGTGTGGAATCCTCCACCACGTCCCGAACCTTCTCGGCTGGACGATTGGTTTCTCGGGGCGGGCCGTGCTGGTTCTCAGTGCGCCGCCCCGGTACCTTTCTTTCCGGAAGTGCATGAGGAGCTTTCTAGGACGTGGAAGGCACCGTATAGTGCCCGAAGCCGTCCTAGTGGCTCCTCACCCCTCGCCACCCTCGACGGCGGGGCAGCTAAGGGGTATGTGGGGATCCCCCCAGTGGAGCGGGCTGTCGCGATGCAGTTGTGTCCGGCGTCCGCCTCCTCCTGGCGGGGTGACCCACGCCTCCCGTCCAAGGCCTGTAAGTTCTCGTCCGGTCTAACGGCGAGGGCTTACAAGGCCTGTGGACAGGCTGCTTCCGCTCTTCATGCCATGGCGCTCTTGCAGGTCCACCAGGCCCAGGCGCTCATGGACATGAACGAGGGTGGTCCTGACCCAGAGCTCCTCCGGGAGCTCCGTGTGGCTACCGACCTCGCCCTCCGGGCGACGAAGGAAACCGCACGTTCAGTCGGTCAGGCGATGTCCACCTTGGTGGTCCAGGAGCGCCACCTTTGGCTCAACCTGGCGGACATGAGGGACACCGATAAGTACCGGTTCCTGGATGCCCCTCTCTCCCAGGTTGGGTTGTTCGGCGACGCGGTCGAGAGCTTTGCCCAGCAGTTCTCGGCCGCACAGAAGCAGACGGAGGCCATCCGACACATCCTGCCCCGGCGGACCGCTGCTGCTCCCTCCCGCCCACCGGCCGCAGGTCCTCCGTCTACTCGTCGCCGAGGTCGGCCTCCTGCGGCGTCCTCCGCTCCCGCTAAGCCCCAGCAGCAGCCATCATCCAGGCCTCAGCGGGCAGCAAGCCGCAGGAAGTCGACCCCGCCCGTCCAGGCCGCTGCCAAGCCAGGAGGCAAGCGCCGGTGCAAACATCCCTGAGACGGGCGGCCCGGAGGTGGATCAAGTTGCTCTTCAGGAGATGGCGGCCGTGCCACTCCTTCCCCCGGTGGAGGGCCGGGTTGAGAATCCTTTGTTTCCTTTTCTTTTTGTTCCGCCACTGACCCACGGGTCAGTGGTACCCACCTTTTCAAAGAAAGAGCAATTTCTGAAACCTCTG
Organism: Tiaroga cobitis; assembly: GCA_030578255.1. NCBI lineage: Eukaryota > Metazoa > Chordata > Actinopteri > Cypriniformes > Leuciscidae > Tiaroga > Tiaroga cobitis. The sequence continues at coordinate 43,156,715 of CM060609.1, read as the reverse complement.
GGCCCCAAGAGGGCGCGCTTGGCAGTCGACGACGCTATGCCTTGTCACTCCCGAGCCCCTCTTCCATCGCCAGCGGGCAGCAGTGGCTGTGTCCTGGACGCACTGTCGCCTCCGCACACTCACTCTGCCCTCCGACGGAAGCAGGTACGTCTTGCACCACACGTTCAGACCCCACTCCGGGCCGCTATGCCGCCCGAGTTGGGTCCCTGCATTCCGTCACGCTGCCCCACTCCGGGTACGTCTGCGGTGCCGTTGGTCCCGCTTGCTCGGTCTCTGGGAGCTTGGCTAACGCTTCCCAGTCCGTCTCGCTGGCTCATCCGTACTGTCAGACTCGGCTATGCGATTCAGTTCGCCCGGCGCCCCCCTGTTTTCAGGGGCATCCTGTTCACCCGTGTTCTGGCGGACAGTGCCCCTGTTCTCAGAGCGGAGATTGCAGTCCTACTGGCGAAGGATGCAATCGAGCCGGTCCCTCCAGCCGATATGAAGACCGGCTTCTACAGCCCGTACTTCATTGTACCCAAGAAAGGAGGTGGGTTACGGCCAATCTTGGACCTGCGCGTCCTGAATCGGTCCCTTCACAGGCTGCCGTTCAAGATGCTTACGCAGAAACGCATTTTCAAATGCATCCGTCCCCAAGATTGGTTTGCAGCCATCGACCTGAAGGACGCGTACTTTCATGTCTCAATTCTCCTTCGACACAGACCGTTTCTTCGCTTTGCGTTCGAGGGGAGGGCATATCAGTACAAAGTCTTACCCTTCGGGCTGGCCCTGTCGCCCCGCGTCTTCACGAAAGTTATGGAGGCGGCCATTGCTCCCATGTGCGAGCGTGGTGTTCGCATTCTCAACTATCTCGACGACGGGCTTATTCTCGCCCAGTCGAGGGAGCAGTTGTGCGAACACAGGGATTTGGTGCTCAGTCACCTCAGCCACCTAGGGCTTCGGGTTAACTGGGAGAAGAGCAAACTCACCCCCGGGCAGAGGATCTCTTTTCTCGGTATGGAGTTGGACTCGATCAACATGACAGCGCGTCTCACCGAGGCCCGCGTCCAGTCAGTGTTGAACTGCGTGAGTACGCTCAGACGCAGAACAGCGGCACCACTGAAAGTATTTCAGAGGCTCCTGGGGTATATGGCATCTGCAGCCGCGGTAACGCCGCTCGGATTGCTTCATATGAGACCGCTCCAACACTGGCTCCACGATCGAGTCCCGAGATGGGCGTGGCAGAGTGGCTCGTGCCGGGTTCCAGTGACCCCGCACTGTCGCCAAACTCTCAGCTTGTGGTCGGACCCTTCGTTCCTGCGGGCAGGTGTTCCCCTAGAACAAGTGTCCAGGCACTCTGTGGTCTCCACGGATGCCTCTATCACCGGCTGGGGGGCCACGTACAACGGGCATGCAGCTTCAGGTCTGTGGACGGGGCCTCAACTGCATTGGCACATCAACTGCCTCGAGTTGTTAGCAGTACATCTTGCGCTGGGCCGCTTCAAAACGTCGCTACAAGGCAAGCATGTACTGGTCCGTACGGACAACACTGCGACCGTTGCGTACATCAACCGTCAGGGTGGTCTACGCTCCCGCCGCATGTCACAACTCGCCCGCCATCTCCTCCTTTGGAGTCAGAAGCATCTGAGGTCGCTTCGTGCCGTTTACATTCCGGGCCTGCTCAACCGTTCAGCCGTCGAGCTTTCACGGCAGCAGGTGCTACCGGGAGAATGGCGACTCCATCCCCAGGTGGTCCAGCTGATTTTCAGGCGCTTCGGGACCGCACAGATAGATCTGTTTGCCGCCCCGGACACGTCTCACTGCCAGTTGTTCTATTCCCTGACCGAGGGGACCCTCGGCACGGATGCTCTGGCACACAGCTGGCCCCGGGGTCTTCGCAAGTATGCGTTTCCCCCAGTGAGCCTTCTGGCACAGACCTTGTGCAAAGTCAGGGAGGACGAGGAGCAGGTCTTGTTAGTTGCGCCATATTGGCCCAACCGGACCTGGTTCCCGGAACTAGTGCTCCTCGCGACAGCCCCTCCCTGGCCCATCCCTCTGAGAGAGGACCTGCTCTCTCAGAGACGGGGCACCCTGTGGCACCCGCGTCCAGACCTCTGGAAGCTCCATGTCTGGTTCCTGGACGGGACGCGGAGGTTCTAGGTGACCTACCCCCAGCGGTAGTTGACACCATCACTTCTGCTAGAGCCCCCTCTACGAGGCGCCTCTATGCGTTGAAGTGGAACCTATTCGTTGAATGGTGTTCTTCTCACGAGGAGAACCCCCGATCATGCTCGATCAGAGCCGTGCTTTCCTTCCTGCAAGATGGGTTGGAGCGAAGGCTGTCTCCCTCCACCCTTAAAGTGTACGTTGCCGCTATTGCCGCACATCACGATGCAGTTGATGGTAAGTCCTTGGGGAAGCACGACCTGATCGTTAGGTTCCTGAGGGGAGCGAGGAGACTGAATCCTCCTCGCCCGCTCTCTATACCCTCTTGGGATTTGTCTCTGGTCCTTTCGGCTCTTCAGAGACCACCCTTTGAGCCTCTGCAATTGGCTGAGTTAAAAATCCTGTCCTGTAAGACGGTTCTCCTGGTTGCATTGGCCTCTATCAAGAGGGTAGGGGACCTACATGCATTTTCGGTCGACGAATCGTGCCTGGAATTCGGCCCGGATAACTCTCACGTGATCCTGAGACCCCGGCCCGGATACGTGCCCAAGGTTCCTACTACTCCCTTCCGGCACCAGGTGGTGAACCTGCAAGCGCTGCCTTTGGAGGAGGCAGACCCAGCCCTGGCTTTTCTCTGTCCCGTCCGCGCTCTGCGTTTGTACGTGGACAGAACGCAAAGCCTCAGGACCTCAGACCAGCTCGTCGTCTGTTACGGAGGCCAGCAGAAGGGAAAGGCTGTCTCCAAGCAGAGGATGGCCCACTGGATAGTGGATGCTATCGCCTTGGCTTACGAAGCCCAAGGCGTGCCTTGCCCGCCTGGGTTGAGAGCCCACTCCACTAGGAGTGTCGCTTCTTCTTGGGCGCTGGCACACGGCGCCTCGCTGACAGATATCTGTAGAGCTGCGGGCTGGGCGACACCTAACACGTTCCCTAGATTCTATAGCTTACGTGTTGAGCCGGTTTCTTCCTGTGTGCTCGCTTCAACCAGCCGGTAACACCGAAGTTTCCGCTCTAGTGTCGGCTTGCTGCGCCACTCCCCTCTACGGAGCGGATACGTGCGCTCTTTGCTCCAGTCGAGTTCCCCCCCAGGCGAACCCTGTGAGTTCCTCCACACCCCTTCGGCAGTTGGACGTTGCGGAGCGTCCGACGCCAGGCCTAGTGCTCGTATGCTTGTGTAACTTGTGCTAGGCTGGGTTCCGTATGTGTGATCCCTGTGGCGATCCCATATGAGTATTTTCCACGATCAGCTCCCTGCGGTGAGCCCGTGTCTTTCCCTTGGCAGAGCTCGCTCTGCTTTCACTGTCTGGTGTAGCCTCCCCCTCCTTAGGTGGAGCCACCCCAGTGACATTCCATATGTTGCACTGCCCCAACCGGCCAGTCCATATGTGTATTCTCCACATGGTACCTCCCTTCGGGCAGGATGTGGCTCCGCAGCGTCCCTCTCCCCTGGAGAGGCACGCTTCCCAGTGTTATTCAAGAGTTCACTGCGTGGGTATGTGGAACAGCAGGTTCTCCCTCTACGCAGGTCTTCCGCCCCAGCATGGGGGGGTCTGAGAGTCTTGCGTAGGGCACTGGAAGTGGCAGCAACCGTTGGCGCTTTCCATGGGATCCCCTAACGTCGTCACGTCGACGTCACGTCGAACGTGAGCGACTGAAGGGGAACGTCTCGGTTACTGATGTAACCCTCGTTCCCCGAAGGAGGGAACGGGAGACGTGACGTCCCGCCGCCACAGTTGCTGACCATCGCTGTACGGCCGTCACTAAACTCGGCTCCTCAGTGAAAAACGGTGGGTGCTCGCGCCCGCTTCCTGTTTTATACCCGCGCTGCGGGGCGGGGGCGCGTGACGCGTTCACGCACGCCAACGTTCATTGGCTTGTTCTTAAATAATCGAAGTTGATAGGGCTCCCTGAAGTGATCCCCTAACGTCGTCACGTCGACGTCACGTCTCCCGTTCCCTCCTTCGGGGAACGAGGGTTACATTAGTAACCGAGACGTTTTGTGGTTAGACTGACTGTGGGTCTGGTTCTGCTGGTTCTGGTGGTTCAGGCTGATGCCTGATGACAGACACAGAGATTACTTGAATGGGGAAAGCACTGAGTTCAGGGATCCAGAAGACGGTCTGCCGAGGGCCATTGGATCATGATGAACTAGTGCTGTAGTTCTCGAGTCCGTTCTCTAGATGTTTCTCTACTGTCTCAGAAGTGTGAGCTTGTACATATGTATATTTTGTACAGTTTTTTATGTAAATATATGTTAATGTTGCTTTGTCTGTTTAATAGGTCATCTGCACTGTTCTTTGTAAATCTGCAAGTATGTATTGTGAAAAACAAAATTAAACCACTTTCTTGCTAAAAATCATGCAGAGCCGAATGTGTAACTATACAGCCAGAAGAAGAACAACGTTTCATGTCTTATTATAAGTCCTCATTAATTGACTGTATTGGACTGTGTTTGTGCTCATAAATCCAAGTCAAGATACCTTTATTTATAGAGCGCTTTTACAATACAGTTTCAAAGCAGCTTTACAGAGATAACAGGAAAATAATGCAACAAAGTTTGTTTGAAGAAAAAAGTGTCATAGTCCAGTAAATTCAGTGTTGATTTATTTTGGTTGTAAAAAAAAAGTAAAAGTAATTAAAACCTGTTAAGCTTCACCAGAGCGCGGGCGCACTGAAGCGTTTTTTTTTTTAAATAGTTCAAAGTTACTATCAGATTTAATGTTATTACCTTGACAAACTATACATCATTAAAAAGATATAAGACTCAAGTTTCAGTATTTGACCACTATTGTATTCTGAGAAACTTATAGTGACAGTTATGTCTTAATTTGTGTCAGGAGTTATGTAATTAAAAAATGAGTCGTTACCTTTAATATGAATTATGAGCGTCAGCCGCTTCCATTCAGAAAAAAACTCCTGTGCGATCGTCATGACAGAGCTTGACAAAACAACGTCCCTCAGGGCTTTTAGCTCAAACATGTGCAGATTTGGAGAAATATTGATATATTCTCATAGGTTTACATCAGATATCTATAGACAGGAATAATATTTATTGAATTTATACCCAAATGCGTCGATGTAATCATGAGCGCTGGATACTCTGATGTACTGTGTTTTCAATCCATACTGGCCGCATGAGAGCGCCGGCGCTCTATGCACAGTAATAGTCCATATATGGAACACACGAAGAAGTGGCATAATCATGTGACATTCCAGGAAGTCCCTGACAAACAAAGCTTCCAGAGATCGCTGTAACATGCAGATAAAGATGTTTTGAAGACAATAAACATGATTGCAATGATATTCCATTTACCTGTGTTCTTCGAGCCATGTCAGGTATTTTCATAATAATAGATTATATTTATAATGTAATGCTAATCGATATAGAGTTTATCATTGCAGAATACTATAAATTAATATATTTTCTGTCTTATTTTTTCATCTGAAGCCAAATCAGATCACAGAAGGTTATTTAAAACACTCGACTTGCGTTATAAAGTAAGTTTGGAGCACAAACATGGTTTTAATCACATAAATTGTCGTGTATTGATGGTGTGCTAAGCTAACATGCTAGCTAACTCTGTGCACCTGCCAGCACATTAGCTGTTATTTTTATGAATTTTTCTAAATAGGAATGCTTACTGAAATTTTTCTTTTTTCAAAAAGGGCATTTGATACAGTTTCAAATGTGAAGTGAGAACTTTGATAAAAGAAAAAAGGGATTGAAACAGTGTGAATAGCCAGTCGTTAGTGATTATAATGCAGACAAAAGAAAAGCATATTTAGAGCCATAACCAGGCTGGAGAGGTGTGAATGTGTGCAGGGGAGACTGACACTGAATGGGGCTCGTTTGCACCACAAAACAATAGAGAAAATAGTCTAAATAGATGCTAGAAGATGACAATAAACACCAGTTTGCATTTTAGAGTCTAATCAAAATAAATTCATATGACATGATCTTGAAAAACATTTAACTAAATGCAGAGTTTTAAACTTATCTTCTTCAAATTTTAAATATAACATGGTCAGACATGTGGCTTTAGCTGCAGTGCATTTCTAGATTGATACAATGCCAACTTCAATTTTATTTTCATGAAGATGTTTCATAAAAATACATTTCTAATAACTTTACAAAACTTTGAAGACATTTTTCATAATTTTTTTTCATTATCACTAATTAATTCCACATTTACAATAAACTGCCAGGTGTCAGCTTTCAAATGAGATCTTACTTGTGCTTTTAGTACAAAGGGTTCATGAACTGTATCTGTTTCAGTTTGGGTATGCCATTTCTGGGGATTTTTCAAAAGTGGGGTTGAAGCTTAACAGGTTAATTCAGTTCATTAATAAATCTAGCCGCTATATCGTCCAGCTCAGTTCTGCACACTTGCTGAATTCAGAAGCGCACACTAGCATGATGTTACTCTACTATTCCTGTCATAGAGAGATACTGTAAAAGTGTGAGAGTTGAACACAGTCTGTGCTTCTGACTTCAGAAACTGTTTTATCAACCAAGTGTGTAAGCAATCCAGACCAACATCTTCCAAAAGCTCAATCTGCAGTAAAATAATAACCAGTAGAGGGAAATAAAGCTCAATCTGCAGTAAAATAATAACCAGTAGAGGGAAATAAAGCTCAATCTGCAGTAAAATAATAACCAGTAGAGGGAAATAAAGCTCAATCTGCATTCAAATAATAACCAGTAGAGGGAAATAAAGCTCAATCTGTATTAAAATAATAACCAGTAGAGGGAAATAAAGCTCAATCTGCAGTAAAATAATAACCAGTAGAGGGAAATAAAGCTCAATCTGCAGTAAAATAATAACCAGAAGAGGGAAATAAAGCTCAATCTGTATTAAAATAATAACCAGTAGAGGGAAATAAAGCTCAATCTGCAGTAAAATAATAACCAGTAGAGGGAAATAAAGCTCAATCTGCAGTAAAATAATAACCAGTAGAGGGAAATAAAGCTCAATCTGCAGTAAAATAATAACCAGTAGAGGGAAATAAAGCTCAATCTGCAGTAAAATAATAACCAGTAGAGGGAAATAAAGCTCAATCTGCATTCAAATAATAACCAGTAGAGGGAAATAAAGCTCAATCTGCAGTAAAATAATAACCAGTAGAGGGAAATAAAGCTCAATCTGCAGTAAAATAATAACCAGTAGAGGGAAATAAAGCTCAATCTGCAGTAAAATAATAACCAGTAGAGGGAAATAAAGCTCAATCTGCAGTAAAATAATAACCAGAAGAGGGAAATAAAGCTCAATCTGTATTAAAATAATAACCAGTAGAGGGAAATAAAGCTCAATCTGCAGTAAGATAATAACCAGTAGAGGGAAATAAAGCTCAATCTGCAGTAAAATAATAACCAGTAGAGGGAAATAAAGCTCAATCTGCAGTAAAATAATAACCAGAAGAGGGAAATAAAGCTCAATCTGCAGTAAAATAATAACCAGTAGAGGGAAATAAAGCTCAATCTGTATTAAAATAATAACCAGTAGAGGGAAATAAAGCTCAATCTGCATTAAAATAATAACCAGTAGAGGGAAATAAAGCTCAATCTGCAGTAAAATAATAACCAGAAGAGGGAAATAAAGCTCAATCTGCAGTAAAATAATAACCAGTAGAGGGAAATAAAGCTCAATCTGCAGTAAAATAATAACCAGTAGAGGGAAATAAAGCTCAATCTGCAGTAAAATAATAACCAGTAGAGGGAAATAAAGCTCAATCTGCAGTAAAATAATAACCAGTAGAGGGAAATAAAGCTCAATCTGCAGTAAAATAATAACCAGAAGAGGGAAATAAAGCTCAATCTGCAGTAAAATAATAACCAGTAGAGGGAAATAAAGCTCAATCTGTATTAAAATAATAACCAGTAGAGGGAAATAAAGCTCAATCTGCAGTAAAATAATAACCAGTAGAGGGAAATAAAGCTCAATCTGCAGTAAAATAATAACCAGTAGAGGGAAATAAAGCTCAATCTGCAGTAAAATAATAACCAGTAGAGGGAAATAAAGCTCAATCTGCAGTAAAATAATAACCAGTAGAGGGAAATAAAGCTCAATCTGCAGTAAAATAATAACCAGAAGAGGGAAATAAAGCTCAATCTGCATTAAAATAATAACCAGAAGAGGGAAATAAAGCTCAATCTGCAGTAAAATAATAACCAGTAGAGGGAAATAAAGCTCAATCTGCAGTAAAATAATAACCAGTAGAGGGAAATAAAGCTCAATCTGCAGTAAAATAATAACCAGTAGAGGGAAATAAAGCTCAATCTGCATTAAAATAATAACCAGAAGAGGGAAATAAAGCTCAATCTGCAGTAAAATAATAACCAGTAGAGGGAAATAAAGCTCAATCTGCATTAAAATAATAACCAGAAGAGGGAAATAAAGCTCAATCTGCAGTAAAATAATAACCAGTAGAGGGAAATAAAGCTCAATCTGCAGTAAAATAATAACCAGTAGAGGGAAATAAAGCTCAATCTGCAGTAAAATAATAACCAGTAGAGGGAAATAAAGCTCAATCTGCAGTAAAATAATAACCAGAAGAGGGAAATAAAGCTCAATCTGCAGTAAAATAATAACCAGAAGAGGGAAATAAAGCTCAATCTGCAGTAAAATAATAACCAGTAGAGGGAAATAAAGCTCAATCTGCAGTAAAATAATAACCAGTAGAGGGAAATAAAGCTCAATCTGTATTAAAATAATAACCAGTAGAGGGAAATAAAGCTCAATCTGCAGTAAAATAATAACCAGTAGAGGGAAATAAAGCTCAATCTGCAGTAAAATAATAACCAGTAGAGGGAAATAAAGCTCAATCTGCAGTAAAATAATAACCAGTAGAGGGAAATAAAGCTCAATCTGTATTAAAATAATAACCAGTAGAGGGAAATAAAGCTCAATCTGCAGTAAAATAATAACCAGTAGAGGGAAATAAAGCTCAATCTGCAGTAAAATAATAACCAGTAGAGGGAAATAAAGCTCAATCTGCAGTAAAATAATAACCAGTAGAGGGAAATAAAGCTCAATCTGCAGTAAAATAATAACCAGTAGAGGGAAATAAAGGGCCGTCAGACTCCAGCTTTATATTCCCAGACTCTGGAAGCTCTTCATCTGGGAGAAATCCACTAACATTAAGAAGAACACAGCGATCGCTGAGATATTGAGTTCATTTACAAGAGCAGAATCAGGATCATCAACACAGAAAACACGCTGGAGCTCCTCGGTTACACAGCAAGAAGTGCAGCGTGTCGTTGAGTCCTAGTCCTCGCGCGTGAACCAGAGCGACTCCCGGAGGAAGAGACTTTAAATCTTATACTTTTATTTTCCCAAACACAAAATGAAATATTTCTTAGCACAAACCCATATAACACAAAATCAATGAAGTGAAGTCAATGCTGCAATGTGTTTCTTAACCAATCCACACACAGTTAAACATAGCTTGAACATATTTAGCAGTAGCCTACTTCAACAATCATAAAAATAAATTAAACATTTCACCGACCATTGGCGTCTTTTGACTGAATCTATGAGTGAACTTGGAGTGTCTCTAATATATTTCAATCATCACTAGTAAATCACTCATAAAAAAAAGTTTTTTTTTTGGATAAATGAACCATTTTTGGTTCCTTAAAGAACCTTTCAGTGATCAGATCTTAACAGAAACACTATATTTTAGAGTGAAGAACATTTTTATAATCTAAAGGACCGTTTTCCACTGTAATGAACCTTTTGTGGAACGGAAAGATTCCATGGATCACGAAGAACCATTATTTTTGTCTTTGAGCTCCAGACATTAATTATTCTTCAGATCATGTGTTGTTGAGGAGAGGTTTGCTGGTATAATAATATTGAAACTATAATATTCTTTAGTTTTAACGAACTTCTCTTTGATAAAGTGATTACATAGCCTATGTAAAATATTTTCAGATAAGCTGACAGACAGAGAGGACAAAGATAATTCTGTCACAGAACCACCAGAAGATCGAGATCACATGTAACAGCGGATATTATTCTTAATTAGGTTTCATTTTCTCATGACTCTAGTTCTGAATTCAGTAATATTAAGCAAAAGCCAAAAAGTTTATTGGTCTGTACAATCACAAGTCATTTTTGGTTTGGTAAAGAACCTTTCAGTGAACAGTTCTTTAAAGAACCATTTTTTCTAGAACATTTTAATTATGCCAATAAAAAACATATATATATAAAACATATCTTTATTGAAAAATCATGGCGTATAGAAAATATCTTTATTTTTAAGAGTGTATTTTCTCTCATACAGAATATGCATCACCATTTTCCAGCAACTTCAAACCCATCAGAACCAATCAGAATTAGTGTGTGAACTTTATAGGCTAAATGACAGATGTGTGTGCTCTCACAATCTATCTCAATATATCAGCATTTCTGTATGTTACCACTGATGGATAATTAAGTGCCTCATCCAGGTATTTGAAGTGCACTTTTTCTTGTTGAATTTTCAATGTGAACACACTATTTACACTATTGATACTATACAAAATGGCTTGCTATGCAAACTGGGATGCATCATGGGAATTTGGTTGTTCGTTTCGTTGTTGCCTAAAATATACATAAAGAGATAACCGGAGTAGCCAGAGCGTGCAGAGTGACGCGATCAAGAACGCACTGTCCATAGGCGTAATTTGCAGGTGGGACGGGTGGGACATGTCCCCACCACTTTTTACCAGGGTTGATTGTGTCCCCACCACTTTTTACCAGGGTTGATTGTGTCCCCACCACTTTTTACCAGGGTTGATTGTGTCCCCACCACTTTTTACCAGGGTTGATTGTGTCCCCACCACTTTTAAAACATCTCGCGGCACGGGTATACCAATACGAATAAATGAAACATCTCCAGTTAACTCTAGTAGAACATTCATTTCGTTCGTTTGTTAAATAAGAGGCGATCTGAAATGTGTTGTTTTTGGGTCCGTGTACGTTTTGATAGTTTGTTTTCCAATTTGAAACGAAATAAGTAGAAACGAGAAAACGGCGCCTTATTCGTTTTTTCGTTTTTTCAAAAAAAACGAAAAAACGAGATTTCGGCTTGATTTTTTTATTTAGTTCACAGGCAAAAAACGAATAAATTACTTCAAAATTCGTTTTCCACATGTGGGCGGTCCTGAGACGCCCCCTTCCGCCGATTGGTCAAGTAAATCTGAGCATGTGACGTCATCAGTCGTCGCTCAGGTCTGTTCAACAAAATAATAGTCCTAAAAAATAAAAAAATAATAGTCCTCTACTACTATGGCTACCGATTCTTAAACTGTACAGGACAGGTCCTATTGGGCTTATTTCTTCTGTGTAACTTTATGCGTTTCACAGAAATCTTTACATCAGAAATATTAAATATTAGTCTGCTACTAGCCCGTTTTATTTAGCTGTGCGGAGTTAAATCTGTTTGGTGAAGCTGTGCTTGACAGCAGCGAGCGGGAGAGGCTCTGACCAATGTTCAGTCAGAACTTTTCTTTTAGACAGTATTACGCTCCGTTTTGACACGGGATTGTGATTGCAAATACTGTAATGCCAATCGGCTGAGGGTTTAGTACCGATGATGGTGAAATAAATTTTTACTGAAACTGTAATCATAGCCGCGACCCGCGAGAATGATTGACAGGACGATAGCGGAGCCAATTAAAAGCGCAATATAACTTCAGTTAACAAAAACACAATTAAAAAAGTGTTTAATATAAGTGACTTAGTCTTTGTTTTATTGTTTTTGATGTTTTTAATCAAATAATTGTGAACCACAAACCGATCGAGCCTTCGTTTTAAATTTATTTGTCATATGGGTATTTTATGTCACCTTATTAGTTTGATTATAGTAGGCCTATACGCGAGTTTTTTTTTATTGTACAATTTTAGTGTTGTTTTTTAATTAACAATCTATCATAACAACTTATAAAGATCTAAATCTACAGAAGAGATTAACAAATAACTGGTGTTGTCATAAGTTAACTAATCAATGGGAAAATTTCCTCACCGGCACAACCCTATTCTTCATGTTGGCTAGTTACAGATTTAATGTTGAGCACATAATGTTAAAGGCTTCTTAAATAACATTACACTCGGTTGAAGAGTCAAGAAGGACATGTTAATTTACAGTGATTTCAGTCTGTCCTTAGTTGGTGACCCAGTGTAATTATAATACAGCGTAGGCCTAAATAAAAACAAACACAGGAAATTACACCCGTGGTAATAAATGCAAATAATAATAATTATCATTATTTTTTTTTATTACATTTAGGCTATATAGGCCTATTTAGAAGACGCTTTTATCGACAAAAAAAAAAAGAAAAAAAAAAGAACAAAGCAATTCGTCAAATGTCAGTCATAATACAAGTTAGACAATAATAATACTGGGCTAAGATTATCACAAATAAACACAAGTTTGTGACGCATATCCAATTGTGCACTGCTTGGCACGGAGGCGCCCGCGCAAACACTTGTATTTTCCTATCAACACTGGAACAACTTAAAATAATATAATTTCTGGTCATACAGAAAAAAATTATACATCATTCGCAACTACTTTTATTTGTGTAAACTCACAATAACAAGAAAACGTTGTGCTTTTGTAAAATTAAATAAAACAATCAGGCGCGCTTTCATGATCTCCGGAGCGCGTCTGATAAATGAACTGAAACAAAAGCCTATATCTAAAGCTTGAAATGTCCACTTTTAAACTAACAAATTCGAATCGAAAGCAAATACCGTCTGATTATAATCCGAAAGGTGCATTTCTCGGTGCATCCGCTTTACAGTGGAGATGGAGATATGTTTAGCCGACACTAATTTAGAAAACAGTTTATTTAAACAATAAAAATCCCTCGTTATTTTTCAGACACATTTATTATGATTAGCCCATAAATCACCTATAAATCATCTCTCCGTATGGTTCCAGAGACATGGCTCTTCTCATTCAGCACTGCGGGAAAAATATAATTTCCAGGTTCTAATTTAATTTTAGAAAGTAAAATCGATTTTTTTTTCCATATTAATTTGTGAATATTTTAAATGTTTAATAAAGGGGCAAAAAGTCATAAACAAAAATCTGAAAATATGTCAATGACATGTTATTTATTTTCTTGCGCACAAACACTTGGATATGCGTCAAAATCTTGTGTTTATGTGTGATAGTGTAGGCCTATAGTAGGCTGTATTATGTATCCTGATTGACTTTATGATTAGTTAAATCTGTTTTCGCCACAGAGTTAACCATTTCAGACAGTAGCTACCGGGCAGCCTCTGTCTCGTTACGCGTTACGCGCAGCTCAGTGTGGCCGCTCCAATTTACCTTCAATGAAATCTAACCTTAGTGTAATTGACAGAATTACTAAAAAATATTTTGCTACCTAAAAGTTAAAGATTTTTAATAAAACTCAAGAGATTGTCGATGTGTGAAATTTCATGATTTATGAGTGACGTTAGTCTAGTACAATTTTCAAAAAAATATTTTGCTACCTAAAAGTAAAAGTTGTTATGATATATTGTGAATTAAAAAACAACAATAAAATAGTACAATAATAAAAAACAACTCGCGTATAATATAATCAAACTAAGACGGGTGACATAAAATACCCATATTAGGCCTATAACAAATAAATAAAATATATTTGGAAATCGCTCTTTAAAACGAAGGCTTGGCTTGTGGTTCACAATTATTTGATTAAAAACACAACAAAAACAATAAAACAGACAAAGTCACTTATATTAAACACTTTTTTAATTGACGTTATTGCGCTTTTAATTGCCTCTATCGTCCTGTCAATCATTCTCGCGGGTCGCGCCTATGATTACAGTTTCAGTAAAAATGTCTTTCACCATCATCGGTACCCACCCTCAGCCGTTTGGCATTACAGTAGGCCTATTCACAATCCCGTGTCAAAACGGAGCGTATACTATCTAAAAGAAAAGTTGTGACTGCTGACTGAACATTGGTCAGAGCCTCTCCCGCTCGCCGCTGTCAAGCGCAGCTTCACCAAACAGATTTAACTCCGCACAGCTAAATAAAACGGGCTGGTGTAGACTAATATTTAATATTTCTGATTTAAAGATTTCTGTGAAACGGTAAAGTTGCACAGAAGAAAGCCCAATAGGACCTGCCCTGTACCGTTTAAGAATCGGTAGCCATAGTAGGACTATTATTTTGTTGAACAGACCTGAGCGACGACTGATGACGTCACATGCTCAGATTTGTTTGACCAATCGGCGGAAGGGGGCGTCTCAGGATCGCCCACATGTAGAAAACGAATTTTAAAGTCATTTATTCGTTTTTGCCTGTGAACTAAAAAACGAAAAATCAAGCTGAAATCTCGTTTTTCGTTTTTTTGAAAAAACTAAAAAAACAAAAAAACAAATAAGGCGCCGTTTTCTCGTTTCTGCTTATTTCGTTTCAAATTGGAAAACAAACTATCAAAACGTACACGGACCTTTTTGAAATCAAGTGACCAAAGTGCTCGTGTCCGCTGCTATCAGTGGCGCGGATACAGTGTTCTGGGTCAGGGGATCTCTGGATAATCCGTAATTCGTTTGGAATTACAAAACGAAAATACCGTTTTTCTGTTTTTTGTTTCAAAACGAAAAACCAAATAACCGTTTTTGGTGTCAGAATCAAAAAACGAAAAACCAATTAAAAACGGCCCGTTTTTCGTTTTTTAGCGATCATTTTATCGTTATTCCTTTTTGAACAAAGAATGAAGAGAGTCTTTAGACTTCAGTCAATTCGTTTTTCGTTTATAAACAAAAAACGGAAGTCACGTGGTCTATTCCTTTTTTGGAAGCGAAAGTAACCGGAAACACTTTCAAAATAAAAGTTGGCTAACTATAGTTAGCGAGGTGATTGTAGACTAAAACTGAACTAATATAACGTTTTTTAGTACAAATAAAGTAGCACTGGGTGTGAAAAAAAAACAAACTTTAGTTTACTGAAATAAAAATTAAAAATAATAAAATAATAACTCTGGCTGTTAGGGAGAATTAAACAATTGTAAGACCATTGGTGACCTGTAACTTCAGATTAAGACAAGTGAACTCATTTTATATGTATCTTAGGATAGCAGGTAGCCTATTTATTTATAAGTTTCTATAATTTAATTCACATTTTAGTTTTGTAACATATTTATAGCCCTTCTTGCTATGTGGAAGCTCAACCAGCAGAGGTCCCTCTCCCCCTTCTCTACCCCCTTCAAGCACCGCTACCAACAGAAGCTAATCACTGAGTTTGAAGGGTGTGCAGAACTTCACCTGCCTTCCAGCTCCTCTTTCTATGCCACTATATCTGCTAAACACTCTCAGCTTCCACCATCTACTGTTACCCCTTCTGTGTCAAAACAAAACTCTTCCAAAACAAATCTATAAAGTTGTATACTTTTTATTTTCCTTTGCATTTTTCTCCAGTGTAATTTAGCCTACTTATTATGTTAGTTAAGTAGATGAATTTTTTTTTTTATGCAGCTTGTAGTTCTTATTAGTTATGTAGACCTACTTGTGTGTGAAACCTAGCATTACTCAGTCAAAAATGATCTCTAGCTCTGGGACTTCCAGATCATTTAGTGCTTTTTTTGGGTTTTATTCTGTTTGATGAACCACCAGGGAAAGGCAGTGCTCTGTACTCTTGGTACTTGTGTAAAGTAAAATAAAAGTGAAGTTAAATCATTTAGTTTTTCTCCCTGGTACTCGTGTCAGGGCCTCCCAGAGTTTCCCCAATACCTGGAGGATGTGAGCCTGCGTGCACTGCGTGCAGGGTTTAAGGACTGATGATAGTATTAAGACTGGCCCCAGTCACCTACCATCATATCACCGCCTACCACCCGATTTCACCGCCCATCATATCACATGATCATGTCAGGGTAATATGTAATTGTAATTGTGATTTAAATTGTCATTGTAAAAAGTAATTGTGTTAAAGACAAACATTGAATTTAAATGGACAATTAAATAAATAATTCACAAAATTATGTCAGTCTCTTAACGTCATATACAATATTATGTTAATCTTCAGATTAATCTGCTTTGAAAGAATAACTATAAAGGAAAGGAAAATAATGACCAGTCAGACTCCACCTTCTCGTGGGCTGTGCTAAACAGGTACAAAATGCATAGGCTACCTGGATACTTTCGGTTTAGTCTTTTACTTAAAACTTTCTAAACAAAGTTTTGACTCCTGAACAAAAGACATACAAAACTTTTAGAATGTAAGTATTCATGCTTTAAAATAGAAATCCAGCTTTTTATGTTTTTGTGTTCTTATACCGATAGTTGTTTCTGTTTGTGGAAAACTAAAGGTGTTAGTGATGAGGAAATGAGTCGACATATTTATGCTGAATCTCCATTACTGTGATTATGGTCCAAACTTTCACAAACTTAAAGCTTGTCTCGACATACTGTTTAATCTAGTTATTTAGATTGATTTACATTAATTATTCTGAGAGAATTGGTTGGTAGAAGAAAAAATAATTTCATAAACTGTTTGTCCATTGGGACTTTGAGTGAGGGTTACACCGATTGATTAAACAAACAAAAAAAGTTTGATGCTTCTTATTGGACTTTTTTTCTTGCATGTTAAATCTTTAAATTAAATTGAAATTGTTTTTGAGTTGTGTATTATGATCAGTTATATAGTATTTCCCCCTGTATGAATGATTATTAGCCTGTATCTGACACATAAAGCAGCTCTTCTGTTTTCTCATCAGGTCCAGATGGCTGAATCTGCTTCTGCTGCTGATGTCCTTTGTCAATAATAGCGGTCAGTATAATACACATTTTTTTTATTTTCAGTATAGAGTTATTCTAGTGAATTGTTTTGCTGCATAACTTTGGATGACATTTGAGGATTGCTAATGGAAATTTCCCACTATATTATGTTATATCAAACATCATGACATCACTAGTTTATCAGTTTGTCTATTATTCAGGAATTCAGTGCAACTTGTACGTCTGCTACAGCGTGTACGATTGTCATAAACATTTGATATGTTAAAATGTGCCACTGCTAATTTCAGGCTCCTTACAGCTCAGTTAATCCATTTTTTGTATTAACTATCTATCTGGTTACTAACTATCTACTATATTAAATATCTGGTTGCTGCTAAGCCACTTTGAAAATATTCATTCCCCCTGGTCATAATTTTATTGTCCTCATTATAAACAATTGCTGTCCTTTTCTTTAAAAAAAAAAAATCCTTACAGGAAATAATGAAAAATTAGTGTTTACAAGGTAAGCCTCCTATAAGTTCTGTTTAGACTTCGGACAGAACGTGCGGTTTTCTCTTAATTTGTGCAACCAGATCACATTTGTCAGTAGCCAATAGTTCTTGAGATAGAGCATTTTATTTTTATTTCATGTAGCAGACACTTTATCCAAATTAACATACAGATAATGAATAACCGGAGGCGGAGTGTGTAGTTGAGGAGCACAATGGCAAAATAGATCTTGGCGCAAGCTGTAAAGCGTGTATGCAGGCAGATAAAAAGTCGTCACCTTTATTTATATTTATATATAGCCGCTCTGGAGTAAACCGTGATGTCATCGTCCAGCTCAGTTCAGTTCTTGTATAATAGTGTCAAATTGTAAAATTTTCTGTGTGTATGCCAGGTCAAAGAGATGTGTTTTTATTTGAACTGACAGAGTGTGTCTGCTTCCCGGACAATGGTAGGAAGACTGTTCCAGAGTTTTGGTGCTAAATAGGAAAAGGATCTACCGCCTGCAGTCGATTTAGATATTCTAGGTATTATCAACTGGCCGGAGTTTAGAGAACGCAATAGACGTGAAGGACTATAATGCGTTAAGAGCTCGCTCAAGTACTGCGGAGCTAAACCATTTAGTGCTTTGTAAGTAATCAGCAATATTTTAAAATGTATACGATGTTTAATAGGGAGCCAATGCAGTGTTGACAGAACCGGGCTAATATGGTCATACTTCCTGGTTCTGGTAAGAACTCGAGCTGCGGCGTTTTGAACTAGCTGTAGTTTGTTTATTAAGCGTGCAGGGCAACCACCCAGTAGAGCATTACAATAATCTAGCCTTGAGGTCATGAACGCATGGACTAATTGTTCTGCATTTGTCAATGAGACGATATGACGTCATTTAGATATATTAAGATGAAAAAAATGTGGTTTCACAGATACTATTCACGTGACTTTCAAATGAAAGATGGGTATCAAAGAGCACACCCAGGAGTGCCAATATACAGCTGAGTATCATCGGTATAACAGTGAAAGCTAACTCCATGTTTCCTAATGATATCTCCTAATGGTAGCATGTACAGAGTGAACAGCAACGGTCCTAGTACTGAGCCTTGTGGTACGCCATACTGAACTTGTGAATGATAAGACATCTCTTCATTTACTGCTACAAACTGATAACGGTCAGATAAGTATGATTTAAATCATGCTAATGCAATTCCACTAATGCCAACATAATTTTCGAGTCTATAACAAAGACTAATAAAGTTCCAATAAAGGTTTAATATAATAGAATTAGTAATGTTACATATTACACTGAAGGTTCAAAGCGCGTATTGAGTACACATAGCGTGCAATGTTTTCAGAGAAACATGTGATTAATGAAAAATGAAGGGTGCTTCTCAATATCCTCCTCGTCTAGTAACGGTCACTTTGTGTTTTATGGCAATCTGAGCTAAAATGAGAACTGCGCATGCGCGTGCCTGTTAGTTTTTTGACAAGTGATGAGAGGAGATAACCGCTCTGCCGACTCTCTTTGTATTCTTTCTTTTATTTCCTTTAATATTGTGACCAGAGTTGGATGTTTGTTTGTATACTTTTACTCACTCGATCCCCATGTATGCGGACGAGTGTGACGTTTAAGTACTTTTATTAAACGCGGGGAAAGTACGTCACCTCTCGTCTCTCGTGCATCTTTTCCTCCGACACCTGTTGTTTTTCTCTGGGCAAGATCTCAACTTTACAGTCTCCTCGATCCTCCGTCCTGCATCCTATGACCCGGAAACCGATCGAGCTCAGCCATCTTGAAGGACATCTCAGTTCTCTAATTACACCACGAGGAGGCGAGGATCGAAGAGTGAGGAGTTATAGTGAGGATACACAGGTGTTTCCTATGCGGAAGTGTTTTATTGATTAAACCTGACGCACGTCTATTATACGCACGTATCAATTCTCCTCGGCCTTCACATCGGTCCCAATAATTTTTATTTATACATTTGCAGTTTATATATAGGCTATCACACATCACACATATTTCAACAGGGTATCTTGCTTTATTATTATTTATTATGAATTTCTTAAATAAACAAACTTCTACAACATAAAAGCAGATCCTTTGAGCGCTGCTGATGGCGCTGTGAAGTGACCATCGAGTGATCAAGTATTCCAATGTGTAAAAAAGCTTTCATTCGATTCCTCATTCCTCATTTTATTTCCGTGCGTCCATCCCTCGTATCCTACAGGAGTGGATCTGAGACGCGAGGAAAGGAAATGAGGATGCAAAAATAAGAATTGAGAAGCACCCGAAGCCTTACTTTCTTTCCAGTCACGTGAATGCTTCACTTTGCGTGTTGCAATGTTTGAACCCACTAATCTAAGGGTTTTTGGAAGTTCAAGTCCATTTACTAACATTTTATATATATGTATATAAAAGCCTATATTACATGATCATATATTCTGCCACATAAACAATATAAAAAAATAATTAGAACACCATTTAGGCTATTTCCATCAAACCACCCCTGTTGCAGGGGCACAGGGTGTTGCAGCTGTAAATGTAACACAATTTTTTTTGTTCATTTACATATATTCATTTTAAGCATTTAGTAATGTATTTGTAATAAACACTTTAAGTGGGCTATTTAGTTATATGTTAAATCATGTTTTTTAATTATGCCCAGAGTGTGATGTCATATGTGTGCGTGTCAGCAGTCGCTCAAAAAAAACAACAACAAAAAAACCAAACGGTCCGCCACCGCTCCACTCCTCCTGAGCTCACCTCCCCCGTCAGTGTTGTGTTTGTTAGGCACTATTAGGCAGGATTTTTGTGTTAATTCTATTTCCTGTCGCTGTGCATGCTGTTTTTTGTACAGTGTAAACAGCCCAATAACCCTTTATTTAAAGGCTTAATTTATGTCGTATGTGCAGTCAAGTTCAGGTGTGTGTAACATTATGCTGTTTAAACTAGTGTTCTCACCGATACGCTTGTGATTCGCAGAGTTTTGACGGGTCGTTTAATGAGATCTAATATATGTTGTTAGTGGCAAGTATTTTTACGTGAATAAATACATAGATCCGACTGTTATCTTCATGTACTCTAATGGTCCAGTGGCAGAACTTTTGCCAAGCGTGTCAGAGGTTCTTCGTTCTAATCCGCACTATAAGTAATATAGTTTTTTTTCCCTCATTAAAATCGATTGTTCATTAGTGGTTGTATATCAAGAAGGGACACAATTTTTGTGCATTATGTTTTGTGAATTTACTGTAACGAATAAAGAGTCTCTCCGCAACGGATTGAAGCGCGCGTCCATGTGAAGACACAGAACACTGTATCCGCGCCACTGATAGCAGCGGACACGAGCACTTTGGTCACTTGATTTCAAAAACAACACATTTCAGATCGCCTCTTATTTAACAAACGAACGAAATGAATGTTCTACTAGAGTTAACTGGAGATGTTTTATTTATTCGTATTGGTATACCCGTGCCGCGAGATGTTTTAAAAGTGGTGGGGACATGTCCCACCCGTCCCACCTGCAAATTACGCCTATGGTCAACATAGAAACTGGAGTGGAGGGAATCTAAACCAAGGAACGTGTGGCAGAAGAGAACAAACCGAAAAGCCCATGTAAACGAAGCTAAACTGAACAGAAAGGTGACACCGGCAACTTTAAGCTTTACAGGCGTTTCTGATGCTAAATAATGGAGAAACTCCATCATCAGTTCACAGTTGTTGAATCCACTTGTTGAATGTGTGAAGAAATGTCTAGAGCAAAAGAAAATCTAGTAGACAATTAATTCTAGGCTACTAAAAATTTTTACGATGACATTGATTACAGATGTAAGACTGAAGAAAACTGGTGAAGGAATCAACCTCACCACAGATCTATAAGGCAAAGGACCTTGCTTGCACATTAACATTTGAACATCTCACACACACACACACACCCCGCACCCCCCTTCGCCTTATCTACATTTTCTCTCTCTCTCAGTCAGTAACACTAAAAAACGCACACAAGTATATATATGGTTTAATGTGAATAATGATTATTGTTTAGTATCATTTTGAAGGTCTCAGGGTGGCTGGTAATAATGTCTCATTCCCAAAGAAGTGAAACAAAAGGTAATAAGGTTTTTAAGAGTTTAGGAATAACTGGCACACAAAGGAATGTGGTCTCTAGGCACTCCCAAAGGTGCAAATTCATGAATGCTAATTTCCACTGTTGTTAGCAGATGGTCAACTGCTACTCCCAGTAACTATGGAGGGGGTAAACAGTAAATTTCCACTAAACTCATGTTTTACATATCAAATAAGGTCTGGCTATTTAAAGGAAAATGCAATGAGAGCTCAGGGCTGCATTTTCTGTATCAGATCAGCCCATGATGCTGTGTCTTAAGGCTCAGCATTCATGTAGTTATGTTGGGTAAAGTTCTTTGTTCTAGAAACATTTGATGGTTTGCATTGATTATTTTTAATTTGATTATGGAATTGTAATGATACATTTACCTGACATAATAAATTGTTATATTTGATTATTCTAACAGACTTTGACTTTATTTTCATTAGAGTTAAAAGGAATAGTCAAACATTAACGTGTATTTAATGATGCACAGATATCATTGTTAAACCTTTTTCATTTTATGGAGTCAGATGAAACGAGTTCATACATAAGATTAAATGTGTTGCATTTAATTGAAAATCACTTTGCCATGGGAAAGACGGAACACGCGTGAAACCTTCACCTGTAATCGAGTACCGCCATTGGATCGATTTAGCAGGCCTTACACAGAAAATAGACAGAAACAACACATGTATTTTTCAGTATAGTGATACTTTGTATTGAATGAATATTCACTGTCTATATTTGTAGGAAACAACACTAAACATGTGACAGGAATAAAGGGAGGCAACGTCATCCTGTCATGTGACTTTGAGGCCAATCAGATTTCGGTTGAATTATACAGCAAGGCTGAAGCCTTAGATGTTTGTCACCAGAAAAACTGTAGTGGTCCAGTATTTCAAGTAGGATCATGTGACGTCAACATCACGGGTCTGAACTACAGTGACGCTGGGAAATACTTACTGAGAGTCCATTACACTAATAAAACACAGGGAGTTCTGTGGGGGAAAGAGGAGAGGACGTATCAACTTCAAATCCTTGGTAAAGTAAATAAATTTATAAATAAATACATTTGTTCCCCTGAAACTAAATGTGTGTTTATGGCCTTCATTGATTGACCATTAATATAATGATTGATGTGTTTGTTTCTCCTCAGATAAGATCTCTGTGAAAACAGGAGCGCTGCTGAATTTAACATTTCTGTTGGTCAATGCTGATAAACTGCAGAAAAACTCTAGTAAAGGCTGGAAGGAGATCCACAGGGAAAACCTGATCATTAATGAGTTTAAAGACACTAATGCTGGAACATACAGAGTTCTGGACTCTAATAATGAAACCTTGATCACAGTCACAGTCACAGGTGAGAGAAGAGCAGTGGAGGAGCAGAAATATTTGAGCTGATTTTTAATCAGGATTTGAACAGAAAATTGATGCTAAACTGTGTGAGTAACCTTTCAATCTCCTCTACAGAATCTAGTACAGGATCAACGGGAAAACTGGATACTGATAATGATCACACACCTAGTAAACAACCTAGTGAGTAAAACAGGAGACATTGAGAGAAAAAGAAAAAAGAAACACAATTTTTAAAAACTGGTGTTCTCTTCCTCCTTCAGCTGTAGAGCCTCCTTCTGCTGTAGAGCCTTGGGTTATTGGACTGTCAGTGTGTGGAGCTCTGGTGGTGATTCTGGCTGGGATTATATTTGCTGTCTACAAGAAATGCCAATGTCAGCACAGAAACAATGATCATGATCCCTACCAGGGTGTCCCAATGCAAGACATCGTTGTCCCGAACATCTATTGACGACACTGGTTACTTGTAATCCTTCAGAACAATAGACCTGCAGAGGATTCTGTGAACACTGAAGATCTGCTGCAGTGAAAGGCATGTATGTACATCTGCATGTATTGTAAAATATGATTTTTAAATATGTATGTTTAATATGTATGTTTAGTATGACATTTGTGAGAGCCTTAGCTTCTCCTTAGATACTCTACTATTTTCCTTTCCACTTTGTTTGTGTCTGCATAATATAGGGGATCTGCATTATTTTTTGTAAATCTGCAAGTGTGAAAAACTAAATAAATTAAACCACTTTTGTAAAAAAAAAAAAAAATTGTTGGTGTGTTTTTTTACTATGTTCAGAAAATAATGTTTTTTTTTAAATAATATATACAACGAACGAAATATGAAGGGGATGTTTAACTATTTTCCATCTTACTGCATCTCAGATTCAGACACAATCAGATCTGAAATCTGCTGTTGAGATCAGACTGAAATCATCAGAGATCTTGTTCAGAAATAAACTTCAAAACATACAGCCGTACAACAGACAGAAGCCTGTTACAGTCATGCAATTACTGTTCTGAAAGTTTAACCAGAACACTTAAACATTCACGCCCAGTTTCACAGATGAGGCTTCATCTAGTCTCAGACTAAAATACATGTTTGAGCAGTTTTAACTGAAAGCATATCTTAAAATATATCAGTGTCAGTGTTTTGTCTCAAGGTTCCCACCATTAATGTTTTTCTTCTAAGGCATGTTTATAAAAGCTACTTACGGTAAATGCCCTAATTGAACTAAAGTCTAATCCTGGCTTAATCTAAACCCAGTCTGTGAAACCGGGCCTACATGTGTTAACATGAGACTAATATGAGAAATGTGATTTCTGAAAAGTATATTCACTCTTTTAATTTATGTTATGACATGTAAACCGAGAAGAGACTTGATTTATATTTTTACATTTTTGTAAAATACTTTATGAAATATTGTCAAAATTATTAACCAAAAGCAAGAGGATTCCTAACTTGAATGAAACCTGGAATATTGATGTCTGGACTCACAAATCTACACGCAAGTCAGCCACGTGTCTATGCAAGCTAAAAACACCACATCCAGTATTAAAAACTACATTATGAAATCATGAGGATTTTCATTACAGCCTTACAGCACACAGTGTCTTGATGTAATAAAGCAAAGTGATAATAATAATTTATAATTATAATTTAAAATTATAAGTTCTCATTAATTGACTGTACTGGACTGTGTCTGCGAGCTCATAAATCTACACACACTTGGTCAATTTGGAACTGCATACTAGCATTTACTCCTACTATTACTGTCATAGAAAGATACTGTAGAAGTGTCATGACAAATGCTAAGTTTGTAAGCTATAGACCTTATGCTCCATAGAAACACGCACGCAGCATCTTTAAAATATTGTCTTTGAACTTCCGTTTTTGCGGTCGCTCTCTATATCTCTATATGGCAACGCTGTCGAGGAGTAATTGACCCTTCGCTAAGCCACGCCCGAAAACCGCCACTGGCCAATCGTGGCTTAGCAACCGTAACTAGGCGCGGGAGGTCTGGCAAGCTTTCGAGCGAGGGAAACATGCCGAAGCGTTGTGCGTATGGATTGTGCAAATCTGATACCTGGTATCCTAAAAGTTTGGATGGGGGAGTGGAATTTTTTTCCTTCCCGAAAATCTAAAAGCCAAGTGGAGAAATGATGTGCGTGGATCAAGCAGTGTGGGCGATCCATTCACAACTACATGTCCACAGGATTAACAAAAAACATTGCTTGGAAATAATGACGGTTCTTTGTTCATAATGCATATATTTTAACGTAAAATAAGACGATTAAAGACAAGACGGAGGCTCACTGACATACTTTAAAATATATTTCAGCATTTTGTTTATCATTTTGTAAATCAACGGCCTACTACCCCTGACTGAGTAACTTTAACCCAATCCGATCGCGGCTCTCCCGGTGTTAGTGTTATTCAGAGCCGGATTAGTACCCCCAGGGACCCCTGGGCACTGAAGCTCATGGGCCCCCCTCCCCTACCTGACAACCACACCCTCTAAAGGAGGCGATAAAAAAATATAGTGACAACCAGAAAAGACAGCTGACCTTCGCACCACCAGACCCACTCCACAAATGCAAACACACACACACACACACAAGGGCCCACCGGGTGTTGGATTTGACATGCCAAATCGCTATTGGTCAAAAACTGACTGACTAGTTCACAAGACACATACAATGCATAAAATTATCCCAAGGCAGTCTATGGCTCAAGAGACTATTTATATGGCAATATAGTGTTCACTGAGGCCTCATCCACACTACTGCGTTTTAGTTTAGAAACGGAGAATTAAAACGAATATGATCTCCGTCCACACCAGCGTTTTAGCTGCGTATTAGAATTGATCTCCGTCCACACTAAAACGACTGAAAACGCGGATCAGGTGACCATGCACCAACACTGGGCATGCGCGTGCCGGCGCATGTAGGCAGTTATATTTAAAATATTTAAAATTTACTTGCACAACAGCTGCTAACAAAGCCATTAAAGTCAGTAACGCTTGTAAATCGTTATCCAGGTTGCAGTCACTAACGTTACGTAGTCCAGGCTGTTTTTGTATGTTTTCTTCCGGGGAATGTGACGGGTGGCTGACGAATCAGGGAAGGACACGCCATGACTGATGCCACCCAATCAGAGAGCCGAGCGCGAGCGTCTGCGTCATCGTTTCTAAAGTCCTCCGTTTTGTCCCGTCTTCACTAAAACGCCCTCCGGAGAATCAAAACGCAAAACGGATCTGCAGCGTTTCTAAACTTCTCCGTTTTAGGTTTTCGTTTTTGCCGTTTTAGTCTGGACGGGAGGTGCAAACGTAGCAAAAGGTCTCCATTTCTAAACTAAAACGTAGTAGTGTGGATGGGGCCTTAAACTCACCAAATGGTAATGGCACCTGAGGTGCAGAGGTGGGTGCAGGAATCTGAACAGATCATTCAAACTGATTCGCGAACCTATTTAGACAGTTCTGCCAACATGTTTGATTAAGTCTTTGAACAGAATCGACTCAAAAGAGTGATTCATTTTGTGAATTGAGCATCGCTCATGCCCAGAAAAAAAAGATACAGCGCGCTTGGAATAAACTACGCATTTAACAACATATTACATTAAAATTAAATAACGAGAGGAACGTCGCCCAACGTAACAAGGTAAAAATACAGTTTGTTTCATTTGAAAGGTATAGGCCTACTCGAGTTAAACGAAGTAAAAGTACCCACATTTAAATCTAACGTTACTCTTAAAAGTAAAAAAAAAAAAATTCAAGTAAATGTAACGAAGTAAATGTAGGCCTACTTCGTTACTACCCACCTCTGCAGAGGTGTCATTACTTTGTTCTGTTTGCTGATGATGATGACCGGCCTCATCTCTGTCTTTTTCCACAACTTCTTCGCTAAATCTAATGTTTCCTACCGTAAGCTGAGGCTGAGCGTAGGCGGCATAGACGGTAGCCGGTAGAAGCCAGCAATTATTCCGGTGGTAAGCTCCTTGACACCCGGTGTCTGGAGCCCAGCGCTTCCGCCGGCCGGCCCTGGTCACGTGACTCGTTCAGATCTAAACGTTGATCTGAGATCAGATTACTGCCCATCATTTCATCCACATCATCATATCAGGGTAATAGGTGTTTAAAACGAAAGTAATGATTAAATAAATAATTCTCAAAATTATGTCAGGCACTGAACATCATATATGATATGTTAATCTTCAGATTAATCTGCTTTGAAAAAATATCAAAAGTAATGGAAAATAATGACTAGTCAGACTCCACCTTCTCTTGGGATGTGCTAAACAAGTACTATACAAGCAGAATACTTTCGGTTTAGTCTTTTACTTAAAACTTTCTAAACAAAGTTTTGACTCCTGAACAAAAGACATACAAAACTTTTAGAATGTAAGTATTCATGCTTTAAAATAGAAATCCAGCTTTTTATGTTTTTGTGTTCTTATACCGATAGTTGTTTCTGTTTGTGGAAAACTAAAGGTGTTAGTGATGAGGAAATGAGTCGACATATTTATGCTGAATCTCCATTACTGTGATTATGGTCCAAACTTTCACAAACTTAAAGCTTGTCTCGACATACTGTTTAATCTAGTTATTTAGATTGATTTACATTAATTATTCTGAGAGAATTGGTTGGTAGAAGAAAAAATAATTTCATAAACTGTTTGTCCATTGGGACTTTGAGTGAGGGTTACACCGATTGATTAAACAAACAAAAAAAGTTTGATGCTTCTTATTGGACTTTTTTTCTTGCATGTTAAATCTTTAAATTAAATTGAAATTGTTTTTGAGTTGTGTATTATGATCAGTTATATAGTATTTCCCCCTGTATGAATGATTATTAGCCTGTATCTGACACATAAAGCAGCTCTTCTGTTTTCTCATCAGGTCCAGATGGCTGAATCTGCTTCTGCTGATGTCCTTTGTCAATAATAGCGGTCAGTATAATACACATTTTTTTTATTTTCAGTATAGAGTTATTCTAGTGAATTGTTTTGCTGCATAACTTTGGATGACATTTGAGGATTGCTAATGGAAATTTCCCACTATATTATGTTATATCAAACATCATGACATCACTAGTTTATCAGTTTGTCTATTATTCAGGAATTCAGTGCAACTTGTACGTCTGCTACAGCGTGTACGATTGTCATAAACATTTGATATGTTAAAATGTGCCACTGCTAATTTCAGGCTCCTTACAGCTCAGTTAATCCATTTTTTGTATTAACTATCTATCTGGTTACTAACTATCTACTATATTAAATATCTGGTTGCTGCTAAGCCACTTTGAAAATATTCATTCCCCCTGGTCATAATTTTATTGTCCTCATTATAAACAATTGCTGTCCTTTTCTTTAAAAAAAAAAAAATCCTTACAGGAAATAATGAAAAATTAGTGTTTACAAGGTAAGCCTCCTATAAGTTCTGTTTAGACTTCGGACAGAACGTGCGGTTTTCTCTTAATTTGTGCAACCAGATCACATTTGTCAGTAGCCAATAGTTCTTGAGATAGAGCATTTTATTTTTATTTCATGTAGCAGACACTTTATCCAAATTAACATACAGATAATGAATAACCGGAGGCGGAGTGTGTAGTTGAGGAGCACAATGGCAAAATAGATCTTGGCTCAAGCTGTAAAGCGTGTATGCAGGCATGATGAAGACAAAGTCAAGTCACCTTTATTTATATAGTGCTTTTTACAATACAGATTGTTTCAAAGCAGCTTTACAGAGATAACAGGAAAATAATGCAACAAAGTTTGTTTCCAGAAGAAACATTCACTAAGTGAATGTTTTTAACAGATTGTGAACAGATTTACAATCTGTTACCTTAAATTATATGTTTATCTCTGTAAAGCTCCTTTGAAACAATCCATTGTTAAAAGCGCTATATAAATGAAGATGACTTGACTAAGTATAGAAATGTTTCATTTTTGTTTTAAAGAAGTTATTAATTTATATATTTATATATATATATATATATATATATATATATATATATATATATATATATATATATATAATTAGTCCAATAGTAATCTCTGTTTTTTCAGAAGTAGAAGAAAATTACTAGTCATCCAGTTTTTTATATCAGCTATGCATTCCGTTAATTTTGTGAATTGGCAAGTTTCGTCGAAGAAATATACAGCTGAGTATCATCGGCATAACAGTGAAAACTAATTCCATGTTTCCTAATGATATCTCCTAATGGTAGCATGTACAGAGTGAACAGCAACGGTCCTAGTACTGAGCCTTGTGGTACGCCATACTGAACTTGTGATCGATAAGACATCTCTTCATTTACTGCTACAAACTGATAACGGTCAGTTAAGTATGATTTAAATCATGCTAGTGCAATTCCACTAATGCCAACGTCATTTTCGCGTCTATAACAAAGACGAATAAAGTTCCAATTAAGGTTTAATATAATAGAATTAGTGACGTTACATATTACACTGAAGCTTCAAAGCGCGTGTTGAGTCCGCATAGCGTGTAATGTTTTCAGAGAAACATGTGATTAATGAAAAACGAAGGGTGCTTCTCAATATCCTCCTCGTCTCCTCGCTCCTCCGTCCTGCATCCTATGACCCGGAAACCGATCGAGCTCAGCCATCTTGAAGGACATTTCAGTTCTCTAATTACACCACGAGGAGGCGAGGATCGAAGAGTGAGGAGTTATAGTGAGGATACACAGGTGTTTCCTATGCGGAAGTGTTTTATTGATTAAACCTGACGCACGTCTATTATACGCACGTATCAATTCTCCTCGGCCTTCACATCGGTCCCAATAATTTTTATTTATACATTTGCAGTTTATATATAGGCTATCACACATCACACATATTTCAACAGGGTATCTTGCTTTATTATTATTTATTATGAATTTCTTAAATAAACAAACTTCTACAACATAAAAGCAGATCCTTTGAGCGCTGCTGATGGCGCTGTGAAGTGACCATCGAGTGATCAAGTATTCCAATGTGTAAAAAAGCTTTCATTCGATTCCTCATTCCTCATTTTATTTCCGTGCGTCCATCCCTCGTATCCTACAGGAGTGGATCTGAGACGCGAGGAAAGGAAATGAGGATGCAAAAATAAGAATTGAGAAGCACCCGAAGCCTTACTTTCTTTCCAGTCACGTGAATGCTTCACTTTGCAGCATTTGCGTGTGTTCAGTTCAGATAAGCAGGGAAGTGGTTCTACTACACAATTATTCACTAACATAGGTTATTCATCCAATTCAATGCATATTGTATGCATTAGATTTCTTGTCAAATAAACAAAATCACTGGTAAAAAAAAAACACTGTAGTATCGATAGTTTTATTTGAGTATCGATACTTTCGATTCTCGACGTCAGTATCAATATATCGATACTTCGTACCGCTACGCCCATCACTAGTGCAGGCTCTTTTAATATATATGACAGTGTAAACAGCCCAATACCCCTTTATTTAAAGGCTTAATTTATGTCGTAGACCGGTCCAATGTGCAGTCAAGTTCAGGTGTGTGTAACATTATGCTGTTAAACTAGTGTTCTCACCGATACGCTTGTTGTGATTCGAGGAGTTTTGACGAGTTTTATAGACTTGATATTGTTTCTTATTCAAAAGTGTATTTTTTTAAAAGTGTTTCTTATTCAAAAAATAAAAACAAATAAAAATAGCACCCCCAACCTAAAACATCTTCCCGACATTATTATAATTAATATTATTATAATTGTTACATTTAATTTACTGCCACACTTTTAACTAGATTAACACAGCGGAGCCAAACTAATTAATCACAGTCACCATAGAAACTGGAGTGGAGGGAATCTAAACCAAGGAACGTGTGGCAGAAGAGAACAAACCGAAAAGCCCATGTAAACGAAGCTAAACTGAACAGAAAGGTGACACCGGCAACTTTAAGCTTTACAGGCGTTTCTGATGCTAAATAATGGAGAAACTCCATCATCAGTTCGCAGTTGTTGAATCCACTTGTTGAATGTGTGAAGAAATGTCTAGAGCAAAAGAAAATCTAGGCTAAATTAATTGGAGGCTACTAGAAATTTTTACGATGACATTGATTACAGAAAATAGACAGAAACAACACATGTATTTTTCAGTATAGTGATACTTTGTATTGAATGAATATTCACTGTCTATATTTGTAGGAAACAACACTAAACATGTGACAGGAATAAAGGGAGGCAACGTCATCCTGTCATGTGATTACAATCAGTCCAAGCAGATTTTGGTGGTTGAGTTATTCAAAGAGTCTGAACAATTAGTTGTTAGTCTGGACCAGAAAAACTGTAGTGGTCGAGTGTGTAAAGAACGATCATGTGACGTCAACATCACGGGTCTGATCTACAGTGACGCTGGGAAATACTTACTGAGAGTCCATTACACTAATGATCAGGAAGTTCAGTCGGAAAAAGAGGAGAGGACGTATCAACTTCAAATTCTTGGTAAAAGTAAAAACTGATCAAACCATCAACATGTGCTTTTATAAATAATTACATTTGTTCCCCTGAAACTAAATATGTGTTTATGGCCTTGATTGATTGACCATTAATATAATGATTGATGTGTTTGTTTCTCCTCAGATGAGATCTCTGTGAACACAGGAGAGCAGCTGAATTTAACATTTCTTTTATTTTTTATTTTTTTATTTTACCTTTATTTAACCAGGAGAAGAACTCATTGAGATTAAAAATCTCTTTTCCAAGAGCGTCCTGGCCAAGAAAGGCAGCAGCACATTTAACAAGGTTGCGGACATAAAAACATATAACATTTACATAAAACATATGACAATTTATGCTGATAATAAATATCATGTTACCAGGTCATATAAACAACAACAAGGATCCTCCGAGTAATCAGTCATAACATCTACAGCCAGTTTGTGTAGACTCCATGTCATTTAAAAGTAATTTGAAAGCAACCAGTGAAACCGGCTCCTGAAGATTCAGGACATTCTGCAGCTGATTCCAAGCACAGGGGGCCGCATACTTAAACGCCCCTTTTCCCAGTTCAGTCCGGACTTGAGGGACAGAAAACAATAGTAAGTCCTCTGAACGAAGACAATATCTTCCTGTACCTTTCTTTATGATATAGGTTTGAAGGTATGAGGGAAGCAGACCAAGAATAGCCTTGTAAATAAAAATGTGCCAGTGATTACGTCTACGGGTGGACAATGCAGACCAACCAACCCGATCATACAAAGTACAGTGATGAGTAAGGGCTCTAAGGTTTGTGATGAACCTAAGAGCTCCATGGTAAATAGTATCCAACAGCTTCAAGCTTTGAGTGGATGCATGCATGTATATAACATCGCCATAGTCCAGCACTGACATGAAAGTGGCAGCAACAAGTTTCCTTTTGGCCTCAAATGAAAAACATGACTTGTTTCTGAAATAAAAACCCAGTTTCAACTTCAGTTTTTTCACCAACTGCTGAATGTGAGGTTTGAAAGAGAGAGAATTGTCAATTAAAATACCAAGATACCTATAATGAGATACAGACTCGATCTCGGAGCCCTGAGAAGTAGTGATGGATGGAAGGTTTCGTGACTTTGACTTTGCACTGGAAAACAACATAAGTTTTGTTTTGTCATTATTCAAAACCAGTTTTAAATCAGACAAGGTATGTTGTACAGTATCAAAAGCAAGTTGCAGCTGACAAAGAGCTTGGTTTGGTGTAGATGCAGAGCAGTATATCACAGTGTCATCGGCATAGAAATGAAAATTTGCACTTGAAACATTTTGATCAAGAGTGTTGGTCAATGCTGATAAACTGCAGAAAAACTCTAGTGAAGGCTAGAAGGAGATCCACAGGGAAAACCTGATCATTAATGAGTTTAAAGACACTAATGCTGGAACATACAGAGTTCTGGACTCTGAAGGAAACATCTTGATCACAGTCACAGTCACAGGTGAGAGAAGATCAGTGGAGGAGCAGAAATATTACTTATAAAGGGGACGCTTGGCTTTGATGTTTATTCATCATGATTTGAGATTATTGCTGAACTGTGTGACTAACCTTTCAATGTCCTGTTCACAATCAGAGGAAGAACAAGAAAAACCTCAAATCAAAGCTAATGTCACTGAACAACCTAGTAAGTAAAACAGGAGACATTAAGAGCTTTACAAATCTTTAAGCAGTGAGTTTAAAATATGTATTTAAAAATTGTGTTCTCTTCCATTCTTCCTCCTTCCAGCTGAAGAGAACTGGAGTTTTCCATGGATTATGATTGTTGTGATCGTGATTGTGCTCTTCATTGTTGTTATTACAATAATAATAATAATAATAATAGTTGTTTATTGTAAATGTCGGCAGAAAGATCATTTGCAGGTGCAACAGGAGGATCAAGAGGACCCCCCGGTATTGGGGAGCCTATGACAGGTTTAACTGAACGTGATTAAACTGCACATGCAGGGGGCACAGAACACCTAGTGAAGTCTCTGGTTACTTTTGGTGATTCTGTCAACATACGTCTAAAGCTAGAGTTGTGCAATATGCATCATCTACAATAATTAGGCGTTGTTACAATAAAGCGCCCCTCATGCTATGTTTCTCTTCTGGTGCGTTCCAGTCATGTCGGAGAGGAAATATCGTATTTACGACTTGTACGCACATGAACGCCAGTCGTTAAAGGAGAACTCCGGCGCAAAATGAACCTTTGGTCTAATAAAACATTGGTACCTAGTCAACCGTTCTCTGAGATTTGTTTTCATGATAATCGAATGTAAAGAGTTTTATCTCTAAAAACTGTTTAGCGTATAACGCTAGCAATGGGGGCATTAAATAAGTAAAAAGAAATCGCTAGTTAATACCACTAACAAGGCTCAAAATAGCCCCACACGAATACAGTAACATAATGAGGGTCCCTACATGCAAAACGAAGCATTGAGAACTTTGTAAGTGTACAGACCGTTTAATAAGAAGATATTTTATAAAGACAGTCCACTTCGTGTATACAGACAGGAGCCATCTTTGGAAAACAGTCTCGACTAGTCAAACCACGAACGGCGTGCTAAGTGAGCTGAACTGTATGAAGTTCAGTGAACTTCTGAACTGTATGAATGGCGTTCGTGGTTTGACTTATTTAATGCCCCCATTGCTAGCGTTATACGCTAAACAGTTTTTAGAGATAAAACTCTTTACATTCTGTTATGGAATTTTTCTTTTATTGCTCTTATTTCAGTGATTCCTAATGATGGCCTCATCTGTAGTGAGAGGGGGCCTTTGATTGATAATTTACTGTGGTTGGGAGTCAGTGGAGGTAAGGAAAAGCAAGGGGTCATCTTGAGTGCATTTGTACGTTATAGCCTAAAGGGTTAAGGGGGCATTTACCTCTCAGGGCCAGGGAGAAATAGGGAAAAACAAAGTATATCTCTCCTGTGAGGGGAGGGCAGAAATAAGGCCTTGGAGGACACAAGATATAAAAAAGACAGACACTGCTTCTCCTTATCTTTCCTCACTGACTCACGAAATGTGTATGAGTGACGAAGATCTCTCTTGCAAGAGAATAAATACTTTTTAAACTATTAAATTGGACTCAGAGTGTCTCTTACTCAGTGATGATGTTTGTTGGGAAGCAAAAAAGCCACAACAATTCGATTATCATGAAAACAAATCTCAGAGAACGGTCGACTAGGTACCAATGTTTTATTAGACCAAAGGTTCATTTTGCGCCGGAGTTCTCCTTTAAGTTGGGGCGTGTCAGTGACTACGTTTACATGCAGCCAATAACCCGTTCAAAACCGGGATATTAGCAATAACCCGGTCGCGCACGGCCATGTAAACACCTGCAAAAACCCGAATATGCTTATATCCTGGATTTTAAAAACCGGGATATGATACCTGGGGTACCCCTTTTCTAACCCGAATTTTTGGTCATGTAAACGCGCATCGGCATATCCCCATAGTGATTTGTGTTCTGCGCATGTTCTATTCGCAAGGAATCTTGGTCTTTTGAGTATAGGAACTTCTCGGCGCATACAAAAACCTGCGTGCAGTATACCGGAAGTAAACATGGCGAGACGCAGCACAGCATACTTTTGGAGCGAGGTCAGTACCAGCACCAAAGCGCAAACAAAGGCGATCGCTATCTGCCCCGAACTATTCATTATCCGCGTGCTGCTACTATTGTTGTTGTCTTTGGATACAGGAAGAAGAATCGGAAATGACGCATAGTGCGTCTTAAGGTTGTCCGTACGTGCAGACGCTAACCGTGCGTCGCCGTTTACATCGGGATATTGCAATTCCATGTGGAGAAACTCTCTCTGCTCACACATGTAAACGGGTTATTCCTAATGTTTCAGAAACCCGAATAGTGACCTTAACCCCACCATAACCCGAAAATTGGCTGCATGTAAACGTAGTCAGTGAGAAAACATGTTGGATGCATCAACGGTAAATTTGTTGAAATTAATGGAATTGCTTTTTTGTTTTAATTTACAATATAACAAAACAAAACAAAACTTGCATAAACTAATAGGCTATGCATAGGTACATGGGAATGTTATTGTTTTTTTTTGTTGTTTGGTTTTTATTTATATTTTTATGTTTATGTTGGTGTCCTTGTGTGTGCTTTTGATACATTGAGATTTTTTTTATTGTTTTTAATGATGTATTTTAATTAGGAATTTGGTAATATTGTAGTTTTTGATCATCAGACATGTGCAAATTTCAGCATTTCATTTCAGCAATTGTCTTTTTTTTGTTGTTGCTCTGTTTGTGACTGCATTGAAGGATCAGCCATCCTCAACAACAATCCCTTTAAAAGGATGCACGTAATGCATTAATCAGTGACTGTTGGGAAATTATCGGGATTAAGTTCTCTTTGTTTGCCTTTCAGTTGTATTTACCTCATGTTTAATTTAGCTTTGCACAGGGTATAGGGACAATTGTTTTTCTAAATAGTATGTCATTCCATTATATATTTAAACATCTTAATTAGTTTGTCTGCTTTAAACGTTTTGAGAATGTTTCCTTTTATCACTGATGGTTTTGCGATCTAAAATGACTATACGACTTGTTAAAAATTGTAGTGCAAGCTTCCTGTTTTATACATTACTTTAGAAAAAATGACTTCCTCCTTCAGTGAAAAAAAAAACAACAGAAAACATGTGCACTGTTATGAAAGTTAAACCAGAACACTTAATTATGTTATGTGTTAAGATGATACTGATATAGAACTGTGGTTTGTGTAAAGTCATACACTCCTTCTCATGTTAAACAGAAGAGACACTACTTGTATTGGTACATTTTTAGGCCTACTTTTTATGAAATGTGCTGAAAATTATTAATCAATCATTAACATGACTCTGATGCTGTTCATAGAGCTAACATTATGAAGAATAAATAAAAAATAAAACCAATGGAGTATTTTTGATCATGGACTCACAAATGTACTCACACTTCACCAAATGTTGTAGACCAATTGTCTATGCAAGTTAATATACATCCAGTATAAACTACATTGGGAAATCATAAGGATTTACATTACAGCATAGAGGTTTTATGTAATAAATAGTTAATCTGATAATATCCTATTTATTGTTTTATATTTCTCTGACGGAAGTGGAAACACTTTGTGGTTTTAGTGACTCTGCATTGAGCTGAAACCTGTAGTTTGTCATCTTTACGAGCGACAGACACAATGGAGAAAGTCATTTTCTTCTTTGGTGTATTTTCTTGCTGGATTATGCAAATCACATCCAGTGGTAAATATATTCTATTTTTAACATTATGAAATTAAAATACCAACCTGAAATAGACTAGCTATTATTAACATAGTCTAAAATTATGTGTTTATCAATGTCTCTCCAGATTTGTCAGTACGAGGATCTTCTGTTCTGAGAGTTCAGACGGGAGAAATCATCACTCTGAACTGCAGCATGAGGAACAGATATGAAGTCGCCTGGTATCACTTCAACACTAAACAACTAGATCTTTTGTTTTCTGTTAAGAAAGACAAAACAAGAAGAAATCTCCTGACCAACTACATTCAGAATCAAACTCGTCTGAAACTTACTGCAGACACTGAGATCACCAGAGTCTCTCTAGTTATTACTGGAGTAACAGAGTCAGATTTGGGGTTTTATTTCTGTGGAACAAAGTCTGACGCTCCAGAGATGCACTTCGAGCAACTCATCAGACTGGAGATTGAAGGTACCAGATTTCAGTTTTCACATCATATCTTCAAAAAGCTGCCATTGTAGATGGAATAGGTATAAGCCACCCAAAATGAGATATGCATGTTATTTCTTTTTAGTATAATATAGCAGCATGTGTGGGGAAAAATGCTTTTATATGCTTGATATATATAGTTGTAATTGAAATATTCAACCCCCCATTGCAAATCAGGTTTATTGGCAAAATGTATGTAATTTCGGCTATTTGCAGTGAACAAATCAAACAAAATTAAAACAGATAAAATAGATAAATAAAACAACAAATGCAACTTTTAATGCATCCGACTAGAATGAGTTACAAAAGACTCGAGAAACTTGAGAACACCATCTCTCTCACTTCCTTTAAAGCATGATTATCAAAGCTTCTGCCAGTCCATTGCACATGTTGACCCGCCTTCCTATAATTTCACACTCAATTAACCTATGCTCTAGTGCCTTTTGTCATTTGGTACCATGCTTGCACTGTTTTTTGCACAATATCTACTTGCACAATTATGTCTAATATCATTTACTACTTAGTTGCCCAGCTATTTTAGATAACAACTTAATGCCTTCATTATAGATTATGTTGTACTAATTGTTTATATACCGAACCTGTTTATTCTATTGTCCAGAAAACTTGTATTTTATTTATGTTATTTCCTTGTGTATTTAATGTGTAATTTGTATAATTTTATGTGTAACTATTTGTTCCCTTTTGTTCGGGAACTCCTACGAGGAGTTTCCCACGAATTGGGATCACGCAAGGGAGACCAATTGCCTTCGAGTGAAACTAAAACGAGCCAATGACCATTGGCATGCAAGACTTGCATTTCGCAACCCGCCTGCCAGTGCGGGTATAAAGCAGAAGCGAGCGCACACATATTTGCTTTTTGCTTCGGAGCCAACCGGTTGTGTCCTCTGAGTGAATGATTTTAGAAATTCTTTCTTCACACTCAACGAGTCTGCTGTTTCCCAGGACCTCTCTGTGTTGGCGTGACGGCGCTTCAGTGATCTTCGCGAGCTCCCGCATGCTGGCTGTTACTGCACGCGATTTTCTTCATTCAAAAGAGCTGTTGTCACAGCTGTTAAACGGTTGAGTGCACACAGCGGGCTTGCAGTTTCCCCGCTGTGTTGCTGCGTTGATCCCTGTATGCTTCAGCACAATAAGTGAGCGTATCTCTGAAAGAGCAACACGAGTGAAGATCGCATCCTTTTCAGGATGACGTTTCACCCGTGTGTTTCTGGATGCGGTCAAAGTCTGCCTCCGGTTGATGGTCATGATCGCTGCCTCTCGGGCTTGGCCCTCGCGCACGCTGAGGCAGCGTTCGTGAACGAGTCATGTTCTCACTGTGGGAACATGAGCGTCGCGGTGCTGAGATCGAGACTGAGAACCCTCAAGCGAGGGGGAGTCCCTTTGGAGATTCCCCGATCTAGTTCTTCTGGTTCACTTCAGAAGAAGGCTACTTCGGCTAATCCCATTGGTGGTCTGAGGGTTACAGTGAGGAATGATCTGCCAGGTGCAAGACCCCCGCGGGCTCCTCACTCCTCTCCACCGCTGCCATTGGAGGCTCTGGAGGAGCGCACTGGTCCATCTCATATGGTCCAAGTCATTTCCTTCGGAGGACCAGATATTGATCGTTGTATCGGAGGGAGAGCGGTCATCTTCTGGAGATGACGACTCGACCGCATTGCCCCCTTCGGGTGTGGCAGCGTTGGCTGAGCCGGATCCAGAAATGGCCGCTATGCTTTCCTGGGTGGCCACAAGTGTCGGGCTCATGTGGAACCCTCCACCGTAAAGCAAATGTGTGTGCGCTAGTTTCCGCTTTATACCCGCACTGGCAGGCGGGGTGAGGAAAGCAAGTCTTGCATGCCAATGTTCATTGGCTCATTTTATTTTCACTCGAAGGCAATTGGTCTCCCTTGCATGATCCCAATTCGTTGGAAACTCCTTCGACGAGACGTCTCCGTTCCCTCCTCAGGGAACGAGGGTTACCATACGTAACAGAGACGTTATCTTGCACCTTCGCTATATCTTGGCCAGGTCGCAGTTTTAATTGGTAACGTGTTCTCTACGTGCTCACCTGGTTAAATAAAGGTTAAATAAATAAAATAAAATGACTTCTGCAGTCTCAAAATTATTCAATCCCCTGAATAGCATAACCCCTCACAACAGCACAAATCTGCAAAACAGGTGTTGAAAAAAAAAAAGAAGCTTTTTATCATGGACAAAAACACTGTCTCAGTGTGGATGGAAGGCCAAAACATACAAATATTTAAAACGTACTAATGTGGACAAAGCCTGAAATGCCATTATGCAATATTTTTTATTATATAAATGCATAAAAACTACAAAAGCTCATCTTAAAGCCCTCTCACATAGGCTACAACTAAAACAACTAAAAGAGTTTTTCTTGTGTGTGTGTTTGATAAACTCATCAAATATGAACATATCTTTTTTTTAACAGAGTCAAAACAAGCTGTTGAAATCACAGGTTGGTTGTTTATGTTGCTTGGTTAATTCATTTTTCATGTTTTAACTGGTCTAAATCTAATTAAGCACTACATATAGTTTCCAGTAAACACTTTCTGGTTATACAAATGTGAGTAACTCTTCTGTGTCTGTAGACGAGGTGACGGTGACGGAGCGTGTGTTGATGTTCGCTGGTGTTGGACTGGCTGCGTGTGTGTTTTTTCTGACTACAGTCGTCGCAGGAGGAATCATTTACCATCGCGGTTGGCAGAAAGGCTTGAAAGCAGCGAAACATGGAGCTCTGATGGACAAAACATCAGCTGAATGATCTATTTCTGCTTTATTTTACAATCTAACTCAATATAGGCCTGTCCCGGAGCTTCGCATTGCCAGTTATATCAGCACTGCTATGGTTGCCACAAATTAAAATAGCAAACTGTGGCTCAGATGTCTTTTCCTGTTGGCCTGATTTCACTTCCATTTCAGAGAAACTGAGATGATGTGGTCAATCTAGCCAGTTTATAAACAGCAAAACAGTCATTAATGGTGTGGTAATTATTCAAGTTTGTGTGATTTATTTGCGCTTGTCAATAATATTCAGTTAAACATCAAATAACTTCTTCTGCCGCTGCCTATAATGCAATGCTTATTAGTTCAGCATATATAAACAATATTCATAGTTTAGAGTTCAAGTGTTATGATTTACATAACTGCAGTTTTTACATGTAAAGAGTGAGCTAAAAAAGAACAGCAAACATATTGAATATTATTAGGTATATCGTTAGACATTATATATTTATCTATGAGCTTTAAAGCAGTTTTCAAGAGAAAATATAAACTATTTTATGGCACATAATTCATGATTAAATAAAAATGTCAACAGATGTCTTCGATAATAAATGTATTACTGAGAGATCTGATCAAATAAACAGCTAAATAATAATTATGTTTTTGTGTGCATTTTCTGGCAGAAAACCTGATTATTACCAAAGCTAAACCTGTTCAAACACAACTGTATGTATTCAGTCATGTCAGATCTGCCATCGCAATCTAGAGAAGAAAGAGTTTCACATCGATGTCGTGCAAACAACTATAATGGTTTCCTGACTGACTGCATTATGATGATGCAAAGAAAACCACAAAATATGCGGTTAGGGACCAGTCTGACTTGCTGACTCAAAAGAGCAAATAAACAAATAAGCTAAGCAAATTAACTAAGGCTAATAGAATAAAAACATTAGTAAGACTTAGTAAACATGTTTTAAATAACTGAAAAAAGGAGAAGAGAATGAAGATGTTCCCTTAAAGGGTTAGTTCACCCAAAAATGAAAATTAAGTCATTAATTACTCACCCCCATGCTGTACCAACCCCGTAAGACCTTCGTTCGTCTTCGGAACACAAATGAAGATATTTATGATTAAATGTGACAGCTGGATCACTCCTCCATAGGCTCCCTAAGGGAATGAATCCTGACGGCCCAGAAAGTCAATGAAGAAAATGTTTAAATATTCCATGTCACAACAGTGGCTCAACTATAAGTTTATCAAGCGACAAGAATACTTTTTGTGCGAAAAAACAAACAAAAATAACGACTTTATTCGACTATTCCTTTTCTTCCTTGTAGGCCTGAAACGAGACTTCAAGAGATTTCCACGACGCGCAAGACACAGACAACAGTAAGTACTATATGTGTTTGTTGTGTGAATGTTCACATTAGTGATTAGTACTGTGAACCATTGTTAATGGAGTTTTATTTTTTTGTACCTCTATTATTAGGTGACCTTTGGCATCTGCTGGACAGCACGGTTGAACACGGTAGAAGGAGCTCAAGTGCAACAGCAGATGCTACTGTAGAAGTGGACCGATATTTATCTGAAGTAAATCTCACAAGATCTGAGGATCCACTGGTATATTGGGCTCAACATAAACATCAGTATCCTCATTTATACCATCTGGCCCTGGCATTTTTATGTTCCCCCGCATCCTCTGTTCCATGCGAAAGGATCTTTTCCAAGGCTGGAGAGGTTCTGTCCAAGAAGAGGAATCGTCTAAGCCCCAACACACTTGAAAAAATTCTGTTCCTCAATAAAAATAATTTTTAATCCTTCCTTCGTTCCTCTACGTCCCCAGTCCCATAAGCACAACACTGCACAAAAATAGTAACAGTTCAATGCACAAAATCACCAGAAACAATTCTTAACCTTTACCACCCCACACTTTTCTGTTGCACTTTACTTTATTATACTACCTCCACCATAAGCACTGCACTCAACAGTGTCACTT
Source organism: Tiaroga cobitis (assembly GCA_030578255.1). Taxonomy (NCBI): domain Eukaryota; kingdom Metazoa; phylum Chordata; class Actinopteri; order Cypriniformes; family Leuciscidae; genus Tiaroga; species Tiaroga cobitis. The sequence goes on along the minus strand of CM060609.1, from coordinate 43,114,959 downwards.
TTGTTGTTCATACTGTCACTATCCAAACCATTTATGAATAATTAATTAACTCTCTCTCTCTGTGTGTGTGTGTGTGTGTGTGTGTGAGTGAGAGAGAGAGAGAGAGAGAGAGAGAGAGAGAGAGAGAGAGAGAGACAGACACACACAGTTGTCTCTGCAGAAGTAAATTCAGACAGAGAAATATACATATTTTATTTTATACCCAGGCAATGGACAAATGTCTGCTCAGGTATTTTTATTATTGCAAATGAAAGGTTACAGCCATTAACAGTGAGAAGAAAATAAATAAATAAATAAAACAGAACAGGGGGGTATACTGACATCATAAGTCTGCTCAGGTCATTGTTTCAGAATGAATTAATTGGTCTGCTATTTCTTTGCACAGTAGCTAGGTGTCACTAGTGAGCAATGCTGAATGAAGCTTCGAGTAATGAACCTTTGGGTGAACCAATGGTCTGCGAGGTCTCAGTGGTTCAGGAAGCCTCATTTTGCCATCACTAGCAACTGGAAAAGCTACACTGTTTAAAAAGCAACTGAGGTACTGCCAAGCTACTGAAAAATGTAGTTAAGTTAGTAGCGTCGCTACTTGTAGTTAACTACTCCCCAACACTGCACATATTTGACTCGACTGACAGAACTAGGAACAACTGACATACAAATTAAGTAAAGTTGTGTGTATAAAAAAACCAACCTTGTACTTGAAAACAATTTAAACTAAGTTGTTAAGACTCAGAAATAATTAATGCGACTTACCAGCGGCGAGAGAGATGTGAGACTCTGCTGTTGTTGATGACGTCGAAGCTCCGCCCCGCAATATCACGCATGAAAATGCGAGTGACGCAACAGCCAATGGCGAGTTTTCCCAATTTAGGCATGAATTTAACAGCATTATATAAACTCTGTAGCATATTTGTTTGTCTCTCTCTCAATTATCATTGATTTATCATTTATTATGCATATATGAGCCATAAAATCCTGATTCATAAGTTTCGGTTGCGGTTTTGCTCACTAGGGATGGATAAATGAAGCCTTTTAAATTTTAAGCTTTTCTTAAGATTTTCTCTGATTGATTGTGGAAAAGATTTGAAGCATAAGAGTGTCTAGAACAGCGCCATCTTGTGGCAGGTGAAATGTACAGCAGCCATAAACTCCAAATAAAATTCTGACAATGCTGAATGTGTTTAGTATTTTTTATATAGTTTATATGTTAGAATATATGATAATTTAATATAGGTTATAGACTTACATGGACAAAAAAATAAATAAAAAAAAATGTTAGTAAATGGACATGACTTGAGGAGTATCTGTGGAGAGGTGGAGTGCGAAGTGGCGGTTTGTTTGTATCTCCAAGAGATATTTTCTTTGCTTTTTTCTTTTGTTGTTTGTTTTGGTTTGTTTTGTTTATTTTTATTTGGCGGTTTGGCATAATCTGATTTGTGACTGGGTCTGGATAGTATAATGGAGGAAGATGATGAGAGTGGGGATTGGTTAAAAGGTCAAGAAGATTGGAAAAATCAAGGTTATGTAAACGGTAGAGGGAGAGGAGGAAATTATACTAGGTCTAATGGGGCTGAGGGAATGGGGAAAGGACCATCGAAGAGGAGTATTGAAGATGTATCTGATGAAGTAGGTAGAGATGTGAGAAGGAAGGTAAGTCAGGAAGATGATTTGAAAGTAATCGTTAAATTTAAAGAGGGGCATGATATAAACGAAATTGGTTTGTTTACATTGACGAGTGGATTGAAAAAGGTAGTAGGAGACATAGAAATGGCAAAAGTGTTACGAGATGGCAGATTACTAATTAAATGCAGGAACATTGAGCAAAGAGAGAAGGCTGAGAGACTACAGTCGGTGTGTAAGAAAGAAGTGAGTGAAGTACGAAGGTTTGTAGGTATAAGAACAAAGGGAGTGATCACAGGTATACCGATTGGGGAAAAATTAGACGATCTTAAAAAGAACATTAAGGGAGGAACTGTAGTGGACATAAAAAGACTTAAAGCAAACCGTAATGGAGAGAAAGTAGATAGCACTACAGTACTTTTGGAGTTCAAGGAGCAAGTGTTGCCAGATAAAGTGATGGTGGGCTATTTGAGTTTCAGGGTGCGGGAGTACATCCCTCCACCAACTCGATGCTATAAATGCCAAAGGTATGGTCATATAGCAAATGTATGCAAAGGGAAATTAAGATGTGGGAAGTGCGGAGGAGAGCATGAATATGGGAAATGTGGAGAGGGGGTTGAGAGGAGATGTTGTAACTGTGGTGGGGATCATACGGCTGCGTATGGGGGATGTCCTGTAAGCAAAAGGGCAGTGGTGGTACAACAGATACGGACAACAAAAAAAATTACATATGCTGAGGCGGTAAAGGTCGTCAATATGGAAAGGAAAGAGACACAGGAGATAAATGTAACACAAGGTGGTGCTGAATGCAGAAGGCCAAAGGAGGATGTGTTAAGCTCAGAGAAATTGATACTGTTCATTGCGTACGTGGTTAATTGTTCTGATCAAGCTAAAACGAGAACTGAGAAAATAAAAATAATTGTTAAAGCTGCTGCAAAGTTCTTGAATGTGGATAATTTATCGTGGGAAAAAATACAAGCTGATCTTATGCAGGGTGAAACAAATGATCCATCATTAACACCTCTAAGAACTTATTGATTTTACAGTGGAATGCAAGAAGTCTTATAGCAAATGGGCAGGAGTTAAAAGGTTTTATTAATAATTTAGAGGTTAAGCCAGATGTAATTTGCATTCAGGAGACATGGCTTAAACAGTCATTAGATTTTGTTATAAAGGGGTATATAAGTATAAGAAGGGATAGAGTGGAGGGAAGTGGTGGAGGGTGTGCAACATTTGTTAAAAGAGGGATGCAGTTTAGAGAGGTTAAGAAGGGTGTGGATTTAGAATATATTGTAATAGAAATATGGACAGATAGTGGTAGTATGGGTATCATTAATTTTTACAATCCATGCAGACAACTAGAAGATGAGAATCTGGATGAAATGTGGGATAACTTAAATGGTAAAGGTATTTGGTGTGGTGATTTTAATGCACATAGTACTCTTTGGGGGGATAGGGATGATTCTAATGGAAAAGTTATTGAGGAATATTTGGGTGAGAAGGGGCTAGTATGCTTGAATGATGGATCAGGTACGAGAATAGATATAGCTAGGGGATATGAATCTGCAATAGATCTGACTTTGGTTACAAAGACAGTAGCTGATAAATGTAGCTGGGAAGTATTGAGGGAAAGTAATATAGGCAGTGATCATTTTTTAATTACAATTAAGGTAGGAGTGGAGGTGATAAGAGAGAGTGTAATGAGGGAAGGTAGGTGGATGTTAGAAAGAGCTGATTGGGACACATTTAGAGAGTTGAGTGAATACAGATTGGTGGGTGTAAATAAGGATCAAAGTGTTGAGAATTTATGTAGGGAAATCAGCAGCAGTGTAATAGAAGCAGCAGAAGTAGCTGTACCTAAAACAAAGAATAAAAATGTCATCAAAATTGTTCCTTGGTGGACTAAGGATTGCAGTGAGAGTATAAAGCATAGAAATAGAGCCTTTAGAATTTTAAAAAGATCACACAACTTTCAGAAAATGATTGAATACAAAAGATTGCAAGCAATAGTGAGACAGACAATAAGGAAGGCAAAAAAAAATATACTGGGAAAAGTTTTGTGAATCTATTGGTAGAACTACACCAATACAACAAGTGTGGGGTATGATAAAGAAAATGAGGGGTAATGGGAGAGAATATGAATATCCAATAATGTTAGATGATAGTAGGATTATTACTAATAGCAGGGACAAGGCTGAAGTTATAGCAAAGACATTAGTAAAGGTACATAGTGAAGCAAATTTAGATCAGATAGAAAGGGAAGGAAGAGAAGCTACTAAACTAAGATATAGTGCTGAGTTGGGTAATGATAATGAGGAAGGTGGTGTGATGGAGGTTCTATTTACATTGAAGGAACTGAATTGTGCTTTGAAGAAGGTGGGGAAATCTACACCAGGGAATGACAAGGTTTGCTATGTAATGATAGAAAATCTAACTGATAAAGGTAAGGAAGTAATATTGGCTCTTTTTAATAAAATATGGGTAGAAGGGGTAATCCCTTGCACTTGGAAGGAGTCAATTATTATTCCTATTAGGAAACCTGGTAAAGACGCTAAATTGCCTAGTAGTTATAGGCCTATTGCACTGACATCTCAGTTGGGTAAGACCATGGAACGAATGGTAAATGATAGATTAGCATTCTATTTAGAAACTAAAAATGCATTAAGGAATTACCAGAGTGGTTTTAGGAAAGGTAGGGGGACTATGGACCCAACTGTGTTACTTGAAGATGACATCAGAAAAGCTCAGGTAAACAAAGAAACAGTTTTAGCTTTATTTTTTGATATAGAGAAAGCATACGACATGATGTGGAAGGAGGGGCTTCTTATCAAATTATATCAGTTGGGAGTAAAGGGGAGAGTGTTAGTGTGGGTAAAATCCTTTTTATCTGGGAGGAAAATTAGAGTTAAAGTAAATGGGGTTTTGAGTGAAGTGTATGAGGTAGACAATGGTACTCCTCAAGGGAGTATTATTAGCCCATTATTTTTTTCAGTAATGATAAATGAGATATTTATAAATGTAGAAAGGTCTATTGGTGTAGCTTTATTTGCAGATGATGGAGCAATGTGGAAAAGGGGAAGAAATATCAATCACATTGTAAATAAGATACAACAAGCAGTGGATACAGTACACACATGGACAATTGAATGGGGATTTAGGATATCTGTGGAAAAAACTAAGGTCATTTTCTTCACAAGGAAGAAAATAAGTCAGGAGTTACAGATTCAAATATCAGGTAAGGAATTGGAAAGAGTAGAGAGCTTTAAATATCTAGGTATATGGTTTGACAAAAGATTAACATGGGCAGTTCATATTCAGAAGATGGTAGAAAAGTGTAAAAAGGTATTGAATGTAATGAGGTGTTTGCATGGGGTGGAATGGGGTGCAACTAGGAGTGCTATGCATACAATATATACTGGACTGATTAGATCAGTTTTTGATTATGGGTGTGTTGTATATGGGTCTGCTGCTAAGACAGCTTTAAATAAACTAGACAGAGTGCAGAGTCGAGGTTTAAGATTATGTTGTGGAGCCATGAAGACAACTCCAGTGGCAGCCATCCAAGTAGAGATGGGGGAGTTGCCTTTAGATCTCAGAAGAGACCAGCTTAGCCTGGTTTTTTGGGCAAACCTTAAAGGTCATAGGGAAGACCATTTGAGTCAATCTACATTGGTAGAGTGTCAAGAGAGACAGAATGGTAGAAAAAGTAGTTTTGGGTGGACTATTGGACAGAAAATAAATGAGATGGAAATAGCCTTGTTGGATATAAGTCCCACAGTAGTATTTTCAAGAGTTCCTTTATGGACTCTTGAAGATCTTTCAGTTGATCTCAGTCTTTTGGAGGAAACTAAGAATGGGGATATAGATAGTAATATGGTGCAGGGGTATTTAGTTGAAAGATATGGGGATAGGATTATAATGTACACAGATGGGTCCAAAAGGGATGGGAGAGTGGGGGTGGCTTTTGTTATTCCAAAATTAAAAGTAGCAACACAAAAAAGAATTAATGATAATTTAGCAGTCTATACAGCAGAACTAATTGCTATTTTAATGGCACTCTCTTGGGCTGTGAGTAACAGGCCAAGAAGTTTAGTAATTGCTTCAGACTCAGCGTCAGCTCTGATGAGTATTCAGAACATAAATTCACAATCTAGACAAGACATTGTTGTAGAAATTGTCCAAATGGCTAGTACATTAATTAAAACTGGAGTCAATGTTGGACTTGTATGGGTTCCTGCCCACAAAGGAGTAATAGGGAATGAGTTGGCTGATAAGTATGCAAAAAAGGCAACAGAAATGGAGTATATAAGTTTAAGCATTAAGTATAGTAAAGAAGAGGTGAAATCAATCATTAAAAGAAAGATAAAGGAGAAGTGGCAAGTGTTGTGGGATAATGGTCAGACTGGTAGGAGACTATATAATATCCAAAAAAGAGTGGGGGTGAGTAGAAGTACTTGCAGAAATACACAGGAGGAGAACATCATTTCAAGAACGAGACTTGGGCATACAGGCTTAAACAGTACATTATTTTTAATGGAAAAACATGCTGATGGGAGGTGTAGTGTATGTAACACACAGGATACCATAGAACATGCTATTGAAGAATGTACTAGATATAGTAATGAGAGACAACAGTTAATCCAGCAGCTAGAAGATGAAGAGATACCTTTGAAAGTAAGGGATATTTTGCTAAGGAATTCGGGAGATTTTTGTTTTGGGTTTTTATTTTCCTTTTTTAGAAGAACAGGTTTAATAAAGATAATTTAAGTGTAGGGAAATAATTTATCCAGACCTACACTCCATTTCAGAAGGTGGCGGTAATGCAACCAGACGTTATTTGCCAACCGCCATAAAAACAAGAAGAAGAAGAAGAAGAAGAAGACATGACTTGAAGCAATCACGTGACTGGAAAGAAAACACTGAACACAGCCTTGTGCTCCGGGGACAAGCCGCTCCTCAGAACATAAAAATGAAAAGTCACGAATCATATCTACAACACCGAGTGCTCAGATACGTGTATCAGCTTTATAAGTGTGTGAACAGGAAAGAGACAGTAGATTTGTACTGCATTAGATCCTTAAAGATCCTTATCCTTAATATCGCAAGTGGTATTAATTAATTAAATCACCGGCGTTTTGTCTCTCTCTCTGAAAATAGACCATTAATAAACCATCCATGTCAAACTGGCACAATGATCGGGAATTTCCAGGAGATTCTCCCGATGAGACACTCCGAGAATGGGATACTTTTGTTTTTACATATCTCACTGAACGAGATGCGTGCAACCTGTCGACGCCTGAAAATACAGATCTGAACCATGTAAGTTTTTACATCCAGCTTGTTATTAGCTACCAATAGTTGTGTTTCTGTTTGTTTAATCTTTATAGTGACGCGAAAATAAATCGGAATGCTGAATCAATAATTGCTATTATGATGTTTCTTTATAGAGATAATTATTAGATTGCTAGTGAATTTCTAAAACATGTTGTTTGTGTTTTGAGTTTGAATGATCATTTTCAGAATTGCGCAGGGATCATTTATAAAAACCAAAGATTCAGGTTACAGATGTTTATTTGACATTTCAATCATGTTTTTATTCACAGAAAATGAAAGTCATTGTTTAGTAATATTTTACCATTCAGGAAAGCGTTTTATCCCTGTGTGTGTGTGTTTGTATAGAGGGTATGCGCATGACGTCACCGTCGGCCGGAGTGAATGCGGTCACGCCCACAAGTGGCAAAAAGACTGAGCGGCAGCATTTGTTTTCAGCGTGAATGCCGTGATAAACACACAAAACACATCTAAAATGGGAAAGAGCTTTGCGATTGACTGTACAACTAGATTTGACCAGAAATCTGAGGTACTGTATATTTTTACAGACTGCAAAAAGCTACAGAACAGACTATATTCTGCATAATTGGATGTTTTTAAATAAACACTGACAAAAAACTATACAAGTTTTAGGGCTGGACGATATGATGATATACAGTATAACATTAATGTAAGTGATCACTCGAATTTAGACCTATCTATATTGTATTTATATAAAACGTTAACAGGCAAATTTTCTTCATTTATTTCCCCGGCGTCGAAATCAGGCACATATAAATGTCAGGAAACACGATTCCTGGCTGCATGTCAATATCCATGGATCACTGGATCTTTGATAAGTTGTAAGGAACACTATATCGAGTCCAACTTTTAGTTTAAACGGATAATAGTTTGTTTTACTCGCGTTAACGCAGTTTCCCCTATTAACTCCAGTCACGCAGCAGCTCTTCTGCCACTCAGTCCGGCTGAGGGGGGCGTGTTCCGGCGGGGAAGTGACGTTAATGCATTCCCTCTATCTGTGACATAGTAAACCAGCTCTTCTGTTTTTATCATCAGGGTTTCAAAACTTCTACTGCTGCTGTTTTGCTTGATCAAATATAGCGGTTTAATTTTTGTTGTTAAACTGACAAACTTGTTAAAATTACAAACTTTAACAAATCCACATGAAACTGATTAATGTAAACTGTAACTGACTGTCATAAAACTTTGAACTGCGGGCACTGACATTCAAAATGTTAATACAGTATGTGGCACAGCTAATATTGTTGGGTCCATATTACCATATATATATATTTACTAAAATAAGAATATGTCATGATGACATTGATTATGGAGAATAGAGAGCAACAATACATGTATTTTTTCAGTATTGATACCTGTTTGTCGATTATTCCTGCGCAGGAAGTTAGTTAGGGGGACAAGTATTAGCACCCAGCCGACGTCGATGTGTAGACGCGCTAGAGTATAAATATTATAGGACGTAGTTAGGTTTAGGGAAAAATCTACCACAATACTAATTTCATGATTTTTTAATGTCATAAAAGATAATGCATTTATCTAATGGCGCTTTTCCACTACACAGTACCAGCTCGCCTCGGCTCGGCTCGACTCGCCTTTGTTTGCTTTTCCACTGTGTAAAAGTTGTACCTGTACCTGCTTTCGGGTACTTTTTTTCGTACCACCTCCGGCGAGGTTCTAAGCGAGCTAAGGCGATACTAAAATGTGACGTGAAAACAATGCCGACTGCTGATTGGTCACAGAGAATCTGCGTCATCATTGCACGCGCAGATGGAGTATCCAGAATAAATAACCCCGCCATTTTTAAATAGTTTGGCCAGAGATAGTTACTAAACTTACTACTATTATTATGGCAACTCGGAAGAATACGCCGTGGTCAAACGAGGAGGTGCAGACTTTCCTTTGTTTGGTTGCCGAAGAGAGGATCCAGCGAGAGCTTGATGGGGCAACGAGGAACGAAAGGCGTCGCTATGACGACCGGGTACTATTTGTGGCGGTACTTTCTGCAATGGAAAACGGAGCGAAAAGCGAGCCGAGTCAGTCGAGCTGGTACTGGTAATGGAAAAGCGCCATAATAAGGTTAGACAAAATTCCCATATAAATATAAAAATACCCCTGAAAATCAATTTAAGGGAGAAAATATCACATTTTTGCACAGAATATAAATAATATAAAAAGCTTTGTAAATCACAGGCACAAAAACCCTCAGCACAACATCATCTACTGATCTTGGATTGTTTTTTTCTTATAAGTGGGACCATCCCTAAACCCAAAGAGCACCGAGATAATGAAGTTACACCTATGCATTTGTACACCCATCCTCGTATTTGTCTTCAAATAAGTCTCAACATGAGGATTTCCCTTATTGAACGTCTTTTTTTCTTCTTGCTGCTGTTGCTTTTAACTGACCATTAGGCGATTTTAAGATGTTTTTAAAAAATAACTTTTTACATGTGTTAACCACTTTTGATAATATTTTGACAGTAATAGTATGGTGATTTTTAATTATGTTGTATTTTGATATGGAATCTAATTTTGAAGAATTAGAACGTTAGCCAACAGAGTCGGTTCCTCGATTGCACCAGAGAGTCGGGACTCACGCACAGGAATTGACTCTCGGTGTCGACTCTTGCTGTATCGCTCACTTGTTTACTGTTCTCTGTGTCTGTTGCAGTTGAGTGCTCTTGCCATATGAGGATTAAGTGAACGAAATGAAGCGAGGAATTCGGACAATGACATCGCGCCAGAGAAATGTTGTCACATACATTTATCCTATACATGCAGCTTACTTTAGAAATAGATAACAGTCATAGTGACTAAATTGGGCTAATTTAAACAGTCACGGTAAAAGTGTTGTTTAGGGGGATTTTGGCTTTGTGTCGGGAAAAAAATAAATGATGTAGGCCTAACAACTGCAATCGTGTCTTATTTCTGACCCGGGTTTGATGTAAAGAGGAGTCCATCGACGCCCACAGTGGGAGTTTGGAGTCAGAGTCGACTCTAAAAACCTGGAATCGAACACGATCTGCAGGCGATCTCTGAATCTCCCACTCGATTACAGCTAATCAGGTTTAAAGAGGTTAAAAAACGCCGAAAACAGCCCAACATTGGGAAAAGCGAATCACAATATCACATGGAAGTGATTCAAAATGAAAGTAAGAATATCAAAGTTTATTAATATTTAAGATTGATTAAATGTATGTTTCACAAAATAGCAGTCACACATAACTTATAATATTATGTAAATCTTCCGAGCCCGACAGCTTAACCTGCTTTGAAAGAATAAAAGGAAACTAATGACCAATAGCCTACTCCTCCTTATGAATAATGATAAATCATAGGCTAACTCTCTTCCTGAGAAGGAGGTGCACACCTTTTGCTTGTTTCTGGAAGCTGGAGCTCAGCTGTGTGATGCTTTTGGTTTCGTTTTGACTCGAATCGCTAAACATGTTTACAAAGTTTTGACGCCTGAAAACTAGACTCGTGCCGAATTTTTACCATGTAAGTTTTAAGCTGGGTCAATGGGTCCATTATTGTGATTATAATGATGATTATTATGATGTTTTTTATTTGTGTGGTTATTAATTATTAGACTGTCACCGACGATTCAGATTAAAGTTTGATGTTTAATTTCGGACATTTTTATCTTGTAAGATCCACATGTTAAATATTTGGACTAATTGAAAATGAATGTTTAGTAATGTTTTACCACTCAGGAAAGCGTTTTATCCCTGTATGAATGTGTTTGTGATGTGTATCTGATAAACCAGCTCTTCTGGTTTCTCAACAGGTATTTGAATTTCCTCTTGCTGCTGATTTGCTTGCAGCTCTGTTTTTCATGGCAACGGAATTTCAATAATTTTAATAATTTTAATAATTTTAATAATTCTTGATAACAGACCGCTGCTAAGTATAACCAGAGAATGTCTAATAAGGGGAGAACACACATCGTACGACCAGAGATACTGCTTTACGGCAATCCTTCAGTCACTGGTGCTTTCGCGCTCTGCACTTTCTGTTCTCTCGAGGCATCGACAACACAGCTGACACGTGCTAGAAGAGTTTTGGTAAAACTAAAGTTCTTAACATTGGTCCCGCTTCGCATGCCACGATGCCATCAAGCGGTAGCCTATCTCTGGTCGTAATCAGTCCTTCACTGACCAACCAGCGTCCATTAGCAGAATGCTAGTGTGTTATGGGCAACAACAACTCAACCTGTAAGAAATCGAAAAGGACATAAGTACTCGTTCATTTAACTTTCGACCTATAACCCATGTTGAACTTGAACAATCAAATCTGAGATTTCTCAACGGCAATCGGGTGAAAGAGACAAATTTAGCCGTCTAGCTCCATAGACTCCCATTCATTTTGCACTCATGGCGATCGCCCCCAGTGGAACTCTGGTGGAACTAATAGGGAGTGGCCAGGCTCTCCGTAGACGGGCTCTGGTATAACCAAGGGTGTAATCCACCAGCCGGAAACTGAAGTCTCCCCGGGGGCCGCCATCGGCTAACAAGCCTTCTCCTGCTGTTAGCATCCCATTGACTCCCATTCATTTTGGCGTCACTTTGACAGCGAATAACTTTACATCTGAGGCGTTTAAAGACTCCATTTGTCCATTGTTTATTTCTAAAGAAACACGACGATGTTTAAAGGGCTCCATTACTTTGTATCTTACGTTATGGCCCCGTAGAAACTGTTTTTGTAAAAATAGGCTGACGATTGCGTCATAACACGCGACTCTCCGTCGCACAGTAGAGAAATTACCGTATAGACAGGAGGAGAAGCTCGCGGGCAATCGGGGGGACGTGGAGCATAAAGTCGAGGGAGAAGCCCATAGAGAGTTGTAAAGTTGCTCTGCTGCTCATGGACAGCTAATACTCAAGATCTCCGGCTCTGTGAGATTTGGAAGGGAATGATTCAGATTCCTCTTGGCACTGCTACTAGAAGACGTACAACTGTGAGACAGGTTGCTCACGTCACGTCTGCGTCGTCAAGCTCAGTGTGAGCCTGCGCAGTGCGCTTTGCTATCAGGAAGTGAGTGCTTTTAATTGACTTCACTTCTCTCCGTTGAAGTCTATGGGGTTGCTGTGTCCATTTCTTTTACTGTCTATGGGTATAACACGCCGTTGCCATGAAAAACAGAGCGTTGCCATGGACGCAGTTCAGAGACGGAACGGACTATTTTTTTTAGCGGAAGCAATACAATCGTTTTTAAATCAATAAACTCCTTTTTAAATCAATACTTTGTGTTAAATTATTGATTTATTTGGTAGGTAGCCATGTAATAAGCGGAATAATGTATAGCGAGGCGGTTGTTATAGCGAATACCACCCCTTCAGGCTCTGCTTCGCGTCGGGGTCATAGTCAGCCTGTTGGGGTGGTATTCGCTATAACAACCGCCTCGCTATACATTATCCCTTACATATTTTGCCGCTCAGGAAAGCTTTTATCCCGGTATAAATGTCTTTGTGATTTTTTAGCCTGCATCTGTGACATAAACCAGCTCTTCTGTTTTCTCATCAGGTTCAGATGGTTGAATCTGCTTTTGCTGTTCAGCTTTATCAATTATAGCGGTCAGTATCATATTTGTTTATATATTTAAACAATGTTTGATCTTCAGTTCCAGGTAGAGTTGTTGTAGTCGATTGTGTCTCTTTTGCACCAAGTGACTTTGCTTGACGTTTGTAGATTAATGATAAATTCACCGGAAATTTCTCAGTATATTATACATCATCATCACACACCATGACTACTTCTCTATGCAATTTATTTATAAATAAACATGTTCAGGAATTTACTACAACTGTATTGATAACATTTGAAATGTTAAAATGTGGCACAGCTAATATTGTTGGCTCCATATAAATATATATATGTAGATCATATGGAGGTAATATATATTGTAGGTAATATAAGAATATTTTTATGATAACATTGATTATGGAGAATCGAGAGAAACAATACATGTATTTTTCCGTATTGATATACTCGTATTGAATTAATTTTATTCTGTCTGTGTTTGCAGGAACCACTCCTGTATCTGTGACGGGGAAAAAAGGAGAAAACGTCACCCTGCCATGTGAATCTGAGGCCAGAGAGATTACTGATGTTAAATTAATCAGACTGTCAGAAAAAATCCTTGACTGTGAGAAAGATGAAGAATGTAAGAGTGAAAATGGTCGAGTGTTTAAAGAAGGATCATGTAACATCATCATCAAGGATCTGATCTACAGTGACGCTGGGAAATACATTTTAAGATTCTCTTACACTAATGATCAGACAGAAGTGAAGCAACAGATCAGGGAATATCATCTTCATATTCATGGTAAACTCAAAACTGATCAAACCATTAGCATGTGCTTCAGGATTCCTTAATAATGTTAACAGTTTAATAATATTACTATTGCATGCCGGGCCTGTGATCAGCAAAAACATTAAATGTAACAATTCAATTTCCAATATTCAGATTAGATGATTCCAAAGATAGGCTTTTCAGTGACTGATTTTTTAATTATGACATTTGGTTCCTTTAATCCTTAATATGTGTTTATGGTCTCGATTGATTGACACGTTATAATAATGATGAATGTCTCTGTGTGTCCTCAGATGAGATCTCTGTGAAGAAAGGAGAGGATCTGAAGTTGGATGTTCTGTTGTCTAACGCTGATAAAGTGGAGAGAAACTCTCGCTCCGGCTGGACAGAGGTGTGGAGGAGAGGTCACGGGGTCAGAGGTCACGGGGTCAGCAGGGATCGACTGACCGTCAGTGACCAGACTCTGATCATTCATGAGTTTACTGACACTGACACTGGAACATACAGAGCTCTGGACTCTAATAATGAAATCTTGATCACAGTCACAGTCACAGTCACAGGTGAGAGAAGATCAGTGGATATTTAGAAATATTATTGAGCTTGGGTATTTCTCTTTAAAACCAAAGCTAAACTGTATTACTAATCTTTTCATATCTACAGAATCTGGCTCCACAGGAGAACACAAAGGTAACACAGAAGAACAGTGAAGTAAGATTTGTAAGAAGAAGGTTGTTTTAGCAGTGAGTTTAAAAATGTAAAATTTGTGCTCTCTTCCCAGCTTTCACCCATCCTGGTCGAGGAATCTGGAGTTGGGGAGAGATACTGTCTGTGTGTTTGGTGATTTTTTTGTTTATAGTGAATATTATACTTTTAATTTGGTTTTGATTTGCTGGAATGTGATAAGGTTTCTTGTAATTTTCTTTGAGAGTCAAACAGATTCTGTCAACATGTTTTTCCAATATATATATATATACACTAAGATTCTATGGGACAGATTTACTAACAGCTCGCTCCAGCGCAAAGTTTTAACATCTGCAAGTGCCCTAGTTAAAGACTTGGGCTTGTAACTGAAAGCTTATACCATTCCTAGTTCTTGAACTCAGAATTATAGTTTTTATATCAACTATTGTTAGTATATTTATAGTAAAAAAAACAACTGAAAGCAATTTAATATATATAAAAATGTTTGTTATTATTTAAGATTTTTTTTAAGATGTATAATTAAATTTCTATTTGATCTTTATTTTTCTGTTTATCACTGTGAAGCTGCTTAATATTCAACAGAATTATTGATCTGACTGCTTTGAAACAACCTGTACTGTAAAAAGCTCTAGAATGTGACTGGACTATGGATTGATGAAGGTTGGAATCCACAACGCTACTTCTTCACATATTTTAAAACACTATGAATCGAACACTTGCTGCCTTTGTAAAGGGTTAAAAAATTGGACATCACACACTACTAGACTTTGTACATTGTTCCGAGCACAACACACACAGGCAGAAACATGTCACTCACATTACATACGACAAATGAAAACAATGTGTTCTAAAATTGGCTCAAAATATAAAACAATTTTGATCTTTTCCAACTGGATAATTATTCTCTGATTAAGCTAAAAAAAAATCTGTCTGTGCCAATCATAAACTATGAGATTCTCTATAGCATGCATTGTGTTTTATCGTGCTATTTATACGCGAAAATTAGTTTTTACGTGCATATGATAAGCAGTTTTCACGTGCATTTGATACGCAGTTCATTTGCGTGTAATACACACGCACCCCACACCACTACTAAACCTACCCTAACCAACCCATGCGTATCCTATGCACGTAAAACTCATTTTCGCGTATAAATTGCACGATAAACACACTGCGTGCTATAGAGACGCATTTAGTTTGATCGGGTTGGAGATTTCCTGTGAGATCTCTCAGCTCAAGCCTGCAGTCTGACTCGGACTTTCAGCAACTACTACATTGTGTCAACTTAAAAACAAATAGGGCAAACTATCACATTCAACTTTTGAAGTTAACTCAACTAATCTCCTCCAATTAAAGTCAAGTTAAATACTTTTGTTCATCTAATGAGTAACAGGTAGTCTTTTGAACTTAAAAATTCATGTCATGGCAACTAGAGACTGTTAAGCATTTAGTTGCAAACAGCTACAATCCTTGTGCTTTCATCTGCATGTCCATGTAAATGCAAAGCAATAATCATTTTTTTCATGCCGCAATGCATGCTGGGAAATGGCACAAAATTGTTAAACTTAAAATTGTTTGTTCACATAACTCCATTGGAAAGTTGGGACAACATTTAGACTTAAGAAAGGTAAACTTAAGGTCAAAGTTCAGTAAGGTCAAACTTTTGTTAGCAACATGTTTAGAGTATTCTTATTTAGTTCACGCAACATAATAAACTGACTTTGTTCAAGCTACTTTTCTACATTTGTGTGAAGAATTTTGCAAATTAGATTTTTTAAAGTGTACCGTCCACTCATTCAGACTGTAAATCGGGTCAAAGGTCAGTGTATTCCAGCCTTAAATTGATGTCATTGTAGAGATTTTTTGACAACTGTAACTGTATGTATTTGTATTTAACTATACAAATTAAACAACAGTTGTAAGTATTACTTTTGTTGGTATGCTTTTTTTTTTGTACATATATATGCATTTTTGTGTTTTATATATATATATATATATATATATATATATATATATATATATATATATATATATATATATATATATATATATAAATATTCCAGGAACTGTGTAAATGCAGCGAAAACTGTCAAAACATGCAAACACCTTTTACCAACCAATTACAAATGTTTTATTGCAAGTGAAATCTGTTAAATGCATTTAACAAATTACCTAATACCATTAAATATGAAGTTTCTGTATACTATGTGTTATTTTAATACATTGTAGGGCTTGTTTAACGAAGAGCTTTGAAAAAGAAATTAACTCAAAAGCTTAGTTTTTATTATACAAATGTGTCATTAAAATAAAACTTGAAACTGATGAACTGGTTTATGGGAGCTGTTGAAAAGGATACTTGATGTATTAGATGTATGATTGAGTTTTGATATAAGATGCAGAATTAGGTGTTCAAGCACGAAGTGCTGAAAACCTATTGTAATTGCTATTTAAAAAAAAAAATCCCCTAAACGCATCGTGCAGCCCAGACCGTAAGGCCTAGAGACTTGAAACTCGGCCAGATGGTAGGCCACACTTTTGGGGAGAACCTATCAGAGTATGACCCCGATTGGCCCATAGGTGGCGCTACAGCAACCAAAAGCACTAAATTGCTCATAACTCCTAGACCGTTTGACTCAGCCTCAAACTTTTTACACCACTGTGATCCTTGGCTCAAGACGGACAAAATGTATATCTCCAATTTCGTTTTTTTGTCCAAAACCTACTTTTGCGAACTAGTCCCTGGTTTTTCGCCCGATCGGAACCAAACCAGTCTTGGCCTATTCTCTGGACTCTCTAGAAAGTTAAAATTTTGCAAATGGGTGGCTGTAACAGGGTCATTTAGAAAAGGGGCGTGGCAAAATACACATTCAAAAGCCTATAAGTCATAAATAAAAACTCAGAACTTCACAAAAATTGATGACCATATGTGTCATAACATGGTGAAGAAGCATGCAAAGTTTCATGGAGATCGGACCATAGGTGGCGCTACAGCAACCAAAAGTACTAAATTGCTCATAACTCCTAGACCGTTGGTCCTAGCCTCAAGCTTTTTACACGGAAATACGAAAAAAATTTCCGCAATGTCGAATTTTGTCCAAAACCTACTTTTGCGAACTAGTCCCTGGTTTTTCGCCCGGACCATAGGTGGCACTATAACTGTCAAAAAGGTCTCATTATTATTAGGTGTTCAAGCACGAAGTGTATTAGGTATAATATATAAAGGTATAATTTCTTCATTTGGATGGCTATAATAGGTGTAAGTTGGATGGCTATAACAGCTATAACAGCTTGGATGGCTATAACAGCCAATAAGGGGTATTTTACTGCCCCCTGCTGTCATTCATACTACTCTCTAATATTGCTATATATCATTCATATTTAGACTTCATAAAATCATTATATTTTAACATTTACAATCACATTTTGTCACAATTCATCTATGGCTCTATACGCTCTAGAACAATCATTATCAGAAAAAGTTTAACTTCTTCATTTGGATGGCTAGGGTCTCTTCAAAATGTAGCCTTGACCAAGTGTCCCTTAAAGCCTATATCTCTTCAATGAATGCTCAGATCTTCTTTAAAAAAGGCCAGGACATGTCACTCTAAACAAGCTTGAAAAATATCTGACAGATCGGACAAAATTTGCCGCCAAATGTTAATCCTGAATGAGACACAGTTCAAATCACTTTATCTACAACAGAATATGTGTGTGTAGTCCCATGTTTCTGAATAAATCCTGAATAATCTGATTAATAGCTTGCAAATACATATATTTTAATGGTCTAAAAGCATTTCATATATTTTCATAATGACTTGGGTGTGTGTGTGTGTCTATATATGAATGCAAAAGCACATGTAAAAAGACTATTAATAAGTAGAGTGGCCAGCAGAGGGCTGTAGAAGACTACTTATTGGCTCATTTTCATTTTAACAGCCTTGAGTTTCAACAGTATTCTGCACTAAAGCAAACCAGTTTTTCCATGTTAACTGCATTATTCATGCTTACTATAAAATCCATTATATAACAATTACTATTATAACACAATCATATTTTGTCAGAGTGTATCACTTCATTTGTACTGACACTTCACATCAATGCTAGCAATGTGGTAAATCATGGTAAACTGTGGTAGAACATGGTAAATCATGGTAAACTATGGTAAATCATGATATAATCATAGTAAATCATCCTAGAACATGGTAAATCATGGTAAACTATGGTAAATCATGATATAATCATAGTAAATCATCCTAGAACATGGTAAATCATAGTAAACTATGGTAAATCATGATATAATCATAGTAAATCATCCTAGAACATGGTAAATCATAGTAAACTATGGTAAATCATGACATAATTTTGGTAAATCATACTAGAATGTGGTAAATCATGGTAAACCATCCTAGTACATGGTAAATCATGGTAAACTTATAGTAAATCATGCTAGAACCATGGTAAATTATATTGGAACATGGTAAATCATGATAAATCATGCTAGAACATGGTAAATCAAGGTAAACCATGGGAAACTGTAGTCAATCATGATAAACTATGGTAAATCATGGTAAACTCTGGTAAATCATGGTAAACTATGGTAAATCATGATATAATCATAGTAAATCATCCTAGAACATGGTAAATCATAGTAAACTATGGTAAATCATGATATCCTTTTCGTAAATCATACTAGAACGTGGTAAATCATGGTAAACCATCCTAGTACATGGTAAATCATGGTAACTCAACTCTCAACTCAACTCAACTTTATTTATAAAGCACTTTCAACACCACAAGTGGAACCAAAGTGCTGTACAGAAGGTATAAAAAATAAAATAAAAACAAAGACATAAAAACAATACAAACATGACATACCCAACTTACAAAGCATTATCAAATGCTAAAGAGAACAGATAAGTTTTAAGCGCACTCTGAAAAACACCCAATGAAGAACAAGTTTTTACAGACAGAGGAAGCTCATTCCAGAGCCTAGGAGCTGCAACAGAGAAAGCCCGATCACCTTTACATTTTAAACGGGATCGCAGAACCATGAGAAGCAATTGATCATTTGAGCGCAGAGATCTACTGGATTGACAGCGGCTGATTAAATCAGTGACATACTCAGGTGCTAGGCCATGCAGAGACTTAAAAACATACAACAACGCTTTGTATTGAACTCTGTATCGTATGGGTAACCAATGTAGTTTAATTAACACTGGAGTAATGTGCTCTCTCTTCTTAGTACCCATTAAAAGCCTGGCAGCTGAGTTCTGAACGAGCTGCAAACGGGAGAGAGAGGCCTGACTCAGACCCAGATACAACACATTACAATAATCCAAACGAGATGACACAAAGGCATGAACAACCTTCTCCATATCGTCAAAATAAAGGATAGATTTCAATTTAGATATTGATCTAAGATGGAAAAAACTATTCTTAACGACAGCATTGATTTGACGATCGAATTTAAGCTCAGAGTCAAAAATGACACCAAGGTTCCTCACGCTAGACAGTTTTTCCCGGGAAACAACCCCAGGCAGTCATCATCCCCACACCCCTTATTTCCAAATAAAATCATCTCTGTCTTATCCTCGTTTAATTGGAGAAAGTTATTCGCAAGCCAACACTTAACTTCAGCCAAACATGCATGAAGAGACTGAATGGCACAATTATGGCCATATTTCAGTGGTAAATAAATTTGAGAATCATCTGCATACAGATGATACTGAATCCCAAATTTCTCAAAAATCGAACCTAGAGGGAGCATATAAAGGGAAAATAAAATTGGCCCCAGTATAGAGCCCTGTGGAACCCCACACACAAGAGGGGCAACGGAAGAAAAATAATTCCCTAAACTGACTGAAAAAGTCCTATCCTTTAAATAGGAAGAGAACCATTTCAGGGCTAAGCCCTGAATACCAACCTGATCCCTACGACGATCAATGAGAATGTTATGATCAACTGTATCAAATGCCACTGTAAGATCTAACAAAAGCAAAACAACACGATTTCCAGAATCAACACCCCGTAGGATATCATTAGAGACCCTCAGAAGAGCAGATTCTGTACTATGACCAGCTCTAAAACCTATCGAAAATGTTATTTCTCATTAAAAAGTCATTAAGTTGTGCATTCACAATTTTTTCCAGTATCTTAGAAATAAAAGGCAATTTTGAAATCGGACGAAAACTACTCATTTCAAAGGGGTCTAAGCCGTTTTTTTTAAAAGGGGCTCAATAACCGCATGCGTAAAACTAACCGGAACAACACCAGATGACAGACTAGTATTCATAATAGACAGAATACTTGGGCCAATTGAATCAAGTACCTTCTTAAACAGAGAAGAAGGGAGCACATCACCAGGAGACCTGGTGGGCTTCATATGAGCAGTTATATCATTAAGCTGCTGCAAAGAAACAGGTATAAAACTGTTTAATTGGATTGTAGGGTCAACCGAAGCAATAAAATTGTTGCCAACAGATGAAATCTGAGATCTAATTCCATCAACCTTACCAATAAAAAAGTTTAGGAACTCTTCACACATATCAGCAGAAGGAGTGAATGAAGGAGTAGGAGTAGGGTGAAGAACAGCATTTACAGTAGAAAAAAGTGCTCTAGAATTATTACAGTTTCTGGAGATGATGTCAGAGAAATAATTTGATCTAGCCAATTTAACAGCTCTTTGATACTCGTTTGAACAGTTCTTCAAAATCTCATAAGAGACTTGTAATTTATCTTTAACCCATTTCCGTTCAGCCCTCCTACACTCCTGCCTAAGAGCGCGGGTAGTACTGTTCAACCAGGGCTGCGATTTGACTTTTTTCCCCCTGACTTTGACAGGAGCCACAACATCTAAAATCTCTAAACAAGAAGAGTTAAACTGATCGACCAACTCGTCTAAACCCATACAGGGAGAGTGTGACTCGATCAGTGAAAAAAATGAAGAAACATTCAAAACAGCAGAAAAACTACTAGCTGTGCATGGATTAAGTATGCGAGATGAAACTGAGGCAGAAACAATATTTCCTGGCGTGCCACAAGGAAAGTTAGAATTTAAAATAACAGTCTTATGGTCAGAAAAAACAGTATCAACAATCTTCACGCTATCAACAGAAACTCCCCTAGATAATACAAGGTCAAGCGTATGACCACGCTCATGAGTTGGACCCAAAACGCATTGTAAAAAATCAAATGACTCTAATAAATTTAAAAATTCTTTGACCAGGGGCTTTGAAGAGCAGCACACATGTATATTAAAGTCCCCTAAAATTAAAATATTGTCAAAAGAAGGGACAATACCAGATAAAAAATCATAAAACAACTCCTGTATAAAATCCCCACGAGAGTTTGGGGGTCTATAAATCAAAACACATAACACAGATTTAAAAGAATTCAGTGTAATTAACTGAGATTCAAAAGTGCAAAAGGATGCAGAAGGTGAAAGTCTACACTTAAACTTGTCTTTAAAAAAAACGGCAAGACCCCCGCCACGGCCAACAGACCTAGGGGTACTAAAAAAACTGCAACCAGGAGGCGAACATGATAAATCATAGTAAACTATGGTAAATCATGATATAATTTTGGTAAATCATACTAGAACGTGGTAAATCATGGTAAATCATCCTAGTACATGGTAAATCATGGTAAACTATAGTAAATCATGCTAGAACCATGGTAAATCATCCTAGAACATGGTAAATCATGGTAAATCATGATATAATCATAGTAAATCATCCTAGAACATGGTAAATCATAGTAAACTATGGTAAATCGTGATATAATTTTGGTAAATCATACTAGAACGTGGTAAATCATGCTAAACCATGCTAGTACATGGTAAATCATGGTAAACTATAGTAAATCATGCTGGAACATGGTAAATCAAGGTAAACTATGGGAAACTGTAGTCAATCATGGTAAACTATGGTAAATCATGATAAACTAAGGTAAATCATGCTAGAATCACGGTACTCTATGATAAATCATCCTAGAACATAGTAAATCATACTAGAACGTGGTAAATCATGGTAAACTATGGTAAATCATGCTAGAATCACGGTACTCTATGGTAAATCATCCTAGAACATGGTAAATCATGGTAAACTATGGTAAATCATGACATAATCATAGTAAATCATCCTAGAAAATGGTAAATCATAGTAAACTATGGTAAATCATACTAGAATGTGCTAAATTATGGTAAACTCTGGTAAATCATGATAAACTGAGGTAAATCATGCTAGAATCATGGTACTCTATGGTAAATCATCCTAGAACATGGTAAATCATGGTAAACTATGGTAAATCATGATATAATCATAGTAAATCATCCTAGAACATGGTAAATCATAGTAAACTATGGTAAATCATGACATAATTTTGGTAAATCATGCTAGAATCACGGTACTCTATGATAAATCATACAAGAATGTGCTAAATCATGGTAAACTCTGGTAAATCATGATAAACTAAGGTCAATCATGCTAGAATCACGGTACTCTATGATAAATCATCCTAGAACATGGTAAATCATACTAGAACGTGGTAAATCACGGTACTCTATGGTAAATCATGCTAGATGCATGGCAAATCATACTAGAATGTGGTAAATCATGGTAAACTATGGTAAATCATGTAAAGCATACTAGAACATGGAATATCATGGTGAAACTATGGTAAATCATGCTACATTCATGGTAAATCATACTAGAACATGGTAAATCATGGTAAAACTATGGTAAATCATGGTAAAACTATGGTAAATAATGGTAAAACTATGGTAAATCATGCTAGAATCATGGTAAATGGTTTTCCATCTATTATGTCAGTGGTTACATGCTTGCTAAATGTCTTTAATGCTTATGTGCTAAAAGGGCTTAAATGCTTGAACACCGCTAAATGCTGCTTGCAGCTTTAATTTTGATTGTTTTTGTTATAGATTTTTTATTCCCATAATGTTATATACTGTATATATATATATATAAAAAGGAACAGAGATCTCCATCCACTAGTGTAGAGGACAGGGTCAGTCACGTGACACGAGGCTCCAATCCAGAATCCAGATCTGCGTTCAGCCCAAGCGGCAACATTCTAATCTGAAAAATGAAGCCTACCCGGAAGTGCGAAAAACTGCAATACATCGAAAATCCACTAGGGGTGGGTCCCAGAAGGGAGCAAATATCCATAGACCCCGTGTTAAAATGTCCGTTTTCACAGCATAAATTCATGTTTTTACAGGTTGGTCCCATGGACTTTTATTGTATTTTTCGATAGGTTCCGAGTGCCTGACAACTGTGAGGGGGGTGAATTTTTTTCGAACTCGTTAGTTTAGATCGTATTTAGATAATATATGACAAATAAGGGCGTGGTTAACTTTGATTGACAGCTTGATTGACAGCTGATAACGGGCTGCGCCGAGTGGAATTCCTGAAATTTGACGTCTCGGCCATGATCTGACACAACACATCATACCACCTCTATACCAACCTTTCTGAACATTTGTATTGAAATATCACACATAACATGGGTTGCTCTGCTATAAACTGCACTAACCGACACTGTAGGAGGAGTACTTCGCTCCTTTTTTTCCCGGTAAGTGACATTCCACTATTATTTCACGTAGTTAGCACTATTTAGCATCAGTGTTTGTGGGCAGTGGCACTGCAACAGTTAGCATTAAATCGCCTCAGATAAGTTAGCGTCCGAGGTACTTTACCTATGGTTATAACCGGTTATAACTGACGTTTGAAACACTGTAAATGCGTCTGCCAAATGAATAAATGTAACATAAGAATAGACTAATATGTCCCACATTGGAGTGTTCTTCAGCAGCTTTGCAGTGAACAGTAGCCATAGACTGAAAAGTAGCCTAGTCTGCCAGTCGATCTTGTAACGGTACAAGACCCAGTGGCCGGTCCCAGTATAGGTCATAAACCCCGCCTCCCCATGTTATTCAACGGCACGTGAGACCAACTAAACAATTAAATTATACTTCAAATATCGTTTTTCCAAAGATGATTTCTGTCATTTAAGGTAGTTTTTATCACGCTGATGTAATTTCAAGTTTTTGTTTTTAAAATAAGTTTGTTTTTAGTTAGTTATTTGATGCGGTGGTGGTGACATCATGATTGACAGCTGTGATTGACAGGTTTTCTGAGTGAAGTAGTCACTGAAGAACCAACAGACTTTTTTTCGGGATCTTCGAAGGACTGAGGAGATTGGAGCTTTAAATTTAATATATAAATTTCAATAATTAATTTTTTTTAAAAGTGCCGGAGCGTGTGCTTGTGATTGATTCTGCGAGAGTGAGGGCGGGGCCTTCGCGGCTTCCGGCTCACGACTGCGCATGTCTGGTCCCTAGATCGCTTCTGTGCAGACTCAAGTCCCAAGATGTCAGCGCCATATCGGGACACTGGCGGCTTTAGTTCTGACCAATGAAAGAGAGCGAAGGGGCGTCGTCCATCTTTTTTTACACTCTATGGTTCAGGCCCGACAAAACGTTGCACAACGTTTTTTAAACAGAAACGGTGATGCGTTGAACACACTGTTCTGATGACGCAAGAGTTGCAACTACGGCAGCTGAGAAGGCCATTCTTTGTGTTCTTTGTGAAGAATTTTCAGAGCCTGATGAAGTCGGTATAAATGTTTAATACTACAAAATATGCCCGATGTTACAGTTACTGCACTTGCCACCCAGAACACAAGAGAACATCCCAATCGAGTGAAGGGATTTGTGGAAACTGAAATGGAAGCACATCTAAAATCTTACATCTCAAATAGATGTGTTTTAGTCTGAATTAGGTAAAATGTGTGCTTCCATTAGTGTGCTTCCTTTAGTGTGCTATGTGTGCTACAATTGTTACAGTAACTGTAACATCTTGCCTCACATACTGACTTTATTTGTAGTTCATACTGTTTTAATACCCTGTATTTTCTTTCACATTTTTAGGAAAAGCACTTAATTACCATTGTTTATTTCTATACCAAATGTCATACACTTGCAATGAAGCGAAAAATATAAACAACTATCACTATTTTAATAAGCGGATTTTGGCTTTGTGTCGGGAAAAATAAATAAAATAATGTAACTGTAGTCTTGTCTTATTTCTGACCCGGGTTTGATGTAAGGTAAATAGAGTCCATCGACGCCCACAGTGGGAGTCTGGAGTCAGAGTCGACTCTAAAAACCTGGAATCGAACACGATCTGCAGGCGATCTCTGAATCTCCCACTCGATTACAGCTAATCAGGTAAAGAGGTTAAAAAACGCCGAAAATAGCCCAACATTGGGAAAAGCGAATCACAATATCACATGATCCAGAACCAGCGAACAGACCATTCATTTAAGATTGATTAAATGTGTCTTACAAAATAGCAGTCACACTATGTAAATCTTCAGAGCCCGACAGCTTAACCTGCTTTGAATAAATAACCAAGGAAACTAATGATCAATAGACGACTCCTCAAGAATAATGAGTCATAACTCTCTTCCTGAGAAGGAGCTGCACACCTTTTGCTTGTTTCTGGAAGCTGGAGCTCAGCTGTGTGATGCTTTTGGTTTCATTTTGACTTGTACCGCTAAACATGCAAAGTTTTGACAGCAAGTTTTGATGCCTGAAAACTCGTGCAAATTTTTACCATGTAAGTTTTAAGCTGGGTCGATGGGTCCAGTATTTTGATTATGATGATGATGATTATGATGGCTTTTATTAGTGTGATTATTATTTGTGAGACTGTCACCGAAGATTCAAATTAAAGTTTGATGTTTACATTTTGGAAATTTTTATCATGTAGATCTATGTTAAATATTTAGACTAATTGAAAATGAATGTTTAGTATTATTTTACCGCTCATGAAAGTGTTTTATCGCTGTATGAGTGTGTTTGTGATGTGTGTCTGTCACATAAACCAGCTCTTCTGGTTTCTCAACAGGTATTTGAATCTTTTGTTGTCGCTGTTTTGCTTGATCAGTCATTGTGGTCGGTATCATTTTTGTTTGTAAATTTTAACAATTCTTTATTTTTAATGTTACAGAAATTAATTTTGTTCTGTCTATATTTGCAGGAACCACTCCTATACCTGTGACGGGGGGGGAAAGGAGGCGACGTCACCCTGACATGTGAATCTGAGGCCAGAGAGATTACTGTTGTTAAATTATTCAGACTGTCAGAAAACATCCTTGTCTGTGAGAAAGATGAAGAATGTAAGAGTGAAAATGGTCGAGTGTTTAAAGAAGGATCATGTGACATCATCATCAAGGATCTGATCTTCAGTGACGCTGGAAAATACGTTCTGAGAGTCTATTACAATAATGATCAGAGAGAACTGGAGCGAGAAACCCTGGAATACCAACTTCATATTCATGGTAAAGTCAAAACTGATCAAACCATCAGCTTGTGCTTTCTGGATTTCCTCATAAATAACATTGCAAACCAGCAAATATAGTAAATGTCACTCATCCCATCAAATATCCAGATTGATTACAATATATGCTTTTCAGTGGCTTATTTTTATAATAATTACATTTTGTCTCCTTGGTACTAAATTGTGCGTATGACATTGATTGATTGATTGAAACCATTATTATAATTAATGTTTGTCCTCAGATGAGATCTCTGTGAAGAAAGGAGAGGATCTGAAGTTGGATGTTCTGTTGATCAATGTTGATAAAGTGGAGAGAAACTCTCGCTCCGGCTGGACAGAGGTGTGGACGAGAGGTCACGGGGTCAGAGGTCACGGGGTCAGCAGTGATCGACTGACCGATCAAAATTTAACAGTCACTGACACTGGAACATACAGAGCTATGGACTCTAATAATAAAACCTTGATCACAGTCACAGTCACAGGTGAGAGAAGATCAGTGGATATTTAGAAATATTATTTTTAATACATCATGAGCTTGGGTTTTTCTCTTTCAAAGTTAAACTGTATCACTAATCTTTTTAGTGATATCTACAGGATCTGGCTCCACAGGAGAACACAAAGGTAACAGAAGAACAGTAAAATAAGAGGCTGTTTAAAAAAATTTGAAGAGTGAGATTGTAAAAATGTAAAATTTATGCTTTCTTCTCAGCTTCCGGCCATCCTGACCGAGAACCTTTGAGCTGGCCAGAGAAAGTGAATGAGATTTTTGTGATTACAATATGTATTGCATATATAGTGATTATGGTACTTCAAATTGTGTTGAGGTTTGCTGGAAGGTTCTGATGAGGTTTTGTAATTTTCCTTGAGCACTGAACAGATCTTCAGAGGATTCTGTCTACATATTTCTCCAATATACACCATATACACCAAGATTCGATTTGTTTCAAGTGGCCTAGTTAAAGATTTGGACTATAGTAACTGAAGGGTGACCGATCCTATTTCTTGAACTCAGAGTTATAGTTTTTATTGAATATCAACTATTGTTTCTAAAGAGTTAGGAAAGTATTTATAGTAAAAAGAAAAAAAAAGCATTTATATATAAAGATTGCAGAAAAATATTTGTTTAAATAATATTAATTATTTAATATATATATAACAATTCTTTCTTATTTAAGATATATTTTTAATTACATTTCTATTTAATCTTTATTTTCCTGTTTATCACTGTGAAGCTGCTTAATATTCAACAGAATTATTGATCTGACTGCTTTGAAACAACCTGTACTGTCAAAAGCTCTAGAAATATATGTGACTGGACTATGGATTGAGGAAGGTTGGAATCCACTACACAACGTCTTCACATATTTTATATGAATCATACACTTTCTGCCTTTTGGAAATGGTTAAAAAACTTGACATCACACACTAGACTTTGTACATTATTCCAAGAACAACAAATTGTTCCGTGCCAATCATAAACTATAAGATTTTCTGTGAGATCTCTCAGCTCAAATCTGCCTAACTTAAAAACAAATAAGGAAAACTATCACATTCAACTTTTGAAGTTAACTCAACTAATCTGCTGTCAACTTAAATACTTCTGTTCATCTAATAAATAATAGGTAGTCTTATGAACTAAAAAGTTCTTGTCATGGCAACTACAGATTATTTAGCATTTAGCAATCAATTTAGCATCAATTCTTTCATCTCCACGTCTGATTTTCAAAGCAAACTAGATGAAATGAACATTACCACAGTCATAACAACAGCAGCTGCAGCATTAATTACTAATTAAGCCAGTAAATGCAAAGCAATAATAATTTTCTTTCATGTCAAAATGCATGCATGGTATAGACAGTTTATTTTATTTTTGTAAAATAAACTGTCTATGCAAAGTGCGGCCTCTTTTTTCCATATATGAACTCTACTTATTAGGCCAGCACTCTTAAAATAAATTTAAGTGTAATTATTGAGTGAAGCCTGCTCCATCCTCCATTCAAAATGCATGCTGGGAAATGCCACAAAATTGTTAAACTTAAAATGGTTTGTTCACATAACTCCATTGGAAAGTTGGGACAACATTTAGACTTAAGAAAGGTAAACTTAAAGGGATAGTTCGGCCAAAAATGATATTTAACCCATGCATTACTCACCCTCAAGCCGTTCGAGATGCATCTGTCAATCTTGTTTCAGACGAACACATTTTCAGTTATTTTAGTCTAAGACATTTTCTAAAATAACTGAAAATGTGTTCGTCTGAAACAAGATTGACAGATGCATCTCGAACGGCTTGAGGGTGAGTAATGCATGCATTTTGGCCGAACTATCCCTTTAAGGTCAAAGTTTAGTAAGGTCAAACTTTTGTTAGCAACATGTTTAGAGTATTCTTATTTAGTTCACGCAACATAATAAACTGACTTTGTTCAAGCTACTTTTCTACATTTGTTAGAAGAATTTTGCAAGTTAGATTTTTTTAAAGTGTACCGTCCACTCATTCAGACTGTAAATCGGGTCAAAGGTCAGTGTATTCCAGCCTTAAATTAATATCATTGTAGAGATTTTTTGACAACTGTATGTATTTGTATTTAACTATACAAATTAAACAACATTTGTAGTACTTTTGTTGGATGCATTTTTTTGTGTATATATGCATTTTTGTGTTTTTATATATATATATATATAAACTATATATATATTCTAATATGGTGAAAAAGAGGATGTTTCAAGAGTTTACTTCTGTTGCATTTACTTAAAAAATAAAAATGAAGTTTCATAACTTCAGATTAAAGCAGCATCATGAGCTGAAATGTGCTGCTAACTGTTGTGATCTGAAATGATCCAGGATCTTGTTTAAAACAAGCTTCAGTCGCTCTGAACACTACGCAGAGCCGCAAGTGGTACTCAGCACTTACAGTGATTTACCATCTCACTCTCTAATTTACCACCTGTACTATTTTGGTGTCTTGTACAGTTCTAGATTGGTGTATTTGCATAATATCACTTTAATGAAACATTTGGTGGTAAGCTGGAAAACATATAGTCTCGCGTAGCCAGACCTTCAGACTGACGGCTGAAGGTCTGGAATTCATAGCAGCTTTCTTTGGCCAAGGCCCGCCCATAAGGCCGTTTGACCGACATGTAAAACAACCAATTACAGTTCGTTTCGTTCAGCGTCACGTTTCGGTGCGTGGAAATGTCCCCACAACAACAGACCTGCGTGCAACAAGTCAGTCAGCATAGAAAATCAAAGAAGGAGAAGAAAACTTCAAGAGTCTTTCCCGTGAACCTCGCATACTTTTGAGAATTCTACGTTTAGCTGATCTTGATAAATGCTCATTGTCACTCATGTAAACACAACAGTTTTTCTTCCGCAATCACACGTCTGCGCTTTGTTTCCCGGCGGACCGAAAATAAACGCGACACTCGCGCCCCCCGGAAATCCGATAAAATTCAACCAATCAGATGACGACTTTGACATTCCTGAAGTGTTTCCAGTTAAGTGTCCCATATGCATCAGACGTTTAGCCAACGGTCAGTGGGCGTGACGTCTGAGGCTGAGACTAGAAAACATACAGTACAGGCGTCATTATGCAATCCAGTAACACTCAAAACATTGTCATCGTATTTTTGCATGGTGTATTTTTGGCAACTACTATTGCTGTTTTTGAACCATCATTTTAATCACGAATCATGCATAAATATTATGACTTCAAAAGTCATAAATATGAGATAAAAAGTGTGAATTATGATTTCAAAAGTCGAAATTATGACTCAAAAATGTATAATTATGACAAGTCAAAATGACGTAATGTTACATCTGTCAGCTGCGGTGCCCTTGTGTTCCAGCAGAGCCTCGTCCCTCACTGTCTCCACACACAATGCTCAATATTAGTTTACTGGTTTCAGTCTTGTTAATCATATCATTACCCTGTCTATTTAAATGCATTTTGCCCTGTATTGAGTATGAAGTCTTGTTTGTATTTGTTTGCATGTTACTGTGTCTGCATTCCCCAGCAGTCTCTTTGTTTCTGGTGATTTTCTCTGCCTGAGTCTTGGATTTCTCGTTGCTGTCTGCCTCAGTGGATTATATGTGTTCGGACTGATAACATGTGTTGACCCTGTCTCGATTACCAGTGAGAGCGCCCATCATTACCAGCAGAGGGCACTCCACCCCGACTATTGTCATTCCCTAATGAAACTACATTTCCCATAACTCTCTGATGGACTCAAAATGTATTTTCATTAGGGAATGACAATGGTCTGGGGTGGAGTGCCCTCTGCTGGTAATGATGGGCGCTCTCACTGGTAATCGAGACAGTGACAGTCCCTCTGGTATGGAGTATGAGTTTGGATTATACTACTTACTACAGACTACTGATTATAAACTGCCTTTGGATCCTCACTAACTGCTGTTATAGACCAATTTCCAACCTGCCACTTCTATCTAAAAATCTGCCTTTCTACAGTTGCTGAATGACTTGCACACTCAATCTGTCTCTGACATGTTTCAGTCTGGCTGAACCCTCACAGCACGGAGTCTGCTCTTTTAAAAGTTTTTAATAATATTTTAATGAGTACATGCACTGAAGACACTATGGCTTTAGTGCTATTAGACTTGAGCTTGACTTCTGACTTTGTAGATCACAGGATTATTTATCTCGGCTGGAGAGTTTGATTGGTAACACAGGTACCAGGGTTGCCAACTCTCACGCATCTGGCGTGACACTCACGCATTTAGCCTCAATCTCACGGTCTCACTATGGAGCGAATTATGTGCCAAAACCTCACACACACACAAAACGTGTTTTACTCACACCCAATGATTCACAAACAAACTCAATGTGGTTTGTAAATACAAAACATCACTCACAAACTAATGCATATTGTTCTGCAAATAAAAAACGCCTATCAAACAAATACAGTATGTTTTACATATACATAGAAACGCATTTCTTCAATGACAAAAATATCCTCCAAGTACAAACTAAAATCTTTCAAGTACAAACTAAAATCTTTCAAGTACAAACTAAAATCTTTCAAGTACAAAACAAAATTCTACAAGTACAAAGCAAAATTCTACAAGTACAAAGCAAAATTCTACAAGTACAAAACAAAATTCTACAAGTACGAAAAACTGTGACGTGACTTTTGGCACTATTTTTCCGCGTCCAGGCAGATTTTCTCACAAATGCAGTTGAGCAACTTCCTCTTCTAGAACAGTAGATGGCGCTAAGATAGGGGATCAATTTTGCGCTAGTCTCTCGGGAGAAACACTGATGTGAAACACGTGCTTGCCTTTGCCCATGGGAAAATGAGTGGTGAACAGGTGTGTTTCTGTCTTACTTTATCTATAATTAACCTTATTGAGGTTTTGGTAAATGTTTATTATTTAGACAGAAATCGTCTCGGTTACGGATGTAACCCTCGTTCCCTGAGTAGGGAACGGAGACGTTACGTCGGATAACGGAGAATGGGGGGTTTCGCCAGAAAGCCAATCCTCTTCGAGTATTTAAAAACGAGCCTATGGCAATGAAATGCCAAGGGTCTGCGGAATTTGCATAATGTATCTCCGCCTCACCGCGTGAGTATTTAAGGAGAAACAGCTGCAACAGCAGATCATGTCTTCGCTGAGGAGCCGAGACTGAACTCAGGCGTCGACCCAGCGGTACAGCGGAAGTGGCTACTCAGAGAACGAGGGTTACATCCGTAACCGAGACGTTCCCTTTCGTAGTCACTCCGAGTTACGTCGGATGACGGAGAATGGGGGTCCCCGTGTAATCACGCCACCTTCACAGCTGTCTTCCAGTGCCCTGCGAAGTCTGACCTCCCTGTCGTGATAAGGCACGGACGAAGGAGTCCTACTTAACACAGGAATACCAAGGTACACTGGGAAGCATATCTCAGGGGAGATATGCCGCAGCATGCCTGCCCGTAGGGAGGACTTAAGAATACACATATGGCCCGAGGGGGCTACATATGGAGGAACACTGGAGTGACCAGCCCGTAGGGTGGCATCTACTTTCAACTCCAGGAGTGGCAGGTGACTTGCCGAGGGAAAGACACATGCTCAAAGAGGCTTACAGTGGAAAATACACATGTGGGGGTTACTCAGAGGAGGAACCATGCACACGGAGGCACCTAGCCGACGCACAGGCAATAGACACTGGCGCCAGCGTCAACAGTGCTGGAGGAACTCAGGGCTTCAGAGAGGAAGGCTCACCTGAGGAAATATCGCACGTATCCAGTCCGTGGAGTGGAATGGCGAGCAAGCGAGACACTTAACAGCTCCCATGTTAGCTTGAAAAAGACAGTACATGGGCGGAGACTGGCTCCACTCGGAGATTGTAGAATCTGGCGAATGTGTTAGGTGTCGCCCAGCCTGCAGCTCTGCAGATGTCTGTTAGCGAGGCGCCACGCGCTAAAGCCCAAGAGGACGCCACACTCCGGGTGGAGTGGGCAGTCACACCAAGGGGGCATGGTCGACCTTGCTGCTGGTATGCCAAAGCAATGGCGTCCACTATCCAGTGGGACAACCTTTGTTTGGAGAGAGCCTTTCCCTTCAGCTTCCCACCATAACAGACAAAGAGCTGGTCTGAGGTCCTGAAACACTGCGTCCTGTCTACGTAAGCACGGAGTGCGCGTACTGGACAGAGCAGTGCCAAGGCTGGGTCTGCCTCCTCCCGGGGCAGCGCTTGCAGGTTCACCACCTGGTCCCGGAAGGGAGTGGTGGGAACCTTGGGCACATATCCAGGCCGGGGTCTCAGGATCACGTGAGAGTGGCCGGGCCCGAACTCCAGGCACGCTTCGTCAACAGAGAATGCGTGCAGGTCCCCTACCCTCTTGATGGAGACCAACGCAACCAGGAGCGCTGTCTTCATTGACAGGATCTTAAGCTCAGCTGATTGCAGAGGCTCAAAGGGAGCCCTCTGCAGGGCACTTAAGACCACTGAGAGGTCCCAAGAGGGAACGAGAGGAGGGCGAGGAGGATTCAGTCTCCTCGCTCCTCTCAGGAACCTGAGGATCAGGTCGTGTTTTCCAAGAGACTTACCTTCAACTGCTTCGTGATATGCGGCGATAGCGGCCACATACACCTTCAGGGTGGAGGGAGACAGCCTTCGCTCCAACCCATCTTGCAGGAAGGAAAGCACAACGCTGATCGAGCATCTCCTGGGGTCTTCTCGGCGAGAAGAGCACCAGTTGACGAAGAGGTTCCACTTCAACGCATAGACATGTCTCGTGGACGATGCTCTAGCGGAAGTGATGGTAGCCGCCACCGCTGGTGGCAGGGTACTCAAACCTGCCTCGTCCCGTCCAGGAGCCACACGTGGAGTCTCCAGAGATCGGGACGAGGGTGCCATAGGGTGCCCCGTCTCTGAGAAAGGAGGTCCTTCCTCAGAGGAATTGGCCAAGGAGGTGCTGTCGCGAGGAGTATCAGTTCGGAGAACCAGGTCTTGGTGGGCCAGTATGGGGCGACCAATATGACCTGCTCCTCGTCCTCCTTGATCTTGCACAGAGTCCGTGCGAGAAGGCTCACTGGGGGAAACGCATACTTGCGTAGGCCCTGCGGCCAGCTGTGCGCCAGTGCATCCGTGCCGAGCGTGCCCTCGGTCAGGGAGTAATACAGGGCGCAATGGGATGAGTCGTGGGAGGCAAACAGATCTATCTGTGCGTCCCCGAACTGGTCCCATATCAGCTGGACCGACTGGGGATGGAGTCTCCATTCGCCAGAGGTTGGCCGGAGCCGTGACAGCTCGTCGGCTGCACGGTTCCGCACTCCAGGAATGTAAATAGCACGAAGGGACCTCAGGTGCTTCTGACTCCATAAGAGGAGGTGGCGTGCGAGTTGCGACATACGGCGAGAGCGTAGACCACCCTGACGGTTGATGTACGCTACAGTCGCGGTATTGTCCGAGCGGACAAGTACGTGTTGACCCAGGAGCAACGCACGGAAGCGGTGCAGGGCAAGGCGTACTGCCAGCAACTCGAGGCAATTGACATGCATGAGGCGCTGGGGTCCTGTCCAGGAGCCCGCGGTTGCATGTCCATTGCACATGGCGCCCCAGCCCGTGGCAGAGGCATCTGTGGAGACGACAACATGCCTGGAAACTCGTTCTAGGGGAACTCCGGCCCGTAGAAAGCTGAGGTTCCGCCACGGGGTGAAGGTCTGACGGCAGGTCGGAGTTATTAAAACTCTGAGCGTACCGCGATGCCATGCCCACCTCGGGACTCGATCGCGAAGCCACAGCTGAAGCGGTCTCATATGAAGCAATCCGAGTGGCGTTGCTGCGGCTGCGGATGCCTTATGCCCCAGGAGCCTCTGAAAAAGTTTCAGTGGGACCGCACTCTTGCCCTCGAACTGTCGAAGACAAGTCAGCATTGAGTGTGCGCGCTCGCTCGTAAGCTGCGCGGACATGGCGACCGAGTCTATCTCCATACCGAGAAAAGAGATCCTCTGCACGGGGCAAAGTTTGCTCTTCTCCCAGTTGACCCGAAGGCCCAGACGGGCTAGGTGCCGGAGCACTAAATCTCTGTGTTCGCTAACCTGATCTCGAGAGTGAGCTAATATTAGCCAGTCGTCGAGATAATTCAGGATGCGAACCCCGTGTTCGCGTAGGGGAACAAGGGCTGCCTCGACGACCTTCGTAAAGACGCGAGGAGACAGAGCCAACCCGAATGGGAGAACCGCGTACTGGTATGCCTGCCCCTCGAAAGCAAACCGAAGAAACGGTCTGTGTCGAGGTAAAATGGAGACATGAAAGTAGGCGTCCTTCAGGTCTATCGCTGCAAACCAATCCTGTGGCCGCACGCATTCGAAAATGCGTTTGGCCGTGAGCATCTTGAACGGCAGCCTGTGAAGGGAGCGGTTCAAGACGCGCAAGTCCAGGATTGGCCGTAACCCACCGGTTTTCTTGGGGACAATGAAGTAGGGGCTGTAGAACCCTGACCTCATCTCGGCTGGAGGGACAGCCTCGATTGCACCCTTCGCCAGCAGGGTAGCAACCTCCGCTCTCATGACCGGGGCATTGCCACCGACCATAGTAAAGCGGACTCCCCTGAAGCGGGGAGGAGACCGTGCGAACTGAATCGCATAGCCGAGCCTGATAGTTTGGGCGACCCAACGGGACAGATTGGGGAGCTCTAACCAAGCCGCCAAAAACTGATCCAGCGGAATCATCCGAGCCACAGGCGTCCCCCCGGAGGGGCAGCGAGGCGGAGTGACCGGCACAGGCAAGGGTGGCATAGCGGCCCTGAGCGTGTGCACAGCCAAGCTCCGCGCCCTGACAGAGGAGACCAGGGAAGGACCAGCGTTCCACGGGGGTCTGCTCTGCCAGGGGTCTGGCGATAGAGGGGGATGAGAGTGGTGTGGTCCGGGGACGGCACGCACTGTCATCCTCGCCCTCAGAGACAGAGGAGGACGAGAGTGGCGAGGCACGGGGGCGTTGCGCACTGTCATCCGGCTCTGTGTGCTCAGTGATGGACATTTCGGTTCTTTCTTTAACCACATTAGGGTGCTGCCCACCCGTGGGTGAGCAGCGGGGAGTGGAGAACAAAAGAGTCTCCCCCGGCCCTCCACCGGGGGAAGGAGGGGGCCTGCAACCGCCTCCTGGGAAAAAACCGACACCATCACTGAGCAGCCCGTCTCAGGAACGCCGCTTGGCCTGGCGTTTAGCGGGGCGCGGGGCCTGAGGGGGCTGGGACGCCTTCCTGCGGCTTCCTCCACGACGCGGCCCGGGTGAAGGCTGCTGCTGGGGCCGTGCGGGAGGGGCGGGAGCCGCAGGGGGGCGCCCTCGGCGGCGAGCAGGCTGAGGCGTCTGTGCCGACGGCTGGGTGGAGGCAGCAGCTGGCCGTCGGGGCAGAATATGTTTGATTGCCTCAGACTGCTTCTGTGCGGTTGAAAACTGCTGGGCGAAGTCTTCAACCGCTCCGCCGAAGAGGCCGGCCTGGGATATGGGGGCGTCGAGCAGACGAGTCCGCTCAACGTCCCGCATATCGGCCAGGTTCAGCCAAAGGTGACGCTCCTGGACCACGCTAGTGGCCATCACCTGACCCAGGGAGCGTGAAGCCACCTTCGTCGCCCGGAGAGCGAGGTCGGTGGCGGCACGCAGTTCGTCGAACGTCCCTGGGTCAGTCCTGCCCTCGTGCATGTTTCTGAGCAGCTGGCCCTGGTAGACCTGCAAGGTGCTCATAGCATGCAGGGCAGCAGCCGCCTGTCCTGCAGCTCTGTGAGACCTCGCCACCATAGATGACGAGAATCTACAGGCCTTGGACGGGTGCTTAGGATTGCCCGAGAGGAGGCGCTCTGAGGACACAGTTGCATCGCAACAGAGTGCTCCACCGGGGGAATCCCAGTGTACCCATGGGCAGCTGCGCCATCGAGGGGAGGAAAGGCGGAGAAAGCTGACGAGCGTTCACGGGAGGTCAAAGGAGCCTTCCATGATCTCGACAGCTCCTCATGCAGCTCCGGGAAGAAAGGAATTGGGGTTGGCTGAGGCCGTGAGGCGGCAGCCGCACCCAAAAACCAATCGTCCAGCCGCGAGCGCTCGGGGCAGGGCGGAGGGTTCCACTCTAGCCCGATGCTCACGGCTGCCCGGGACAGCATGGCCGTCATCTCGGGATCCGACACGGGCAACGCTGCGACTCCCGAAGGAGGCAACGCAGCCGCATCCTCACTTCCCGAAGACTCTAGCCCACCTTGTGATGCCGCGATCGACATCGTGTCATCTTCTGGCGCGCCGAATGAAACACGCGGGACTTCCGAAGAAGGACCCGCCTGAATCACCGCGGCACTCGCGGGTTGCAACACAGCGGAGGGGGGTGTGGTCCGAGGACGCATCGTCGGATTGCTCCACACCGTCACCCTCAGATCACCCTGTCCCCCAGCCGAACTACCACCTCTCGTGGAGGAAGCAGGACGGGTGGTGGACGCGGGGACTCTCACTGAAAGATCATCGAGTCTTAATCTAAGTGTTGCGATGGTCATGTTCCCACAGAAGGAACATGAGTCATCCACGAGCGCTGCTTTAGCGTGTTCAAAGCCCAGACACA
The DNA here is from genome assembly GCA_030578255.1 of Tiaroga cobitis. Classification (NCBI taxonomy): domain Eukaryota; kingdom Metazoa; phylum Chordata; class Actinopteri; order Cypriniformes; family Leuciscidae; genus Tiaroga; species Tiaroga cobitis. The sequence continues at coordinate 43,077,564 of CM060609.1, read as the reverse complement.
CAAAGCAGCGCTCGTGCCCATCAGAAGATGACAGATAACGACCGCAACCAGAAGAACACGGGCGAGACATCTTTAAAAAGACGTGCCACGTGCAGCTCTTTTAGGAGAGGAAAAACTCTGCAATGCTGAGGCGACCAGGGAGAAAACACAAAGTCAGGCAGATCACTGCACAGATCGCAGGCAATGTGAAGCCTCGCTGGATACCGCCGTCACACCAACACTGGAGAGTTCGCTCGTCTCGAAGAGGTGAGTCACTTGTAAACTCAGTTTGTGGCTGTGGAATCTAAGCTGAAAGCTCTATCATATGTTGCTTTAAAAAAAAATCTACATAAGACGCGTGTGAAATGACTAAATTAGTGATTATTTACACTGAACGAGTATATTTCTTTCGTTCTCCATAAATTAATGAGAACATTTAATTTAATTGAAAGGAGGGTTTCATTTGTCTGTCCAAAATAATAATTTGGGCAATACTTCACAGGGAAGTTAAGAAACAATTATTGTTTGATTTGTTCATTCATTATTTAAATTACATTAACAGTTACGCTGACTGAATTCCAACTAAATTAATGAATAAGTGGGACCCTTTCAATTAAATGAAATGTTCTCATTAATTTATGGAGAACGAAAGAAATAGACTCATTCAGTAAATGAAACGTTTTTACAAAAATGTAAAAAGCAACATGATGGCAGAGCTTTCAGTTTATAGATTCCCTTATCAGAGTGGAGTGCTTCTAAGTGCTAATGTAGATTTCTGTCTAAATAATAAACATTTACCAAAACCTCAATAAGGTTAATTATAGATAAAGTAAGACAGAAACACACCTGTTCACCACTCATTTTCCCATGGGCAAAGGCAAGCACGTGTTTCACATCAGTGTTTCTCCCGAGAGACTAGCGCAAAATTGATCCCCTATCTTAGCGCCATCTACTGTTCTAGAAGAGGAAGTTGCTCAACTGCATTTGTGAGAAAATCTGCCTGGACGCGGAAAAATAGTGCCAAAAGTCACGTGACAGTTTTTCGAACTTGTAGAATTTTGTTTTGTACTTGTAGAATTTTGCTTTGTACTTGTAGAATTTTGTTTTGTACTTGAAAGATTTTAGTTTGTACTTGAAAGATTTTAGTTTGTACTTGAAAGATTTTAGTTTGTACTTGGAGGATATTTTTGTCATTGAAGAAATACGTTTCTATGTATATGTAAAACATACTGTATTTGTTTGATAGGCGTTTTTTATTTGCAGAACAATATGCATTAGTTTGTGAGTGATGTTTTGTATTTACAAACCACATTGAGTGTGTGTGTGAGGTTTTGGCACATAATTTGCTCCATATCTCACGCTCAGCAAAGAAATCTCACGCTAAATTAGACATTCTTCTGTTGTATATTTGTTTTTCACTCATGTGCACTAATTTCCGAATTACTGTAAGCAAGTTCAGGCTCTTAACTATTGATTCGACCACTGCATTTTCTCACGCAGAGAAAAATCGCGGACAAAGAGGACACTGACACCGACAGACTTGGCAGAGAAGGTTACTTTTGATATGGAACAGATCGCTGTGGCGCGTCAGTTCAAACGGCACGTGATACAGTAGCCTACAACTCGACCCCCCCTTAAACAAATCTCACTCCGAGCAAAACTCAAAAGTTGGCAACTCTGAGGTACGGTTCTCAAATTGTTCCAGTCATTCCTATCGAGGCCTAAAAGAAGTTTATCTGTTCGCTGCGCTCGTTTATCCTCGGCAGGGATTGATTTTGGCATCTCTACTATTCTCATTAGACATGCTACCCTTGGAATCAATTATGAGTAGATTTGGTGTCATACCTCTGTTATGCTGATGACACCCAACTCTATAATACCTGTAAAACATAAAGAATAACAATAGTTTAGAAGTCAATATGACTATGATGAAGAAATCTTGATCACAGTCGCAGATGAGAGAAGCTCAGTGGATATGTGGAAATATTACTATTTTTAAACATTTGGATAGCTGACGACTAACGCGCAATGACAAAACAGACGCGGCTTACTTTTCAAGCAAATTTTCAAAATATTTAAAAATATTTGCAGCATAAATATGCCACATAGAGAAAAAAAATGGGCCTATGTCACGTATAAGTCTAATTTTAGCATTACATCCAGAAAAAGGTTAAATAAATCGAAACATTTACAAAAAACATAGGCCTAGCTATAGCCTAGGCTATTTTGGTTCTCCCTCACTCCACAACACATTTTTTAAATGTAACGGTATGCTAACGGTATCAGAAAAATATACTAGCCTAGTATAACGTCAAGCCAAAACGAATTCATTTAAAGGGACACTAAGTAAGAATTGCTCCCATCTAGCGGTGAAATTGTATTTTGCATTCAAAAGAATTGTGCTCTCCAGCACCTCGCGTTTTCAAATGCGTGTTGCATCTACGGTAGCCGTTATGTACCAAAAAGCTATGACAGGATGTCTTCTAATAGCACTTCGTCGAGTTTTCCTTCGGGTGAACAGGTTTGTTATTTCAAACAAACTTCAAATTGACACAACGAACAAACGAATGTTACAGTATGAAATAATGAGTGTCAAAAACATGAACTATTGTAATTAGTAGTTATGCCTTCTTTATTCGTTATATTTTCTGAAGTAGCCTACGTGCAGTGTTAGATATCATCATCAACTTTTAACTATACATGTTCATCTGTCTATAAAATAAAGTACACAAGCAAACAATGAAAAAAGCTTGTAATTAAGACTGTAACATTGACTTGCCTGTCGAGAAGAAAGCAGGACTTCAGCGTCTCTTTTGAAATCTTTCTCCTGCATTAGCTCTATCCACCTGGAAAAAGCTATCCCGACATTAACTTGTGTTTTTTGTAATCTCCGGTCACGTTTCCTTTTACGATCTATTTTGGACTTTTCTGGCGAGAGGATTTGCAATGCAGCCTTTTAAACTTGCCAGGGCAGTGACAAGCGCCTCTCACTGCTCTGCTCCTCCGCTTCTGCTGCGTTCAGTCACGTCACGCCGGCTCTGAATGAAAACGTGTTGTGGAAACGCGTTGGCCTAGTACTTTTTGTCCCTCTCTGCTATTATAGTTTTTCAAGATGGCGGAACTACATGGAAGCCTCCGTGGACTTACCCGTCCCATGTATATAAATATAATAAATTCTTTGTTTACGAGGATAAATCAGATAATTGGCAGAGGTATTTGTGCACCATTGAGGACATATTTATGAATAAAAATATTGATTTTAGATTATAAATTAACTAAAAAGTTACTTAGTGTCCCTTTAAGGCTGTACTGAAACCGAAACTGTTCCTTGTCTTATTTGGGCATGTTCCTCCAAAGGGATCCCAGTGCAATCCGCGACGTCACAGATTGAAGGAATGCCTTTTCTGCTGGTGTTTTCACTATGTGTTTACTGTAAGTCACGTGACCGCAACAGTTCGTGTGTGAGAGATACTATCAGATTTCTTTTCATTCATTTTTCTTACCTTGTCACCGCTCGCTAATCTTACAATAATTTATGACGCTTTGACGCCTGATCAAAAGACTCAAGCAGATTTATCATGTAAGTTTTCATGTTTTAAAATATAGCCTGTGTGTTTTTGTTATTATAGTAGTAGGCTAACTTAGTTGTCTAATCGCGCTAGTTGATGCGGAAATGAGTCCGCAGGTTTACGACGAACAAATCCATTACTGTGATGTGATTATGATAATGGTTGTTATTTGGGTTATTCATATAATTATTAGATTATCACAAAATTTCTAAAGCGTTTGTGTTTTGAGTTTGACTGATCATTTTCAATATTACACAGGAATCATTTATTAAAGCAAAGATTATAGTTTGATGTTTCTTATTAGTCATTTTTATCATGTAAGCTGTGCATGTTAAATATTCAGACAAAATGAAAGTGAATGTTTAGTAATATTTTACCGCTCATGAAAGTGTTTTGTCCCTGTAAATGTGTTTGTGATTATTAGCCTGAATCTGTGACATAAACCATCTCTTCTGTTTTCTCATCAGGTTCAGATGGTTGAATCTGCTTCTGCTGTTTTGCTTTATCAAATATAGCGGTCAGTATAATATTTGTTTATAAATTTAAACATTGTATGATCTTCAGTTCCAGGTAGAGTTGTTGTAGTCGATTGTGTCTCTGTCGTATCACTAAGTGACTTTGGTTGATGGTGGAAATTCCCCAGCATATATTACATCATCATATACCACATCCAGACTTAATCCAGTTCATTCCAGTTCATTCGTCTGTTTGCTTGCAAAGGCCAATAAGAAATAGCTGAACAAGATAACTCTGAAGGAAGTGAGATGATTAATTTATATTGTCTGTATTTGCAGAAACCACCATTGTAGGAAACATCTCTATACATGTGACGGGACAAAAAGGAGAAAACGCCACCCTGCCATGTGATATTGAGGCCAGAGACATTTTTCATGTTATTTTAAACAGTCGGTCAAAAAACATCCCTGTGTGTGTGGAGACAAACTGTAGTGGCCGAGTTATTAAAAAAGGATCATGTGACGTCGTCATCAAGGATCTGAGCTTCAGTGACGCCGGAAAATACATTTTAAAAGTCTATTACACTAATACTCGGGAGCAACAGATCAGGGAATACCATCTTCAAATTCATGGTAAAGTCAAAACTGACACATTTGTACCCCTTAATCCTAAATATGCGTTTATGGCCTTGCCTAATTGGAACCATCATAACAATGATTGACGATAAAGTGTCTTTCTGTGTGTCCTCAGATGAGATCTCTGTGAAGAAAGGAGAGGATCTGAAGTTGGATGTTCTGTTGACCAACGCTGATAAAGTGGAGAGAAACTCTCGCTCCGGCTGGACAGAGGTGTGGAGGAGAGGTCACGGGGTCAGCAGTGATCGACTGACTGATCGAGACGGAAATCTGACCATTAATAATTTAACAGACACTGACACTGGAACATACAGAGTTCTGGACTCAGAAGGAGAAATCTTGATCACAGTCACAGTCACAGGTGAGAGAAGATCAGTGGATGAGCAGAGATATTTGAGCTTATTTTACAGCTGAGTTTTATTCTTCATGATTTGAACAGCAAATGGTAAATTATATGACTGAAGGTCCTGATATACTCACGGCGAAGTTCTTTTTCATTCTTCGATTAGGGGTCAAACAAAGTTTGAAATGCGCGAGGAGCGATATACTGTTATCGAATATCTGCTGAGAGCAGCGTTTATATGAATATATAAATATGTGCTGCGCGCTTTCCTTTCAATAACAAAATAAACACACAACGAAACTGAGAAAACAGCAACCATTTTTAAAGGGATAGTTCACCCAAAAATGAATATTCTGTCAGTAATTACCCTCCCTCATGTTGTTCAACCCCGTAAGACTTTCGTTCATCTTCAGAACACAAATGAAGGTATTTTTGATTAAATCTGAGAGCTGGATCACTCCTCCGTAGTAAGGTGACGAAGTGTAACAGCGCAGCGCATCTAGGTTGTACGTCAGAACGTAGGCTCACTATTGGCCGACGCTGGTCATGTGTGTGTGATGCTGGCCAATAGTGAGCCTACGTTCTGACGTACAACACAGAAGCGCTGCGCTGTTACACTAGTGAACTCACTCGAGGCCCACAGAGAAGAAGATTAATAGTTATTTTTGTTTTCTTTGCACACAAAAAGTATTCTCGTCCCTTGATAAACTTAAAGGGATACTTCACCTCTGGAAAGATGCATGTCTATTTAAAATGGGTCATTTATGTAGAAGAAATGTGAAATTATTTTTGAATTTGGAGCTTTCTAGACTGAGAAAAGCCAGAAAATTTATTTTTGGCTTATGTGGATGAAAGACAACAACTCCCAGAATGCACTTGCTTCGCTGCCCTAGGAGGCCACGCCTACCGGTAACAGAGCGCAGTAGTTAAACAACAAGTCTAGGCTCAGTGGCGGTTCTAGCCCATTTCAACTGGGGGGGCCAAGCTGGGGCCAGTTGTACTGTTAGAGGGGCCAGTTACATTTAGACCTTATTGTTGTCCTATCATTTTCTGCACTGCTGCAGGCATTAACAGGCAAAATACCGTGTTTATAATCATTCAACAATGTATTTGCATTTCCATTATATTTTTACATTTGCATTACATATTCAGTATTAGTCACAGTAACTGTAATAGACATGATGTCCTTCTTTCTCTTCATTTTGAGAACTATAGAGCAAAAGCAATGGGGACCAAGAAGCTTATACTGAAAATAACTGACTTAGGTAACTACGTCTAACCGTTTACAGGGTTCCTGCACACTTTTTAAAGTCAAATTTAAGGCTTTTTAAGACCTAAAGAAATCAAAATTAATACCGTAGGGGTGTGCAATATTGACAAAAATATATTTAAATATTTTCAACGTTTTGTTGATAATAATTAGATGATATTTTACTGATTGTGTTTTGTGCTGGTGCCATGGCTGGTTTAGGCCTGTTGTTGACAGCTGACTCACGGAGATATTAATATTTTTCATATTATATGCAGTGGTCAGTTCACAGCAGTGAAAGAAATAAATTTCTTAATTAAGGAGCAATATTTGCCACCTTAAACTGATTTCCAGGGGCATTTTCACCTATATATGGACATTTTTTCTAAACTTATTTAGAGTTATGCAATGCATCACCTTTTATGTCAAATACTAACATTCAAATTAAACAATAATTATACTTATTTATACAATAATACTTAATTATACAATAATTATACAGTACCACTGTTACCAGTCAAATTAATTAATTCAATCAAAATCCATCTTTGCAGTGCAGAGGTGACACAGAAGTGGCATTAATATATTTACACTCCATTTACAATTGCATAAATAAAGCTATGAGATTTTTTTTAAATCAATATTTAAATATGAAATGATTTCTAATTTTAACGTTTTAATTAAAGGATACTTTAAATATGAAACTAAAACCGCCAGTAGGCGGCGGCAAGTCCCTGTAAGAGGGATTCATTCATTCAACCGATTTGTTCAAACGGCTGATTCATTCGGGAAAGAAGCAAGTGATTCGTTCAAAACGCGGATTTCAGACTAGTCAATAAATCATCGCTGTGTTGCATTGAGACTCTGCTACGGGTTCATTATGAAATTCTAGTCGGCGAAATAAAGGGAAAACAAACAATATTGACAATATTGTGTCTAAAAAGTAACTCCCAATGTTAACTTATTGTTAATTTAACTGTTGTATAACATAAATATCACAGTTGCAACGGGAAAACGGCACTCTTGCTGATGTGATATTCTAATATAAGAACATAATATGATATAAATATAAGACAAAAACTAATTTGGTGACATAGCCTACCTATGAACTGCACACAGCAGTGAAAGGACGATAGACAAATGCGATGTCAGCTCACAGTGCCTCGTACATAGTTAAAACAATGATTACAATATCATAATAGACAATAGGCTACACATCATCACACATCCCATACGCACATAAAGAATGAACTTACAACTGAACTGACATTTACCAACTTTCTCCTCTCTCGCGTGCAGGAGACAGACGTTAGCCTACTCTGCCGCGATTCCCGCGAATGTGATGCGAATTGTCACGTGAAAATGCAAATCCACAAAGATAGAATAATAAAAAATAAATAAATAAAAAATAATACGCATACGATTACAACGATAGCAAAAAACAGTTTTGTAAAAATTATTTCAAACTCCACATTTAGGGGGGCCACAAGGGGGGCCAAGCTTTTTGTCACAGGGGCACTGGCCCCCCCTGGCCTCCCTCTAGAACCGCCACTGTCTAGGCTACTAGTGAGTCTCCGTGATGAGTCTGCCCGGGATTTCGAGATCGGCCAAAATGTCCGGGATTCGGCTTTTGCGTTCTACAGTCGCCATTCATCATGTTTACTGTGGCGAGCAGGACGAGTGAGGGCCGCGGGAGAACGGCGCGAGGACAGTGGCGTGATTACCGATGAGCGACACCTGTGAGACGCACCGGTCTCGTATCTCTCACAGAGGAGCGGGAATTTCCTTAGCGCACATCAACCGATCACTTGTTTAGCGTTCATGTAAACACTACATTCAGATTCACCAATGTAATGAATTCAGTTAGATTGAAACAAAAGGTGTTCATGTAAACAATGAATGGCGACTGCAGAAAGCAAAAGCTGAATCCCGGACATTTTGTACGATCTCGACGGCCGGACGTGTCCAGGAAAAAGAGGATGGTGGTAACCCCTACTACTCGGCTTTCTCCTACTATGTTACTCAGCTTTCTCCACAGAACAAGAGCCTGCTAGCTTAGCTTCCAAAAAAGATGTCTGACACTATGTGTGCATTCTGTGAGTGAGATCCCGCCCTCTCTGGGCGCGCTGAGAACATGCGGGACAGCTCCTACTACTGACTGTAGTCTTTAGCCTCTGGCCAAAAAATCCTCAGATGACGCAAAATTACGATTTTTGCGTCATCGGAGGATTTTTTCCAGACAAAAAATACATAAATCTCTCGTCTCAGGGGGATATGAGGGTGGAAAGCACGGTGATTTGAAAATACTACAGGTTTTCTACTAATAAGCTTAATGCTAAATCCTGAAGTATCCCTTTAAGGTTGAGCCACTGTAGTCACTTGGACTATTTTAAACATTGTCTTTTCTGACCTTTCTGGGCCGGCAAGAATCGATCCCATAGAAGCCTATAGAGGAGTGAGACAGCTCTCAGATTTAATCAAAAAATGTGTGTTCTGAAGATGAACGAAAGTCTTACGGGGTTGAACAACATGATGGAGAGTAATTACTGACAAACTTTTAATTTTTGGGTGAACTATCCCTTTAATAAAGCATAAGTAAAGCATCTGATCAGTGGTTATGTTTGCACGAGCTCTACGGCACTCCAGTAATGTCATGTCACATTTATTTATATATCACACACTAGATTGCTTAAATTCAAGCAGCGTTACCATATTAAACATGCAAACTCTGTCTGTCTCATTTCATTAGAAGTACAACTTCATTTTTTACTATAAAGCAGCTCTCCAGTGTGTTCATGATTTCAGTCGCAGTGTGAAATCGTCTCACTGAACAGGCCAAATGAACCAGAAAAGATTTTCACGTGAAAGAAGGCGGAGCCTCCGCGCACACCTACAGTCAAACCAAAAATGATTCAGGCATTTTTAGTGTGCAGGACACTATAGTTCATTTATGTAAGTGAGGAGAGCAAAATAAAGTAAAGTGTGACATATTATACCCAAATATTTTTCATACAGCGACTACCAGTAACATTTATCCAAATTTGGGACCAAAAATGATTCAGACACTTTGGCCTGATCATGTTTTGCTCAAAGTTATCTGACATTATCAAGATGAATTTGTTCTGACACAGTTTAACTCTGAGTTATCATATTTTATTATCATTTTCTAAGCTATAGCTAATAAATGTGATAATGTGAGAAATGATAAAGGAGTCTGAATTTATTTTGGTTTGACTGTACCTATTACGTAATCACCACGCTCCAATGGTGTTTACCAGCCGAAGTGAAATTTTCCGGAAAGTTCACTTTCAAGCTGTTTCGAACTCGGCCTGATTTTGTTCGAAATAACGTCACATCAGTTCGTTCTTCGATTTCGCTTGAAGTATATCGGGGTCTTAACCTTTCAATCTCCTCTACAGAATCTAGAACACACTCAGGATCACCAGGAGAACGCAAGGATGACACTGAACATAGTAAGTAAATCAGGAGGCGTTGAGAGCTTTACAAAATCTGTAAGCAGTGAGATTAAAAAAGCATTTTAAAAGCATTAAGCATTTAAAAAGTTCTCTTCCCACCTTTCTCCTTCCAGCTGCAGTGTATTGGGTTTGGCATGTTGGACTGCCTCTGATTCTGCTGGTTCTGGTGGGTGTGATTGTCTTTTTTGTCATCAAGAAACTGTGTCTGAATGGACGTTACTCGATGCCGCCGGATCAGAATGCAGAGGAACAAGACCTATAATAATCTCTCCTGAGGGCCCGTGCGGAGCAGGATTGAACATCCAGCGATTTATAATTCACCTTCAGAGTCAACAGTTTTACAGAGGATTCTGTCAACATACAGCATACCGCATGTGTGAGATACATATCATCTACAATGATATCAGAATTATTTGTTTAATGATGTGGAATCAGACATTATTGACTCACTCATTTTGAAAAAAACGGGCCTTGATAGTGCACACTTTCACTGTGTGATGCAGACTAGTAAAACACAGTCAGAATGACCCTGGAATTCAAGATATGAGATCAAAATACCCCTGTATGAGTCTTATATTTATATCATATTATATAGTTACAGGGGGCATCGGATGCCCATTTTCCACAAGTTGTGTGATTCTTTAGGGTCTTCATGTAAAGTTTGTTACATACTTTGGTTAAAATTCCTCAATGGTTGTGTAAAACAACACCATACGGTCGTGGGCGGCGCATGAGCATTATGACATCATAGTGCTCAGAAAATCCAAACGGCTTGATTATTGAGAGTTTTAAGGCTTTTTGAGGATAAAAAAAAGGAGTGAATGGATTTTTTTTTACATTGTATTGTGGTTGTGTCCACACACTGCAAAGACATATTTAAATGCAAAATGAATTTGCATTCGACTGCCCCTTTGAGCACATCTGTTTTTTGCTCTATTTCACAAATGAAAGTTCCAAATACATCCACAGCAGAACCGTTGTAGCCGAAGCACAGTGATGTTTCATTGATGAATTAATATTTTGAATGATTTAACAGCATGAAACACACAATGTAAATACATCTAAATGCCAATTCAAATGCAGCTTCTGTGCCAAAGATGGGTTTTGTTGATACTGATTTCATCCGATTGTGTCTTATTATTCTAACTGAAATGATTGATTAAATGAAAGAATTTGTCATAAAAGATGATGCATGCATCTAGGTTAGAAAAATGTCCATGTAAAGAAAAGAAACGACCCTGGAAATAAGGGAGAAAATATCAGCTTGATATATGAAGAATAAAAGTCAGGCAGACCTAATCCAGTCAAGACAGACAGACAAAATCCCAGAAAATATAGAGATATGTGCCTAACAGTGAAGGTCTTGAAGAAAATACTTAGTAAGTTTTATTTGAATAATTGTCTCTAAATAAGTGTAAAGATGAGGAAGAGCGTGTCCAAAGTTGAGTCTGTGTTCCTGCCAAGCTTTTTTTTTCCAATATATTAATCATCTCTAGAGTTTTTTTTCCCTTGCCGCTGTTGCCTTTAACTGGCCACTAGGGGATGTTAAGATGTTTTTTGAAAAAATTAACTACGTCCTTTTGTGTTTTAAACCACTTTTAATAATATTTTGACCATTATATTTTGTTGGTTTTTAATTACCTATTTTTATATGAAATGGAATTGTGAATATATTCATACTCAGGAAAAAACTAATTCTCAGGTATAAAAATCAACTTTAGTCGCTCTAAACATTATGCAGAGCCGTGTGTGGTGCTCAGAAGCCAAGAGAAGCACAGGGTTTGATGACCTTTACACTCCTATTGTAATGGCTTTTTCATGACCTCACTGTGAACGTGTGAAGTTTAATCATCTAATAGGGTGAATTGCCCTAATGTGGGACATTTTTTGCACTTCAGACTTCTGTGACATATTGCGATGTGTAACCAAAACATTAAATCCACACCCAATACCATTTTAAAAACCCCAGTATGTTTCCTAAGCAAATCAAAGGAGAAAATTCAAATAACCCATTCATAAGAGAAATTATAGACATATTAGTGCTCTTATAGCAAGTCGTCTGAGACAATCTGCAGCTTTCCTAATGTGGGACAGTTGTGTTCCCAATATGGGACACTGAAAAATGTATGATAAAAAGACCAAAAATCACATTGATACATGTAGAATAGTAAAATTTTATTTTAGATTCTCTCTTAAATCTCATTTTCAACATTTTCAACAATCAACCATCCTCAACAATCTGCCTATACTCCTCTATGGCTCCTTTCATCCTGTCCTGCCTCCACTGATTAAGTTTCTTTCTCTTATCCTTTCCCTGTTTCTGTCTCTCTTTCTGCGTCTGACAATCAGTCCCTGTCTTTCTCACCTTTGCCATTGTGATCTGAAATACATTTCATTGAATAATCAGATGCATAAAATAAAGTGGAATGGCTTTATCGGTTTTCTACTGCGTTTTTAAATTCAGAGCTATTTTTTATTTGAAGTCAACTACCTTTTACACACACACACACACACACAGAGAGAGACACACACACACACACACACACACACGTACGTACGCATGCACACGCACACATACACACAAAAAAGAGCCTTCAAACCACCCTTCAAGAATAAAAAATTCACATGACTGTAAAAATCTGCATTAACAGTATTCTAATATTGCATTACAAGACTAAAACCATGTAAATAACCATGTTTGTCCCACAAACCATGCCCCACCACACATTTTTGACTCATTGAAGTACTGTCCCACATTAGGCTGATCATGTTGTCCCGGATTTGGAAACCACATGTCCTAATGTGGGACACTAGGAAATTTGATAAAAATATAAAATATATAGTTTATACACACAAAATTACACTATTTTTTGATGGACGAAGATTTCATAAGCATATTAGGCTAAACAGTAGCAGGATTGTTTTGTTTAAAATGTATTTAACTCCTCAACATCAAATTTGTTAAAACTCTGTCACTATCCTTCGGATGGTCTTTACACAAAGTGCCTCCTGTTTGATGATTGCTCCACCCTCAAATATGATTGGACATTTGATAGGTCATGTGATTTTGATCACATGACACCACAGCTTTGTCTAACCCATAGTTTTACTATCATTCATGTATTTATGTGGGATCTACAAACACTAGACCTTAGGTGTCCCACATTAGGCAGTGTCCCACATTAGGGCAATTCACCTATCTCCAAATGTGAGCAGTCATGTCTTATGAGGACAGATATTGTGGTTTTTGCACTATTTTGCTTTGAAGGGATATTGCAGATCAAGCTGTATGTGATCTGTGAAATGTTGATTATTGTAGAGCTGAGTGACTATGGTGATACAGCTCTCCAGTACTACGGTAATCCCTTTAAAACTATGTGAATTGAACATGTCTTCATCATTTCAGTATGCTGATGTCTACAGTATCTGTCAGAATCAATCCATCATGCTTGAGTATTGCTGGGATAGTTTTAGGTTTATGGTCCATTAGTTTTCATTCAGTTGTTTTCTGTTGCTCAGGGTATAAGAGGGAAATTAACTGTTGATATGGTCACTTGATAAAGTTGTTCCCGTCTGTATATTTAAATGTGTAACTTAATGAATAACTGCCTGCTTAAAAAGCTTTGAGCGTCTTTCCTTTCATCACTTATGTTTTTGACCTTTTCAGATTTGCTGCATAAGCTTCCTGTAAGCTTACATTACCTCAGAAAAAATAGACTTCCTCCATCGGTCCTTCAGAAAACACATGTGCAGTAATGCAGTGATGACGTGTGAACCGAGAAGAGACATTTGTACATTTTTGTAAAGAACTTTTTATGTAATATTTTATGTAAAATAATTAATTAATCTCCCAGAATAGAGCTTAACTTGTATGAAACCTGTAATATTTATGATCATGGACTCACAAATCTACACACACTTATAGCCAAGATTTGCTCACCAAGTTTCTTTGCAAGCTAAAGTAACAGATATAACACATTTTTCAGATGTTATAAGATGTGTACAGGTTGCAATGAAAACAACAAAAGCATTCATTATAATTATTATTAGGGGAAAGGTACAAATACGGAAGTTGCAACACTTGAACTGATAGTGACTATTATTCAATGCTTTATATGTCTCTGACGTAAGTGAAACTGTGGTTTAAGTGTCTCTGCATTGATCTGAAACCTATCGTTTTATCAACACCTTTACGAACGACAGACACAATGGAGAAAGTCATTTTCTTCTGTGTATTTTCTTGTTGGATTATGCAAATCACATCCAGTGGTAAATATATTCTATTTCAAGCATTCATGAAATTAACATATCAACCTATAATACAATAACTATTAACATAGTCTAAAAGGACGAGTGTTTATCAATGTCTCTCCAGATTTGTCAGTACGAGGATCTTCTGTTCTGAGAGTTCGGACGGGAGAAAACATCACTCTGAACTGCAGCATGAGGAACAGATATGAAGTCGCCTGGTATCTTCTCAGATCTGAAGAACTCGTTCTGCTGATTTCTGCAGAGAAGGACAAAACCGGGAGAAAACTCCTGAACAACTACAATCCAAACAGCAATCGTGTGAACATTACTGCAGACAGTTGGGTCACCAGAGTCTCTTTAACTATTACTGGAGTAACAGAATCAGATTCAGGACTTTATTTCTGTGGAATAAAGTCTGACGCTCCAGAGATGTTCTTCGACAAACCCATCAGACTGCAGATTGAAGGTACCAGATTTTAGTTTTCCCCATCATATCATCACAAACTAGACAATGTAGGAGGGAGTGGGTAAGATGAGCCACTCAAGACGAGATGAACATGATTTTTGTTTTAGTGGTTTGTGATTTAGAGCATGCAGTACATGAGAAGATATAAACTTAGCACTAGACATTGCGTAACTAACCCAAATTTTACAGTTAATTGAGGCAATTAAAAAAAATTGTCATAAAAACGAGTTAAAATTACAGAAGCAGGTTTTTGTGTGTGTGTTCCAGTAGCGGAGTGGCAATCGGGAGAGTCGGGAGTTTTCCCGGTGGGCCGGTAGTGTTTCGAGGCCGCGAGGGCCGGTCTGATAAAATGTATTTATTGGAAGCTCGCCATGCGCACTTGGGGCCCAAGTGAGGGGAAGAAAACTTTTTTTTTATGAATATTATTTAAAACGAAACATAGTTTTGCACTAAGCTTTAGTGGCGTAGGTCGTAGGGTGTGAGCCTGAGATACTCGAGTGCAGCTTTTGATGCGCTCGACGCGAGTTCGAATCCGCCTTTTGCCGAACTCTCTCTTCTCCCTTTTCCCAACACATATGTAAAGATGTAAAATTTATAACCTAACATTAAGGTCTCTAGCGTTATATTTTGCCAACGAACTAAAATTGAAACCATGATATGGCTTTGTGCATTTATAAAACAGCACAAGACGTTTAGAATAGCATCCTGTTTGTGCTGCGTGATTAGGCTACTTGCTCACGCGATCAGCATGGTGTTTTCTCCTAAATAAAAGCTCAAGGGTTTATAGTGAAGAAATTAGGACAAAAGTATTTTAATTTTCCTATATTATAGTGTAATGTAGGCTAAAATATACTTTTGAAATATTCATTTTCATATAGTACATTTATAGGCTAAATGGATTTTACGTCATAGGAATAATTATATAAATCATTATTACATTATTATAATAATTGTTTGGCATCCTAAAACACCATTGATAATGTAATGCAGACTGAGACTCTCATAACTAAAAAGATGTTTGAGCCCTCTTTAAATCAATGCTTTTTCTTTGTTCAACGAGCAGTTCATGGGTTGAAGCTCTTAATTTTGATCTATCAGAGAGCACGAGATTGATGCATTTAACCTTAAAATGTACAAAATTGTCTTGCGGGGGAGCATGCCCCCGAACCCCCCTAGAGGCACAGAGTCCACCCAACATAGTTTCACAAATTTCTATGGGAAAGAACGACCATTTATAAACTTTACTCCAGCAAAGTACAACAAAGTTCCCTTTAAATCAGTAAAACGGTAAATGCTAGCCTATATTAAAATCCTGCCGGCGACGAGGGCCGGTGGTATATGAAATTTCCCGGTAGATTTTTTGGTCCCACTCCGCCCCTGGTGTGTTCATATATTTATGGATAAACATATCATATATTCACAGGTCTTTTTATAACAGAAGAGACGAAAGCAGAAGTTGAAATCACAGGTAGTGTTTTGCTTGTTATCTTGTTTAATTGATTTGTTGTAACTGCTCTTCTGTGGAGATTTGGCACTAAATGTTGTATGAATGTGAGTAACTCTTCTGTCTCTGTAGACGAGGTGACGGTGACGGAGCGTGTGTTGATGTTCGCTGGTGTTGGACTGGCTGTGTTTGTGTTTTTTCTGGCTACAGTCGTCGCAGGAGGAATCATTTACCATCGCGGACAGCAGAAAGGATGGAAAGCAGCAAAACGTGCATCTATGATGAGCCACAAATCAGCTAAATGACACATTTGTGTGTTTTATGCTTTATTTGACAATCTAGGGAAACACAAATGGCAACAGACAACTTTGGCTCAGATGCTTTTCCTGTTTGTTAGATTTCACTTCAAGAAAACTGAAGCTGAGATGTTGTGGTAAAGGTCGCCTTTATCCAGCACCAGTGAAACTTGAACAGGCTTTAATGATTGTGGGGATTATTCAGGTTTGTGTAATTCAGTAAATGTTCAGTTAGATTTTAAAGTGCTGTCTTTAATGTAGTGTTTTTCCAAGCAAACAGTTTCTTCTTAATGCAAACAAAAGCTTTAATATCATCAGACCAGCAGGACTTGTGATAAAAATCAACATTGTGTCTGGCTATACCTTTACACATTATATATTTTTCTAGAGTAGCATTAATATGTATTTAAGCTGTTTTCATAGTGAAAATATAAATCTAAATCTCTTCTGTGGCACATAAAGCTTGATTTAATAAAAATGTAAGATGAAAATAATGAAAAATGTGTTTTTGAGATCTGAACAAATAAACAGCAGTAAAACCAAGAAATGATGTGATTATATGTGTATTTTCTGCCAGAAAACATCATCATTAGCAAAGCTAAACCTCTTAACTGTAAAATCAGAGATGTTAGATCTGTTCTCTCACTTTCAGAGAGAAGGTTTCACATCATTGTTGTCATGCAATGCAGAGTAATGATTTCCTGACTGACTGCATTATCTTGTTGCAACTAAAACCACAAAATATGAGGTAAGGGTGATAACAAATGCCATGCTGACTCTAGAAGGGCAAATAAAGTAGTGTGTGTGTGTATCCGCGAAAACCAGCGCCTTCGTTTGGCACGAGCGGTTTGGTCTCCTTTTAAGGCTTAAAGAAAGGATTTGTGCCAAAAAATAATGTTAAAAAATATGCTTGGTCCAAATTTGACCCAAACATGGGTTGAAACAACGGTTTGGTCCCGGAAACACCTCAGTTCTGTTTACTAGTGACATGAAGACTTTCGCAGAAAGGTAAAACATTTCTTTCTAACACATGTTGTGTTTCTCCCCCCCCTTTTTAGTAAAAAAAAGAAAAAAAAGGGTAAATTATAGGTTGGTTATTATAGAGGATTCTTCTCATCCCTTACATTCTAGATTTCATTTGAAACAACCCATCATTTTTTAGAGTGTATGGATGCATCCGGCCCACACTTTCAGAAAAAAGGCACAGAAGCCGTCACTGGGACGGTACCCTTTAAAAAGGTTCTAATATGTACCATTTAGATATTGATAAGCACTTACAAATGTGCAACCTGTGAAACTGACCTCTCTCTGGGCTGTGTTTCCCAGAAGCATCGTTAGCCAACTATGGTCGGAAGTTTCGTCGTTATCATAAGTTCGACGAGTCGTGTTTCCCAAAACCATCGTTCCAACGTACATTCGCAAACAGTATCGCAAAGTTGTGTGTTTGGAACGACCTGTGGTTAGAAGCAGTTTCATTAACCGGGAGGGGACATGTTTGGTTCACTTAGTTTTCTCGTGGCTATGAGATATTAATTCGTGAGAACGTGGGAATGTGATAAGTTGTTGCAACTAAATCCTTTTTTTTTTTTTTTTAGGTAATGTCATCCTTATGTCATGGCTGTTATGATTTTGAGGATGAACCCAAGCGCAGACAGGATGCTTGACACAGTTGAAGGATATCAGATGTTAAATATATCCAAAGTTCGTTAGGATTTGCAGAAACTTGATGGCGTGTCTGATTAAAACACGGGGCAAATACCAGTCCTTTGCTCTCTTTTAATTTAGTTCAGGATGATTAAGTCTTGGGTAATTCACATGACAGGAAGTTCATAGATTCACATAGAGCCGATTCACATGATGTAAATGGACAGGTGTTAATGGATGGACAGGATGAACAGGATGGTCTTAAGTCACTACAAACAATACAATAAAGAAAATCTAGCTCAGATAATTCAACAATATACATATCATACATATACTCAATTCAAACAATACAATTGGTAAAACAAACTTACTTGACGCATCCTAAGGAAAGGACTCAAAGGACATGGTTGGATGTCCATTCAAACACCCACACCTCACCAATGCAAAAGAAAAAAAGGAAGGAAATGAGGCCTACTTATAGACCTTGACCAAGGGGTGTATGGGTAATGTAGTGCACTAAAGTTAGTATTGTAGTTTGCTTGGAATTCTGGGATATGTAGTACGCATATATAAGGAGAAACAAAAAAAGGAAAGAAATTAAAGGGCCAAATTCACAACAACAGTTTATTATTGGACAACAAACAGGGAAAACAAAACCCACGAGGGGGCAAAACATGGACAGGACAAAGAGTGACTAAACTAGACTATTACTAGACAGATTACTAGACGATAAACAAACAGCAAATATAGAATCAGAACCTTCACAAGACAACACTCTTGACAGGATACTCACAAGGTTAAACAAGGTATGAAAATTAACCGGCACAGGACAGCAAACACAAGGGGATTAAATAGGGAGAAAATGATAATGACAGCAGGTGACACAGATGAAGCAATAATGACTAACGAGGAGAACAAGGAGACGGGGTGAAGTGACGAGACAACTCAAGCACACGGCCCAAACAAAAGGCCATGTGCTTGCACACAAAACATGGGTCCGTCATGATCCTGCCTCAAGACTAGAGAAAAATCAAGGACACAAGGGCAGAATCATGACAGAACCCACACCTTAAGGAGCGGCTTCCAGACGCTCCTCGAGAGGACATCAAACACGGGACATGACAGACTGAGACATAGACACAAACCAACAAAACATGACGAACAACAACAAAGGCATACATGAAAAAACGATAACAGGGTTGGGATGACACATCAAAAATAATAAACATGAAGAGGGGGCGGAGGAAACACAGAGTTCATGGGGGGTAGTCCAGGGGGGATTGGAGTGCTGGGGTCTTAGGTCCACGGGATGAGGGCTGGGGACAAGGAATCCAGGCAGGCTTGGACGGGGACACACGTGGAGGGGTCTTGGGGGAAACAGTCCAGGGCTTAGTGGTGACAGGGGTGACCGGGGAAACACACAGGGGTACTGCAGAAGTGGGTGCAGCAACAGATACCGACACAGAGGATACAGAAGGCGGCGAAACAGCAATCCTGACCGGGGGAACAGCAGGTAAAGGAACAGGGCACAAGACAGGGGGTGTAGCAGGCGGCTGGGGAGCGGGAACAGGAACTCAGCTCTCAGAAGCAGACCCGGAATCAACGCTTCCCCAAGCAGAATCGACACTCCTCGTTTTTGATTCTGTAGTGGCGTTGAAAGTAGCTGACTCGGGAACAGAGCTCTCTGCAGCTGGCTTGAGATCAGCGCTCTCTGCAGCTCTAGGCACGGGGTCTGGGGATAAGACAAGTCTGACAGGGACTTCTAGGATCTTGACAAGACGTGATAAATAATGGCAGCAATGACGACAGGCATTTCCTGACGAGCTGAAACAGACTGTAATACTGCTTTAGCAGCAGAATCGGCCGCGGCTCTCTCCTCAGCTCTCACGACTGCAGACTCAGATACAGCTCTCTTTGTTGCAGGTTCAGAAACAGCCTTCTCTGCAGCAGCCTCTGGAACAAATCTCTCCAGGGCAGACTGGGGAACTGCGCTTTCTGCAGCAGGTTCAGGAACAGCATCTCCTGCAGCAAAGTCCGGAACTGCGCTTACAGCAGCAGGCTCAGGAACAGCGCTCTCGGTTACAGCGGCGGGTTGGAGAGCCATCGCGGACTCAGGGGGAGACAGAGACGGAGGACAAGAAGCTCCCTTTTTCTTCTTCTTCTTCCTGGGTCGCGGAGCAGAGACCGTAGCCAGACTTGTGACCGGTAAGGGGGGCGCAGCAGGGGCCGTTGCTGGAACTGGGGAGCCCACCGCAGGCAAGGAGGATTCCATGGAGGACGAGTCCGACGCCGACTCCCACGACAAGCGCCTTCCACGTTTTCCGCGAAGACTGATGGATACAGATGGTGTCTCAGGAGTCGTGGTGGAACAAGCCTGGTCCCCAAGCGTTGCGACGGCTAACATACGACCCTCTGGAATCACTGGTAGTGTGGCAGGAGGTGAAGACATGGTGGGACCCTGCAGCTCCTTCCGAGACAAACAGTCCACCATATTGCGTAACGGGCGGCTGACCAATCTCTCCCGTTCAGCTAGAGGAGGGGGGACATTGAGACCCGCGATGAGGTAGCGATTGACCAGGATCTCCGTCAAGAAAAACCTCCTCTAGTCCACGACCTGGGCGTATCTCCTCAGGGTCAACTCACCCTGGGGAGGGAAAGGAAGCTTGCCATTCAAACTGTCTGCGACTGCCACCATAGTTCCTGGTCAGTCGGCTGTAGTATAGCGGGAAAATACACACTGTCTGCTGTGTTCTGTATTGGCCGGTTCATTCTGTTATGATTTTGAGGATGAACCCAAGCGCAGACAGGATGCTTGACACACAGTTTATTATTGGACAACAACCAGGGAAAACAAAACCCACGAGGGGCCAAAACATGGACAGGACAAAGAGTGACTAAACTAGACTATTACTAGACAGATAACTAGATTATAAACAAACAGCAAATATAGAATCAGAACCTTCACAAGACAATACTCTTTTTTTGTCCGAGCCCGGCCCGCGTCCGACAGAGCAGTAACCGAACCTGACCCGAGCCCGACAGGCATAAAGATATTTATGTCCGAGCCCGACAGTTAAAATCCCTTTTTTTTCCTCATACTAATGACACATGTGCGTTTGTGTGGAAAGCCTGCTTTTATTAAGCAACTGTAGGAAGACATTCGGAAATGTCAGCATGATGAGTGCATCAGCGCACACGGAGAAACAGGCGCACTTAACGCAGGCGCGCATGCACGTGTTTCGTTGTCACGGCTACATAAACAAATTTCCGCACACAGGAAGACAGATGTTATGGTAATATTTTATATGTATTTTAATCACAAAAACGAACGTTTGCATCAAGTCATCTTCATTTATATAGCACTTTTAACAATGGATTTTTTCAAAGCAGCTTTACAGAGATAAACATACAATTTAAGGTAACAGAGATTGTTTTGGCTTTATAGCGGTTCTTGAATAATGTTATTTCCAGCTAAAGTTCATTTTGATTGATTCACCTCCGTCGAAATGATCAGACTTTAAACGCGAACCTGTGATTAACGCTGACGGCGTTCACATGCTCATTCAGAATTGATTCTATAGTTATGTGCTTTATAAAATATGTGCGCAGGTTTGTAATTCCATACAACCCAGCCTAAACAAACTACTTTTCTTGCCTATAAATTTTGATACAGAATTTTGTTTTATTTTATCACTTCGGGGTACGCGAGCCGGAATTCACAACGCTTTATCTGTAGAGTGGGAAAGGGATCCTCCATAGGGAGAGGATAGTGGACACTTCAGCACTGCATTGTCATCGGGTCCAGGCGGATCTCCTTCGTCAGATCTGGATACGGCCTGGATCCGGCAGGCTGCGGGAAAACCTCGGGATAAACAAAGACACTAATATTAGCGTAGATGCCATTCTTCTTATGATGTAGCGAGTACATCATGCATCACGTGAAAGCATCAGGCACATTGGCTACCAACATGATAAGCTGTTTTAAATTTAAAATGTTCAATGCCATATCGCGCTGATGTGACCGAGCCCGACCCGAACCCGAACATAATTTCTCGGGTACCGACGGGTCCTGTCGGCCTCGGGTCGGGTATCCATCCTCTACAGGTGACACAGATAAAGCAATAATGACTAACGAGGAGAACAAGGGGACGGGGTGAAGTGACGAGACAACACAAGCACACGGCCCAAACAAAAGGCCATGTGCTTGCACACAAAACATGGGTCTGTCATGATCCTGCCTCAAGGCTAGAGAAAATCAAGGACACGAGGGCAGAATCATGACAGAGGCCACGTGATGTAAAGTCGTGATCCTATGTTGAGAGAACGACATATTTTTCTCATGGCCATGACTTCACATGTTGAGGGAACGTAATCTAGCCACGAGTTAAAAGCATAAACAACTCGACCAACCATACCTGGCATTATCAGAAATGTATATAGGCCTATAATATATTTTTATTTATATATACTACAGTATTTGATTATTTATTTAAATGTATATTTATATCTATTCATATTTAAGAGTGCTGTTTCAATACTGCTTTTTCTTCATGGTGTTGAATACTATGTTAAATAAAAACAACGCAGAGGACCACTTGACAGCAAACTCTTGTCTCTCACTGTTTTATTGAAAAAGATCATTCGCATCTGTTGAGTTGACCTCAAGGCGGGGTTCGCAACAGATGAAACTCAATGTAAGCGACTATTATTAAATGCTTTATATTTCTCTGGAAGGAAGTGGACACACTTTGTGGTTTCAGTGACTCTGCATTAAGCTGAAACCTTAGTTTGATCGTCACCGTGAAGGACAACAGACACAATGGAGAAAGTCATTTTCTTCTTCTGTGTATTTTCTTATGGGATTATGCAAATCAAATCCAGTGGTAAATATATTCTATCTCAAACATTCATGAAATTAACACATCATCCTCAAATACAGTAGCTAATAGCTATTATCATCAACAGTTAAAAAGGAAAGGGTGTTTATCAATGTCTCTCCAGATTTGTCAGTAGTAGGATCTTCTGTTCTGAGAGTTCGGACGGGAGAAAACATCACTCTGAACTGCAGCATGAGGAACAGATATGAAGTCGCCTGGTATCTTCTCAGATCTGAAGAACTCGTTCTGCTGATTTCTGCAGAGAAGGACAAAACCGGGAGAAAACTCCTGAACACTTACAATCCAAACAGCAATCGTGTGAACATTACTGCAGACAGTTGGGTCACCAGAGTCTCTTTAACTATTACTGGAGTAACAGAATCAGATTCAGGCCTTTATTTCTGTGGAATAAAGTCTGACGCTCCAGAGATGCACTTCGACAAGATTTCAGAAGAAATTTGGCACTAAATGTATGAATGTGAGTAACTCTTCTGTCTCTGTAGACGAGGTGACGGTGACGGAGCGTTTGTTGATGTTCGCTGGTGTTGGACTGGCTGTGTTTGTGTTTTTTCTGGCTACAGTCGTCGCAGGAGGAATCATTTACCATCGTGGACAGCAGAAAGGATGGAAAGCAGCAAAACATGGAGCTCTGATGAGTCAAAAATCAGCTAAATGACACATTTCTGCTTTGTTTTACAATCTGAGCTTTGCACTGCCAGTAAATTAAGCATTGCTGTCGGGAAACACAAATTAAAATAGATAACTGTGTCTCAGACATCATCATGTCTTTGATTCAGCACCACTGAAACTTAAACAGTCTTTAATGGTAGTGGTGATCATTGAGGTTTATGCAGTTTAGTCAATATGCAGTCAAATATCAAACTACTGCCACCGTCTTCAATGCAATGTTTATTAATTCAATATCAATTGACAATATGCATGCTAGTGTTAGAGCAACTGCAGTTTTTACATGTATACAGTGAATGAGCCAATGTCCTTATTCAAAATGAAACAGCAAACAGCTTCTTCTTAATGCAAACAAAAGCTTTAATATCATTAGACCAGCAGGACTCGTGATATAAATGAACATTGTGTCTGGCTATACCTTTACACATTATATATTTTTCCAGAGGAGCATTATGCTGTTTTCAAGAGAAAATATAAATGTAAATCTCTTCTGTGTGGCACATAAAGCTTGATTTATTAAAAATGTCAACTGATGTCTTCAGCGATAAATGTTTTTTTTAAGAGTTCTGATCAAATAAACAGCAGTAAAATTAAGAAATGATGTGATTATATGTGCATTTTCTGGCAGAAACCCTCATCATTACCAATGCTAAACCTATTCATAATAACTGTATAAATTCAGTAATCTGTTCTGATCTATATGACTTTCATACGAATACAATCAGAGTTATTTTTTTTTTTTTTAAGTCCTGGCTCTTCCAAGCTTTATAATGGGAGCGAATGGGTGTAATTAAACTGATCAATTTAATGGCGGATCCAGAAAGGTTCCAACGAAAATCACCAACTGGAGACTCACCCGCTGTAAAATGCAAAAGACTTTGGAGTGCCTACAGAAAATAAGAGACTTGCAACCGGCACATGCGGTTTCCCTTAGTTGATCAGAACCAGAACAAAAGTGGATGTTACTTACTTGTTCAGACATTTTAGGGTGAAAATTCGTATGTTGGTCATACTTCCAAAAAATAATAATCTGTGATTCTGAATGCCAGGATCCACACCGGCACAGCGACTGACAGACACACACTCTCCTCAAACATCGGATTCATCCGCGCTGTGCCGTGCCGAGGCACAACTCAGTTAAAAGTTGAAATAAAAAAGATATTTTGTTTGTGTTTTTCCCATCAGTCTTACAAGTGCTGTAAATTTGTTCTTCCTTTGTGCATCTGTATATGGATACTAATGGCAAACAAAATAATGGACAAAAAGAACTATAGTTTTAAAAAATAAATAAAACTCAGTCTGCTACTAAAATTAAACCATTTCTGTATATTTATTAATGTAATATTATCATTACAATATTAATAATAAACATCACATTATTAACATTTTACTTGTAATTAGAAAATACTATAATCTCTGGATCCAAATGTCTTATTTGTGCATAATTAATATTCATGAGATAAAAAATCTCATCAAGTCCTCAAATGATTACTGATCTAAACTAGTGAGGTCTCTCTCTCTCTCTCTCTCTCTCTCTCGCTCTCTCTCTCTCTCTCTCTCTCTCTTCAAACTGGTCTGGCAACTTTTGCCTCCAGAAGTCAAAGTATTTTCAGAGTTTTACCGTGTGCCATTTTACACCGGGACATAATAAGATTCTTTACCTCAGAAAAACTGAGCGTTGAAGTGTTTAATAGTAATACTTCCAGTTGCCTCTACAGGAATTGACGTTGTGGGGAAACAGTTGATGAGAAACCATGAACATGTCGGGAACGAGTGACCCAACAGTTTAATCCAGGTGAGTGAACATTAGTAAGGTGAGATGCTTTACTTCCTCATTAACTTCAGAAACCAGGAAATACTTTCTTGAATTATTTAAAAACATAAACATGAAGAACTTCACTCACAGGTGAGAGTAACGACGCTGTGGGTCAAAATAATAGTTAATGAAAATCAGGGACATCAATTGAAAATTTGGACATGTCAACTGAAATATATACTTTTAAGAAACTCACTCCATTTCATAATTATTTATTTAATCATATGGATTTTAATTTGAACATTTTTGCTTTTAAAACACACGAGTTGGGATACATTTTTGAACCAATATCAAAAGAGTGATGTTTTTACAAACTCACTTTAGGTGATGTCAGTTTTACTAAACAATTCATTAAAACTAAACAAATAGGAAATATTTTTTATTTTAAAACAGTTGGAAAAAATCTTGAACAAATATTTGTGAATGTAAGTGAGTTTCACAGATGTATTAAATGTGGGCTTACAGTAAACTGTCTCATTTGTACAATAATTGAGGCTTCAGTGGAAGAACATTAAACTCTGTGTCACAAACTTCCCAGTCTGTTCAGCCGAGATTTTTCTGTTTTAAACACACTGATGAAATACTGGTGGAAACGTTACAGATCTGACTGAAGAAGAGAATCTGCTGATTCAGATGATACTAGTTCTAAACATTCATTAACATGATTGAAAATCACATTAAATGTTGATAATTATTGATTAGAAATCAGAAATCTGACTTGTTTTGTCTCCATAAACAGATTGAAGAAAATGTCAAATGAAATGTATTGTATTTGAGTGTGTGAATGAGTGTTTCTGATCTCTTACCTGAGCAGCTCCATGAAGACTGAATGAATCATGGACGACACACACACATTCAGACATGGAGATGTTTCTCCAGGATTCAGGTACTTCAATCTTCATATGATCTTAATGTTATAGAAGACTCATTTTCTGCACATAACAGGGTGTTGTGTGTGTTTGCCAGGGTTGGAATAGTGATCTGTTGCCTCAATCAGATTCTGGTGCGGGATATACAGTAGTTGGAGCCACTCAGGGTCTTTAAACACTGTCCAAAGACACACAGATACAGTAGCCAGCTAGATGATATATGACATTATCCTTGGACAGTCTCATCACTCTTCAACACACTGTCTTAATAGACAACCTTCTCATGTGGGATTTATTTTTATAGATCAACCAAATTTATTCTTGTTTCTATCATCTCTATTCTATTCAAGTCAGTTTAAGGGTGACAGATCAATCTCACCGGAGCCCAGCTGTGTGTCCATGAGGAGTGACGTGTCTATGATAGAGCCAGTGAGATTTGAGGGAAAACACACATCAACTGATCTGAGGTACATCATTTCATAGATGGATAGATTTTCTTGAGTTACGTGCATGCAAACTTTGGAAAAGACTTTTATTGGCTCTCAGACAGGTTTGTTCTATTCATTTATTTTAATAGAGGAAAACAAGATACATGTATTGAATTGAACCACATAGGCCCTCAAAAATTAAGATATCAAAAGAAAATTTTGCTAAGAACTGAAATCTAAAAGGATATCTTTAAAACTTCTTGAGTTACAGACATGCAGACTTTGGAAAAATACACATGACAGTTTCTTCAGAGTCCCATTGTTAAATTAACATTTCGATATTGTCCCCACCACTTTTTTAAACATCTTGCAGCACGGATGTACCTAATACAAACGAAACATGTCAAGTTGACTAACAAGAGTATTCATTTAATTAGTTTGTGTTAATTTCATTCTGGTGCTGGAATGTCGTGTTTTTGATCTCATGCTGAGTGTTTGTTGCCACTGTCATCAGTGTCAGAACGTTTTCTTGTGTCTTTACACAGATAACATACGAACGCTTCACTTAAATTATTAAAACATTAAATACAGACAGGGCGATTTCTGACCATTTTATTAATTCCCCCTTACAACTTAAAAACTCAACTTAAATGTTTTTGATCATCGTCTTTCTAATAACATTAAAAAAATTATTTATTTTTTATACTAATATTCAGCAGCAAAATAAACTTGTGCTAAAATACAGTGTTATGTTAAAGTGTTAACAGGTGCGTTGAGACACTCACTGACACCCCTCTATCTTGCTCTATATGAATACTAGATGTATTATTGTCTCTGTTTTCTCAACTCTGTTGTATTGTCTCTGTTCTCTCCAAGTTTGTCCATAATTAGTGAACAGTCTATGGACACCCGAAGAACATTTAGGGGAAGACACATGTCATCTAATCTGAGGTACAAAATTTCTGTCTAGACATAAATATATTTTACTATCACTTTTACTAATTTGTTGTAATCTAATCTATCATGATTCTCAACTGATCCAAAGCACGTTTAAATCAAATCTGCTGAAGAAGTTTCAGTGTCTGTGTGAAGGAACAGCAAAGCAGGGAAACCCAACACTCCTGAATGAGATCTACACAGAGCTCTACATCACAGAGAGTGAAAGTGGAGAGATCAATAATGAGCATGAGGTGAGACAGATTGAGACACAATCCAGGAGAGCAGAAACAGAGGACACACCGATCAAATGCAGTGACATCTTTAGACCTTTACCTGGACAAGACAAACCCATCAGAACTGTGCTGACAAAGGGAGTCGCTGGCATTGGGAAAACAGTCTCTGTGCAGAAGTTCATTGTGGACTGGGCTGAAGGGAAAGAGAATCAGGACGTCCAGCTCATATTTCCACTTCCTTTCAGAGAGCTCAACTTGAAGAAGGGCAAAAGACTCAGTCTTTCAGATCTTCTTCATGTGTTTTTCCCTGAAACAAAAGAAAAGGAAATATCCAGTGATGAATATAAAGTGTTGTTCATCTTTGATGGTCTGGATGAGTGTCGTCTGTCTCTGAACTTTAATAGCGAAGTGAAACTGTGTAATATATCTGAATCAGCCTCAGTGGACGAGCTGCTGACGAACCTCATTGAGGGGAATCTGCTTCCCTCGTCTCTCATCTGGATCACCTCCAGACCAGCAGCGGCGGATCTCGTCCCCTCTGAGTGTGTCCATCGAGTGACAGAGGTACGAGGCTTCAATGAGCCACAGAAGGAGGAATACTTCCGGAAGAGAATCAGTGATCAGAGTCTGGCCAATACAATCATCACACACCTGAAGTCCTCGAGGAGCCTCCACATCATGTGCCACATCCCAGTGTTCTGCTGGATCTCAGCCACTGTTCTAGAGAAGATGTGGAGTGAAGCAGAGAGAGGAGAGATTCCCAAGACTCTCACTCAGATGTACACACACTACCTGATCATTCAGACCAACATCAGACATGAGAAGGATTATAAGAAGAGAGTGAAAGATAAAGACTTGATTCTCAAACTGGGGAAACTGGCTTTCCAGCAGCTTGTGAAAGGCAATCTGATCTTCTATGAAGAAGACCTGAGAGAGTGTGGCATTGATGTGACAGAAGCATCAGTGTACTCAGGACTGTGCACTCAGATCTTCAGAGAGGAGTTGGGCTTGTATCAGGGGAAAGTCTTCTGCTTTGTTCATCTGAGTATCCAGGAACATCTAGCAGCTCTATATGCACACATTTACTTTACATGTAAGAACAGAAATGTGTTTGACAAAACCAAACAAAGTTTTTTTTCTAAAATCTTAAATCAGAAGAAATATCATTCATTATCTGAGCTGCATCAGAGAGCTGTGGATGAGGCTTTACAGAGTAAGAATGGACATCTGGACCTTTTCCTGCGTTTCCTTCTGGGTCTCTCATTGGAGTCCAATCATACTCTCTTACGAGAACTACTGACACAGACTGGAAGCTGCTCCTACAACAAAGAGGAAACAGTTCAGCTCATCAAACAGAAGATCGGGGAGAATCGCTCTCCAGAGAGATCCATCAATCTGTTCCACTGTCTGAATGAACTGGGTGAGGATTCACTGATGCAGGAGATCCAAGATTATCTGAAATCTGGAAAAATAGGAGAAACCAAACTCTCCTCTTCACAGTGGTCAGCTCTGGTTTATGTGTTGCTTACATCAGAGCAGAAAATGGATGTTTTTGATCTAAAAAAGTTTATTGGAGCACAAAATACAGCAGATGAAGTTCTTCAGAAGCTGCTGCCTGTGGTTAAAGAATCCAGATCAGTTCAGTAAGTCACTCTGACAACAATCATTACACTGATAAAACATTATCATATTTATGATTTTAGCATGTGATATCAATAATCAAATCAATACTGTAATAGCTGAAACCCATTTGTATCAGTGTTTCCTGAACTGAGAGACTGAAGAGTGTCATTGTTCTCTACAGGTTGAGTAACTGTGGTGTTACAGATGAAGGTTGTGCTGATCTGACTTCAGCTCTGAGATCAAACCCCTCACACCTGAGAGAACTGGATCTGTCATTGAATAAAGTAGGAGATTTTGGAGTCGAGCAGCTTTCTGATCTACTGAAGGATCCTCACTGTAAACTGGAGATGCTCAGGTAAGTTTGTATAAAATGTCTCATATGGTAAATAATGATTGTCATACAAAATATCTACTGTGAAATTACTAATGAGAGTGTTGCTCTTATTTTCATTAGATTATTTCCAATGTGTCTGACTTAATTTTACAATATTAATGGTAGTATAAACATGTCTGGATGATGTAAAGATGTGACAACCGTGGTCATATACATATATGTTGATGATTTTTGGGTACTTGCATAAAAAATAATATTCGGTTACAGTTTATTTTAAGGTTTCATTGTTACAGTGTAATTATATTTATAAGTACTGAGTAATATTAAGCAACTACACATACTTACTATAGGGTATGGGTAGGATTAGGATTTGGTTGAGGGTTAGTTGCATGTAATTATGCATAATTTACTCTTATTACTATGGTAAGTTCATGTAACATATGTAACAAGGACACTGTTAAATAAAGTGTCATCGAATATTCTTGCAATTTTTATCAAATGGATACTAAGCCGCTCAAGAAGATTGTAGAAGCGGGTCTGAACCTTACAACGGACCTGCTTATGGTGCCGTGGATTAAGTGTCTGATTGTGAAGTTCTGCTTATCTGAGCTGTAGATCCTGAACTGAGAGACTGAAGAGTGTCATTGTTCTCTACAGGTTGTGGGATTGTGGTGTTACAGATGAAGGTTGTGCTGATCTGGGTTCAGCTCTGAGATCAAACCCCTCGCACCTGAGAGAACTGAGTCTGTCAAGGAATAAAGTAGGAGATTTAGGAGTCAAGCAGCTTTCTGATCTACTGCAGGATCCTCACTGTAAACTGGAGATACTGTGGTAAGTTTGTATAAAATGTCTCGAATGGTAAATAATGATTGTGTTACAGATCTGCCAGGCTCTCACACCAGCCAATCACAGCGCACTCCCTCACCTGAGTTCTAATCACACACACCTGCACCTCATCATCACCTCATCACTGCCACTATTTAGACACACACTTCACCACAGTTCATTGTCCAGTCTCGTTTGTATGAAGAGGACTACTTACCCTGCCTTAGCGTCTTCTACCTAATATTAGTGATGGCAAAATGAGGCTTCCTGAACCACTGAGACCTCGCAGACCATTGGTTCACCCAAAGGTTCATTACTCGAAGCTTCATTCAGCATTGCTCACTAGTGACACCTAGCTACTGTGCAAAGAAATAGCAGACCAATTAATTCATTCTGAAACAATGACCTGAGCAGACTTATGATGTCAGTATACCCCCCTGTTCTGTTTTATTTATTTATTTATTTTCTTCTCACTGTTAATGGCTGTAACCTTTCATTTGCAATAATAAAAATACCTGAGCAGACATTTGTCCATTGCCTGGGTATAAAATAAAATATGTATATTTCTCTGTCTGAATTTACTTCTGCAGAGACAACTGTGTGTGTCTGTCTCTCTCTCTCTCTCTTTCTCTCTCTCTCTCTCTCTCTCTCTCTCTCTCTCTCTCTCTCTCTCTCTCTCTCTCTCTCTCACACACACACACACACAGAGAGAGAGAGTTAATTAATTATTCATAAATGGTTTGGATAGTGACAGTATGAACAACAAAAGTGACACTGTTGAGTGCAGTGCTTATGGTGGAGGTAGTATAATAAAGTAAAGTGCAACAGAAAAGTGTGGGGTGGTAAAGGTTAAGAATTGTTTCTGGTGATTTTGTGCATTGAACTGTTACTATTTTTGTGCAGTGTTGTGCTTATGGGACTGGGGACGTAGAGGAACGAAGGAAGGATTAAAAATTATTTTTATTGAGGAACAGAATTTTTTCAAGTGTGTTGGGGCTTAGACGATTCCTCTTCTTGGACAGAACCTCTCCAGCCTTGGAAAAGATCCTTTCGCATGGAACAGAGGATGCGGGGGAACATAAAAATGCCAGGGCCAGATGGTATAAATGAGGATACTGATGTTTATGTTGAGCCCAATATACCAGTGGATCCTCAGATCTTGTGAGATTTACTTCAGATAAATATCGGTCCACTTCTACAGTAGCATCTGCTGTTGCACTTGAGCTCCTTCTACCGTGTTCAACCGTGCTGTCCAGCAGATGCCAAAGGTCACCTAATAATAGAGGTACAAAAAAATAAAACTCCATTAACAATGGTTCACAGTACTAATCACTAATGTGAACATTCACACAACAAACACATATAGTACTTACTGTTGTCTGTGGATTGGCCTGCTTCTGACGAGGCTGGCAGCTGAGTTGGAGGTGTATTGGTGGAAGCAGAATGGAGACCAGAACTTCTGATTACAGTAGCGCATTCAGATTTTAATCTTGATACGGCTTCTTGCAGTTTCCCTTGACTTAAGAATCCCAGTTTTTTGAATCTGGGATCCAATAACGTGGGTATGGTCATCATACTGATTGATTCTAAATGTACTGCTTGTTCCCTGACCCTCCGTACAAGGCTGTCACCCAGCTGCCTTGCTGGATTGGACTTGAGGCCTTCTAGCTTACTCGTTACAGCGTGATTCAGCATCTTCATCAAAGGAATCACTTTGGAGGCAGACACCCTTTTCTCTCCTGAAAGCTCTACTGTAGCCTGGCGGAAAGGGGCAAGAACATGTAAAGCATCCTGGACTGCCTCATACTCCAGGGCTGTAGGAGGGGTGATGTCGGTCTTTAGAGAGGCCAGGGCTGCCCCCACTGGCTCTCTCAGCTGATAGAGACGTTCCAGCATGTTATAAGTGCTGTTCCAGCGAGTGTCCACTTCAATTATCATTTTCAGAACTGGTCTCCGCATCTGCTCCTGTACTTGGGCCAGTCTCTCTTTTGCTGTAGTGCTTGTTCGGAAATAGGTCACAAGTTTCCTACATTTGGTTCGAATGTCGTTGAAGCTACTGATGTCATCAAAAGATTTCCTCACAATAAGGTTTAGTGCATGTGCAATGCATACCGCATGCCTAACATTCAGTGATCGTACACATGCTATCATGTTGGCTGCTGCATCAGTTACCAGGCACTTCACTTTATCCTTTATGCCCCACTCCTCCATGAGCGTGATATGTCCAGTAGCTAAGTTCTCAGCAGTATGGCTCTTAGGGAAATGCTGTACACCTAGTAAAATAGTGCAGAGCTTGTCATTGTCTATAAAATGGCAAGTCACTGCTAGGTAGGCATCCATGTTTAGCGATGTCCACATGTCAGAGGTGAGGCTTATAGCCTGAACGTTCTGCAACTGCTCTCTTGCCTTCTCCTTAGCCTCCTTGTACTTATGATCAACCATGACCTTCAAAGCCTGTGGATAGAAATAAATGCAGTTACTCTTACTTTTAACTTCTTAAAAAATGATGAACCACTTTATTAATCACATACCTTTCTAGTTGGGATCACGTAAGTGGGATCCAACACATGCAGGAGCTCCCTAAATCCATCATCATCCACAATGGAAAAGGGTTGGGAGTCCTTGATGACCATGTTCACCAGGGCCTCATTCACCATTTCTTTTTTGGAATCTATAATAAAATAAAATGCAGGTGTATTGTAGGAGCCTAAAACATTATTTAAATAATGTTTTTTAATGATTATTATCAATTACTTTGACTACTGTGTGGATTGTTAGTAGTCTGTGCATGCTCGTGCAGTGCTCGATAATGCCTGAGCATAGAGGAGGTGTTATTGCTGTATGTCAGCTCCTTTAGGCACAGCAAGCATTTCACCTTGAAACATAAATGAATAGACATTAAATATAATACAGCCATGGATTATTATATAAAGACAGTAAAATAATAATAATAATAACAAAAATAATACAAATTGTGTTTGTACCTTATTGTGAGCAACCATTTCAAAAAACTCCCAGACAGGGGAGGATTTCCTCTTTCTTGCTGGCTCCATTACAAGGAAAAAGGAAGAGGTCACAAAAGGCAAACAATTCCAAAAGGGCAATCCAAATCAAAAAAGCAGTCCAGTCCAAAATCCAAAAATCCAAAGCAATCCAAATAATCTTATCTAATTAATATAACAATACTATAATATAGCTACTATAATTAATACTATCAATATACTATAACTAATCTAACCTGATATAATGTAATAATATACAGCCCTAACACATATATTGCACAATAACGACGATGAAACAACTCTCTAACTCTAACTCTCAGACTCGCTTACGCTACTACAACTGATTCTACTACTCCTGCAACACCCACAAGGAGGCGCGAGTTTCGAACCCCCTTTATCCGGAAACGACACTCAGACCGAACCGATGACGTCTCCACACAAACCGAGGCCTCGTTTGTCATTATTCACGTGATTTTCACGTTAACAACACAAGCCTCGAATCGCGGCTTCATATGGCACGCCCCTTTTTGCTCGACACAAGCTCCGACGCCTCGCTTCAAATGTCACATCACTACCTAATATCTCCAGCGATCCTTCTCCAGTCTCGTCTCCATTATCCTCCGTGTGTCCAAGTCTAGTGTTGTTCAGAGTTCCAGTCTTCACTGCATCATCTACCAGTCATCACACCCATCAGAAGAAACACTATTCACTGCCAGTATCCCGCTCTCCAAAGTATCATTGCACTTACCACTTTCCTGCTTTCAGTTTATCCACTCAGTTGTTGTCTCAATAAACTCCCTATTAACGTCAATCTCCTTCTATTGAGTCTGCTTCTGTAACAGATTGCCATACAAAAAATCTACTGTGAAATTACTAATGGGAACGTTGCTTTTATTTTTTTAGATTCTTTCCAATGTGTCAGACATCATTTTACAATATTAATGATAGTTTAGTAAACATGACTGGATGATGTAAAGATGTTACAACTGTGTTCATATAGATATATGTTGATAATTTTTGGGTACTTGCATAAAAAAAAGAATATTCGGTTACACTTTATTTTAGGGTGTCATTGTTACAGTCTAACTGATGGCTAGTTGCATGTAATTATGCATCATTTACTGGTATCACTATGGTAAGTTCATGTAATATATGTAACAAAGACCCTTAAATTAAGTGTTTTTTAATATTCTTACCATTTTTATCAAATGGAAACTAACCCGCCCAAGCAGTTTGTAGAAGCGGGTCTGAACCTTACACTGGACCTGTTAATGGTGCCGTGGATTTAGTGTCTGATTGTGAAGTTCCTGCTGATCTGAGCTGTAGATCCTGAACTGAGAGACTGAAGAGTGTCATTGTTCTCTACAGGTTGTGGGATTGTGGTGTTACAGATGAAGGTTGTGCTGCTTTGACTTCAGCTCTGAGATCAAACCCCTCACACCTGAGAGAACTGGATCTGTCAAAGAATAAAGTAGGAGATTCTGGAGTCAAGCAGCTTTCTGATCTACTGAAGGATCCTCACTGTAAACTGGAAACACTGCGGTGAGATTGTATAAAATGTCCCAACATAGTCCTCTATTTTACTGGTAAAGATTGATTGCCATACTACTGTGAAATTACTAATGGGAATGTTGCTTTTATTTTCATTAGATTCTTTCCAATGTGTCTGACATCATTTTTCAATATTAATGATAGTATAAACATGACTGAATGATGTAAAGATGTGACAACTGTGTTCATATTAAGACATGTTGATGATTTTTGGGAACTTGCCTAAAAAATTTATATTCTTTCAATTTTTATCAAATGGAAACTAACCCTCTCAAGCAGTTTGTAGAACCGGGTATGGACCTGTTAATGGTGCCGTGGATTAAGTGTCTAATTGTGAAGTTCTGCTAATCTGAGCTGTAGATCCTGAACTGAGAGACTGAAGAGTGTCATTGTTCTCTACAGGTTGTGGGATTGTGGTGTTACAGATGAAGGTTGTGCTGATCTGGGTTCAGCTCTGAGATCAAACCCCTCACACCTGAGAGAACTGAGTCTGACTGGAAATAAACTAAGAGACTCGGATGTGAAGCCGCTCTCTGATCTGAGGAAGGATCCACATTATAAACTGGAGACGCTTCTGTGAGTAGTAATGATTAAAACTGTTCATATTTTAATTGAAAGTTAATTTTGTTTCTTCTTAGTTTACTTTCCTTGTGATGGTGAATTACACCATATAAACATGTTTAATAAGAGTTTGATTATTTTTCATAATAGTTTATAGCAACAATTAAATATCTTCAAGTTTCTTTTTATTTCAAACAATTCAATATTTTGCTTTTATCCTTGTCTTTGTATACATTTTAAATGATGTATGTTGAGAGGATGTCAGTTGCAATAAAGGATAATAGTAAATATTTATCACTAGTTTCTTTAAAACTGAGCCAGTGACACAGACAGAGGACAGTCATGCACGATTATAGATATAGGTCAAGGATCATCATTTATGGTGACTTAGCAGCAAAATCAAAATCTGAATGTTTAAAAACAGCTTTAACAATCATGTATCACAGTATTCTATTATAATCTCTCACTTAATCATCTAAGTAGTTTCTTTTAGTTCTAAAGTTGATAATGCAATAATGTCGCACACATTTGACAGTCTGTGTTTTACTTACAGTTTTTAGATGTTAGTCTGACCTTCACTGGATCAGCCGATGGTGAATAAAGAGCCACTACAGACACAATCACATTCAACAGAATCAACAAACACAATCCCACAGTGATCATCACACACACATGTGTTTGTGTAACTTTACAGAATGAACCAATCCTTCATCAAAAGTCAAACCAGGAAACCTTCAACCAGATGAAACTGGATAAATATTCTGAATATTCAGATCCAATCTGACTTCTGACCTGTAATGCCTGAATCATAATCATACACTGTTCGTTCGTTGGTCAGAGGAGAACGGACTGAGTCTGGTTTCTGCCAAGGTTTTCTTCTCCATTCTGTCACTGGTGGTGTTTGAGTTCCTGTCACTGTCGCCTCCGGCTTGCATAGTTGGAGACACTTAATATTCAACAATATTATTGATCTGCCTGCATTGACACCATTATATGAGAACTGAACTGAGCTGGACAATAACATCACTGGTTTCTCCTAAGCGAATGTATAGCTAAATAGACTAAATTAATATCTTTTTTTTATATCTCTATATATAATATTCTTTTAATGACTTAATTTGAGTAATTCAGCCCTCCAAACATATTAAAAATGCCTTTGATTACATTCACAAGTGAATCATCTATTTGTCACGTTTAGTGTTTGTGTTTGTTATGTTTGCCTGTGACACCCAGTTTGCCCATGCGTTTCATTGATTTAATCCCTGTCACCTGTTGTCTTGTTAATTAGTCGTTATGAGTTAATTTGTCCCAGCTGTGTCTCGTTTCCCTTATCTGTTCTGTGTATTTAAGCCCTGTGTTTCAGTCTGTTCTTTGTCTGTCGTCATTACGATATGTTTGGTTGTTCTGTTCGTGTTTCTTTGACCCAGTTTGTGAGTATTCGAGTTTGTTTAAACTCGAATACTGCTGCAATTATAAACACTGCTGCAATTAACCCTCCTATTATCCTTGGGGTCAATTTGACCCCATTCAATGTTTAACGTCTGTAAATACATCATTTTATTTATTTTTTTTGCTTCAGATTTAATGACTTTTCCTAATTTAATGGGGACAACTCTGTAAACATAAAATTAATCTGCTAATATTTTTTCAAAGTCCTGTACACATTTTGTAGCATCGGTGTTCCTTGGGGTCAATTTGACCCAAGGCTCTTTTAGTTGTATAATAAAACAGAAGAAATATAAAAATTTCACACACATTTGTTTTGGTTGTTTTATTGAGGTCACTATAACATGTTATAATTTGAATTTATAATGTTCATTGTAATTTTACATATTCAATATCATATTCAAAAAACGTCCCTCTGTTTTAGGGCTCTAACCAAACATAACCAGATCTGTAGTATTGCGAGAATCACTAGTAGTTCACATGACATGTGATATAATTCTCATCAGAACTAATAATTCTTTCCAGTCAGATTTTATGTTGATTTCTAACTTTGTCCATAGTCGTGGAATGGGTATTTTGGATGTATAAGGGGTTAGGTGGGTGGATGTCAACTTAAAAGGTTACTTAAGTAGTCAACAAAGACATAAATTACCTGAGACAAACCTTTGTAAAAAAAAAAAATTATATTGTGGAGGTTTAAATTACTGGGGTCAAATTGACCCCAGTAGGTAAATTTTTTTATCAGATTTGAGGGTAACAGGAGGGTTAAGATCCCGCATCCTTCCCTGCTTCAACCAGCCTGTGACACTATTGCATTTTATTTCTTTTTTATTTAAAGGAATGATGCATTACCACTTACATTTTTAAATTACAAACAAACTGTTGATAAAATATACGACCTACAATGAGCATTGCTAACACACTGTTCCTCAATTACATTGTTATATGGTAGGGGGCGCTATTACACATCCTCTGAAAGAGTATTCATCATATGCATCGTAACACCTGTTAAACATCTAAATCTCCTGATCATAACGCAGGAGAAGAAGAAGCAGAAACGAGTGATTCGCCCTGTCCCAAAAGGCACCCGCACTTGCGGTCTTCCTTCCACTTTTGTGAGGTAACGCCACTTTGTCGTTTTTGTCCCGTCTAAAGCCTGCAGAGCCACGTCCGCCTTGGTCGGCCGCGCATATGCCGCCTCCGGCCAGGCCGCGTCTGCTCTCCACTCCATGGCTGTGTTACAGATCCTGCAAGCCGACCTCCTCCGTGAATGGGACGAGAAGGGCCGGGATCCAGCTGCGGTTACAGATCTGAGAAGTGCGACGGATCTCTCTCTCCGCGCCACCAAGACCGCAGCTCAGGCTATCGGACGAGCCATGGCAGCGTTAACTGTGACAGAGAGGCATCTCTGGTTGACGCTCGCGGATATGAGGGAAACTGAGCGAGCCACCTTTCTGAACGCGCCGCTCTCCCCCACTGGTCTCTTCGGCCCAGCGGTTAACGGGATCGTTGACCGTTTCTCTGAAGTACAGAAGACCACGCAGGCCATGAATCTCTTCCTGCCGCGACGCTCGAGCTCCGCTACAGGCCGCTCTCGCGAGAAACAAAGCCAGCCTCCTGTACGAGCTAACATCCAGCGTCCAGCACAACCCCAGCCTTCGCAGCGACGTCAGGGCGGCCGCCCTAGGTCGCGCTCAGACAGCCGTCACAGGCCGCCGCCCCCCAGGGGGCCTCGGCAGAAGATCACGCTGAAGTCTGAGCATGCGAAATCCTCCTAACAAAGAGAGAAAAAAGACGCGCGTGTCCCGCCGCGGCCGGACCGCCGTCAAAGCTCATTTCCCTGTCAGTCCCCTTCAGCCAGGCTACTGCAGTGGTTCATTTAGCAGCCAACGAGCCGGTTTGTCCACCCTCTCGCCTGCACACAAACGCCGTTTTCACGGCGACCCAGAGAAATCTCAAAAAGAGCATTATGTCTGGTCCGGCTCCCGCCGTCAGTGTTTTAAGTGTAGTGAAAGTGCCCACGCCCCAGTGTTCACCCCAGTGTTTCAGTCCCGTGCCCGCCAGAGAGCGTTCACGCTTGCTATCACAAACCTTCCCCCGGGCGCCGCCCGCAAGTTTAAGTGTTATCATGAAACGCAGGGCGATTATAAAACGCTCCCCATCCATTTTGATCGGGGCGTCAAATGCATGTGTAAGTCTCGTGCCCGCGCTCACGCTTACAGAACGCTTTTCCGCCCAAAGCGCCGCTCGCGCTTCAAAAAGTGAGGAAAAAAGGTTCCCCATCCCTTATGATTGGGACATCTCACACAATGCAGCCGGTTTCGGTTTTCAGCGAGCAGCCGTTGCCCAGAACAGAGAGCGCGCGCGCCGCGCTCTCAGCTCCGGTTCAGTTTCACATGCCCGCAAATGGCGGCGATCTGAACCCGGAGGCCATTCGCCCCCTAGCGGCTCACATAGTTGCGTGGGAATCTATCCCGGGGATTTCGGAATGGGTGCTGAGCACAATAAAGCAGGGCTATACACTTCAATTCATTCGCCGTCCCCCGCGCTTTCAAGCCCGGACCGCGACGATAGTGAATGCGGAAGTAGCACACCTACTTCACGCAGAAATAGCGAAGCTGCTGTGCAAGGGGGCTATAGAAAAGGTGCCGCCTTCTCTGAGCGAGTCAGGCTTTTACAGCCGTTATTTTCTCGTGCCCAAGAAGGACGGAGCCTTCAGACCGATCCTAGATCTGAGACATTTGAACAAGGTGCTTGTGAAAAGACCGTTCAAAATGCTTACGACCAGGAAAATCCTCGCGCACGTTCGCCCGAGGGACTGGTTTATTTCTCTAGATCTGAAGGATGCCTATTTCCAGATTCAGATAATACCCCGTCACAGGCGATTTTTGAGATTCGCCTTCGACGGTCAGGCATATCAATACACCGTCCTGCCGTTCGGCCTGTCTCTGGCACCCCGTATATTTACGAAGTGCATGGACGCAGCGCTCGCCCCCCTGAGAAGTCAGGGGCTGCGGATAATGAACTATCTGGACGATTGGCTGATTTTGGCACAGTCAGAGGCGGAGCTGCTGTCTCACAGAACAGTGCTTCTCAGTCACCTGGAAAGCTTGGGTCTCACGGTCAACTGGACCAAGAGCTCATTACTACCCAGCCAGTCAATCTCCTTTTTAGGAATAGAACTGGACTCGGTGACCATGTCGGCCCGTCTATCGGCGCAGCGCGCGCTCCGTGTTCGCCACCTAGCCGCGTTTTTCCAAAAGGACAGCTTTCTCCCTTTGAAAACTTTTCAGAGGATGTTGGGCTGTATGGCTTCAGCTGCAGCGGTGCTTCAGCTGGGCCTACTGCGCATGCGCCCGCTCCAACGCTGGCTGAATGCTCGCGTGTCCCGCCGAGCTTGGGTTTCTGGCGGTCAGAAAATCAGAGTGACTCAGACCTGCATAGCGGCTCTGCAGCCCTGGTTAGTGGCCGACTGGTACCAGCTGGGAGTGACGATGGGAACCGTCTCTTACCGGAAAGTCATTTCGACAGACGCGTCCAACTGGGGTTGGGGCGCGCTGTTCGAGGGCAGACCGGTCTTCGGCCAGTGGTCAGACCAAGAGAGGGTTTTTCACATAAACTGTCTGGAGATGATAGCGGTCGAGAATGCGCTGAAGTGCTTCCTCCCGTTCATACAGGACCAACATGTTCTCGTCCGCTCGGACAATATGTCTGTGGTATCCTATGTAAACCGTCAGGGCGGTGTCAGATCCAGAAATCTCTGCAATCTGACGGAGCGCCTCCTTATTTGGTCCCAGTTGCACCTGCGCTCGCTGAGGGCAGCGCATGTGCCGGGCCATTTGAACGACGGCCCAGACAAACTGTCCAGGGGCAACGTTCCCCCAGGGGAATGGTCCCTGCACCCCCAAACGGTCCAGAAACTGTGGCGCCTGTTCGGCAGGGCGGAAGTCGACCTATTTGCGTCAAAAGACAACGCTCAATGCCCGACGTTCTTCTCGAAGGACGAGGACGCGCTGGCCCAGGTTTGGCCCAGCCTCCGGCTATATGCTTTTCCTCCGGTCTCTCTGTTACCACAGGTAATCAAGAGAATCAGGGAAACGCGCCACTCGGTGCTCCTCATAGCCCCGCGTTGGGAGAATCAGATTTGGTTCCCGGAGCTGGCACGGCTGTCACATACAGCTCCGTGGCCGATTCCGGTGCGGGCAGATCTCCTCTCTC
Source organism: Tiaroga cobitis (assembly GCA_030578255.1). Taxonomy (NCBI): domain Eukaryota; kingdom Metazoa; phylum Chordata; class Actinopteri; order Cypriniformes; family Leuciscidae; genus Tiaroga; species Tiaroga cobitis. The sequence continues at coordinate 43,036,347 of CM060609.1, read as the reverse complement.
AGGCTCGCGGCACGATCTGGCATCCCCATCCAGAGCGCTGGTCTCTGCACGCATGGTTGATCAACGGGTACTCGTTGCCCTGCCAGAAGGAGTAATGAACACGATCACGCAGTCTAGAGCCCCTTCCACGAGAAGGCTCTACGCGTCTAAATGGTCGGTGTTCTCGGAATGGTGCACTGACAGAGGTCTGGACCCGCGGACATGCGGGGTGGCGCAACTGCTCTCCTTCCTACAAGAGCTGTTGGAAAAGGGGAGGTCCCCATCCACGCTCAAAGTATATGTGGCGGCCGTGGCAGCGTTCGCAGAATCGACGCACGGCCAGTCATTGGGAAGGCATGAGTTGGTCATCCGCTTCCTTAGGGGAGCTAGGAGGTTGAACCCGCCGCGCCCCCCGTCGGTTCCCATGTGGGATCTATCACTGGTCCTAGAGGCCCTGAAAGCTTTTCCTTTTGAACCACTGGATTCCGTGGAGTTGAAATATCTATCACTGAAAACCGTCTTTCTGACCGCACTGTCGTCAGTAAAGCGGGTGGGGGACCTACATGCGCTGTCTGTCAGCGCGTCGTGTCTTGAGTTCGGGCCGAATGACTCTAAAGTCATCCTCAGACCTAGACATGGCTATGTTCCTAAAGTGATGGGCACTCCGTTCAGAGCGCAAGTTATCTCGTTGTCAGCGCTCCCAGCATCTGACAGCGAAAGTGATGTGAACCGCCTCTGCCCTGTCAGAGCGCTGAGGTTTTACATTACGCGCTCCGCCTCATTCAGGCGTTCGGATCAGCTGTTTGTTTCGTTCGGTGGGCGCGCCAAAGGTCTCGCCTCCTCGAAACAGAGCCTGTCCAGATGGATAGTGGACGCTATAGCAGCCGCTTATGCGTCAAAAGGTCTGCAATGCCCGCTGGGCATCAGGGCTCATTCCACGAGAGGCGTGGCCTCTTCGTGGGCATGGTCCAGTGGAATTTCTATCCATGACATATGTGTGGCGGCGGGCTGGAGCTCCCCGTCTACCTTTATCAGGTTTTATAACCTGGAAGTTCCTGCCTTGCAGGCTAAACTGTTGTCGGTTTATGGAGAGGTGTATTCTGCCCAGGCCTCCTGCTCAGATCACTCCTACACGACCCAGCTCTCCTGGTTGAGCTGCACTAAGTGGGTATGAGCCATGGGCCTATACAGACCGGCGCGCTGCTCTGTATTCCCTATGTGTGCTTATGTACAAGTGATGGCCCGCGTGGCTGGCCACCTTATTCTCCACCTTATAGGGGTTCCCTGAAAGTTCGGGGCTTCATGGTGGATGCTTGGCGCGCACGGCGTTGACAAAGTGTTCCCGTAGCGTAAGCTAAACTTACGCAATACGAGAGAACCTCTCGTAAGAGAACGATACTCGGTTACTGACGTAACCTCGGTTCTCTCTAGAGAGGGAACGAGTATTGCGTAACCGGCCGTGGTCGCGCCACGAGCGACTTCGCTTCAGTGGTCGAAAAACCAGGGAATTCAGCCTACGAGCCCCTTCTTATATACGCTAAGCCACGCCCATTCTAGCGGGCTGTGACGCTATGAAGGCGCGAGCGCCTTCAATTGGGCGTGACGTCACGCGGGGCTCACTGGTAGGCTGCAGCAGATGCATGCAGGGCAGCCAATAAGCACGCGAGATGGCCTGCTCTAGGTCTGCTAGCTGCTGCACTGCGTTGACAATGAATACAAAATTAAGGATAATTTTTTGGCTTCAATATCTCGAGAAGATGAATCTTTCCCGTAGCGTAAGCTAAACTTACGCAATACTCGTTCCCTCTCTAGAGAGAACCGAGGTTACGTCAGTAACCGAGTATCGCTTCCTTTTCAATAGTGATATACTGTCTTTGGGCTTTTGAAAACTTCTTAGAGAAGTAACATATCGGATGGTCAATGCCAAATTTACTGTCCTGTATTAACACCGCTCCACAGCCTAATGCACTTGCGTCCACTTCAATTAATAATTAATACTTTTTTATTGATACTTTTTTTTATTAATTATTAGAACAATTAATATTTCTATTCAGGAAGGATGCTTTAAATTGATTAAAACTGACAGGAAAGACATTTATAATATTACAAAAGATTTAGATTTTTAAATAAATGCTGATCTTTGGAACTTTCTATTCATTAAAAAATACCGAAAAACATATCAAGCAACACAAATGTTTTCAACATTGATAATGAGAAATCTTGTGCAGCAAATCAGCATATTACAATGATTTCTGAAGGATCATATGACACTGAAGACCAATGCTGAAAATTCATCTTTGATATCACAGGAATGAGTTATATTTTAAAATGTAATAAAATACAAAACCGTTATTTTAAATTGTAATCATATTTCACATTATTACTGTGTTTTTGGTCAAATAAGTGAAGTCTTAATTCTTGAGAAGGTTGATGGCAGATCAATGTTTGCCGTATGAATTCCCCAACTCAGATTCAACTCTCTTCAGATTCAGTTTCTTCACTGACTGTGGGATTTCAGCTTCCAGGGTTTGATGGTGTTTAGTAGAATCCGTTCTTCTCTCCCTTTACAAGATTTCATGCTTCACTGGCAGCGACACAAACCCAGAAGCATCACAGATCCACCGCATGTTTAACAGTCAGCAAGATGATCTTTTCTTCACATTCTTCTCACTTTTTCTCCAAGCACACATTTGGAGATTGTAGCCAACAAGTTGAGTTGTATCTTCATCAGACTTTAGTACTTCATCCCAAAAGGACTCTGGCTTATCGAAGAGTTTTTGCAGAGCTCAGACATTGGGTTTAGAGATGAGATCACAGGTCAGGTTTCTCTCTGGTGACTCTTACATGCAGATGATGTTTTTGTGATCAATACCGGTGACGCTCGACTCCTGTGCAGTTCAGTCTTCTGCAGATCCTCAGCAGTGATTCGAGCCTTTAGTGATCCTGACCAGTTTACAAGCAGTTCTAGTGGAACATGTCCTTGGTCTCCCAGATCTTTTCTTACATTCCTTCAGTTTCTTAACCCCTTAAGCCCTAACCGTCCCACCCGTGGGACACCACCCCATGAAAAAAATTCATAATCAAATTACTAAGCAACCACTGCTTGTAATAACAAACAATAGGTATCATTTTAAAGCTTAGAATCTCAGCTTTTCAATGCACCTATCCATTTTATTCATTTTATTCTCCTAACAGGCGCTGAGTTATTCCTTTAGAACGGAGTGTACCACCGGGGGGCGCCACCTAGCTATGACAAAATTAATTGTCATTTTTTTTCAAAACTACTGCATTGATCAACACAAAATAGGCATCATTTGAAAGCTTAGAGTCTAAACTTTACAATGAATGTAGCCATTATGATCATCTCCAAAGTAGTGCTGAGTTATTTGCTGATAAAATGAAAAATAAATGATAATTTATGAGGAAGGGAAAATTATTATGTACTGCAATGTGTCAAAAACATCATACAGCTCAGATAGTCATGTGTCATATGTCATTTGAAAGGTCTCATGGAGTAGAACACAACAAGCCCAATTGTTTTGGGCTTTGACTAAACTTGAGTGAGTTTTTGTAAGTTAAGCCCTGCAAGACCCATATGTAAATAATACTTATTTATACTTAATAATTAATTATACTTATTACTGATGTGACATTCACGTGGCGTTTTTCACTCGTAACTTCATGAAACATGGAAAATTGCACATCCTTATTTAAAGCAGATTCTCACGATTAAAAAGAGCCTAAATACGCCATAATCCGTCACTCAGATCTAAATTTATTCCTCGTTATGTTATAACACACAAAAAACAGCACATATTCACATGAGTAAAAAAGTGTCATGTCTGCTGAATGATACAGGAAGCAAAAGCGAGTTACTCTTTTAATGAGGATACAGGGAAAACACACAGTACAGCCGATGGTGAAGGTGACGCAGGGACTTCGATGGTCAGGATCCGTGAAGTGCAGTGATGAGGTGACGGTGAGACGACAACCCAAATCCACACGACGATGATGATGAAGACAGCGAAGAACGGGAACACCAAGCGGGAACAGGACACAGGAACACCGAAAACCAAGAACATGAAGACAACGATCTGACAAGGATGAGGAAACAGCGGTAAGTATAAATAGAGTGTTGATATTGCTTGCAGCTGGTGACGTGATGATGATCAGCTGGAGCGGATCAGGAATGCCAATCATTCACGCCACACACACGTGCATTCACAAAACAACATAAACACGAGACTAGAAGAGACCAGAGAATACGTCTACCGTGACAGTACCCCTCCCTCTAAGAACGCCTCCTGGCGTTCCCAGACCCCCTTACCTGTCGATTGAAATCATCGATAAGGGTGTGATCCAGGATGTCTCTAGCAGGAACCAAACTTCTCTCCTCCGGACCGTAACCTTCCCAGTCCACCAAGTACTGAAATCCGCGTCCCCTCCGCCTAGAGTCCAGAATTCGATTAACCGAATATGTGGTCTCCCCATCTACGAGTCGCGGTGGAGGAGGAACCGGGGCAGGCGGATTAATGTGTGAATGAAACACGGGCTTAATTTTGGATACGTGGAACACGGAATGAACCCTCCTGTACGCGGGAGGTAATTTGAGGCGGACTGCCACCGGACTAAGGATCTTGGTGACAGTGAACGGGCCAATAAATTTGGGTGCCAGCTTATTAGAAACGGAGCGAAGAGGAATATTCTTAGTAGAAAGCCACACTTTTTGACCAACGACGTATACGGGAGGCCTTGACCTGTGGCGATCGGCCTTGGCCTTGGTGCGCGCCCCCACTTGGAGTAGAGTCTCACGGGCTCTAGTCCAAGTGTGGTGACACCTCTGGACAAAGGCGTGAGCGGAGGGAACCGCAACCTCGGATTCCAGACTGGGAAAAATTGGTGGCTGGTAACCTACACTACACTCAAACGGAGATAGGCCCGTAGCCGACACTGGTAATGAGTTGTGTGCGTACTCCACCATAGAGAGTTGTTGACTCCACGAGGAAGGATTTTTGGAGACTAAACATCGCAACACTCTCTCCAAATCCTGGTTGGCTCTCTCGGTTTGACCATTGCTCTGGGGCTGAAACCCAGAGGACAAACTAACCATCGCCCCCAGTAATCTACAAAACTCTTGCCAAAATTTGGACACAAATTGGGGACCCCTGTCGGAAACCACGTCTGTCGGGAGGCCATGTAACCGAAAGACATGATCTACGACTGCCACTGCTGTCTCCTTAGCTGACGGTAATTTGGGTAAGGGAACGAAATGGGCCGCCTTCGAGAACCGGTCCACCACAGTTAAAACCACTGTGTTACCCTGAGAGGGTGGGAGGGCGGTAATAAAATCTAGAGCGATATGGGACCAAGGTCTCGAAGGCACCGGCAGTGGCTGAAGTAACCCGTCTGGAGGTCGATTGGAAGTCTTACCCGTGGCACAAACTGAGCAAGCCAAAACAAAATTGTGAATGTCTTGAGCCATAAGTGGCCACCAGAATCGTTGCTTGACTAAAAATCTAGTCCGATTGACTCCTGGATGGCAAGCCACGTTGGAGCTATGACCCCACTGAATAACGTCAGACCGTAATCCCTCCGGCACAAACAACCGATTCAGTGGGCAACCGGGCGGAGGCGTTACCCCTTCCAAGGCCTTAACGACCCTCGATTCGACCTCCCATGTGAGTGTTGAAACGAATAGAGTTTCGGGCAAAATACACTCGGGAGTAGACGGGCGCTCGGAAAAATAAAAAATACGAGATAAAGCGTCGGGTTTGATGTTCTTGGAACCCGGACGATAAGACAAAGAAAAATCGAAACGACCGAAAAACAGAGCCCACCGAGCCCGCCTGGAGTTCAATCTTTTGGCAGTCCTAATGTATTCCAGATTCTTATGATCGGTCCAGACGATAAAAGGTACCCCCGACCCTTCTAACCAGTGGCGCCATTCCTCCAACGCTAATTTAACTGCCAACAACTCTCTGTTACCAATGTCGTAATTACGTTCGGTAGATGATAGCCGATGAGAAAAAAACGCGCAAGGATGCATCTTGTCGTCTGTGGGAGAACGTTGGGACAACACTGCACCTACTCCCACCTCCGACGCGTCGACCTCCACCACGAACTGACGTGTGGAATCAGGGGCGACAAGGATGGGGGCTGAAACAAAGCGGCCTTTCAGTTTGACGAACACAGCCTCGGCTGCGTCCGACCACCTGAACGTCATTCTGGGGGAGGTCAAGGCAGTCAGAGGTGCGACTAGTTGGCTGAAGTTGCGAATAAAACGCCGGTAGAAGTTGGCGAACCCCAGAAACCTCTGCAGGGCCTTGTGGGAAACTGGACTTGGCCACTCCACCACAGCCTTAATCTTCTCAGGGTCCATCCGCATTCCCTCAGACGACACAATGTAACCTAAGAAAGGAACAGACTGTGCATGAAAATCGCATTTCTCCGCCTTGACAAAAAGCCCATTCTCTAGCAACCTCTGAAGCACTCGTCGAACGTGTTGCACATGTTCCTGGAGAGACGAAGAAAAAATCAATATGTCATCCAGGTAGACATATATGAACTGATCGATCATGTCTCGCAACACGTCATTGACCAACGCCTGGAAAACTGCTGGGGAGTTGGACAGCCCGAACGGCATGACCAAATATTCAAAGTGCCCCCTAGGGGTGTTAAAAGCAGTTAAAAGCAGACGAAGAAAAAATCAATATGTCATCCAGGTAGACATATATGAACTGATCGATCATGTCTCGCAACACGTCATTGACCAACGCCTGGAAAACTGCTGGGGAGTTGGACAGCCCGAACGGCATGACCAAATATTCAAAGTGCCCCCTAGGGGTGTTAAAAGCAGTTTTCCATTCATCCCCCTCCCTAATGCGAACCAAATGATAAGCTTTACGCAAATCCAATTTTGTGAAAATGGAAGCTCCCTGCAACCTCTCAAAAGCTGAAGACATCAACGGCAAAGGATAGGTATTCTTTACCGTGATGTTGTTCAACCCTCGGTAATCAATGCAAGGTCGCAGAGAACCATCCTTCTTCCCCACAAAAAAGAACCCCGCCCCCGCTGGAGAAGAGGAAGGGCGAATGAACTTGGTTGCTAGAGAATCAGAAATATATTTCTCCATAGCCTCTCTCTCTGGAATAGAGAGTGAATACAACTTGCCCTTAGGCGGAGACTTACCTGGCAGTAAATCTATAGCACAGTCATAGGGACGATGCGGAGGTAGAGAAGCAGCGCGAGACTTACTGAACACCTCCTTCAGGTCCAGGTACTCCTCGGGTACGTTAGACAGATCCCCTGCTTCCTCCTGCAACACAGACACAGGCACAGACGAACAGGCAGACACGAGACAAGACTTATGGCACTCCTTGCTCCACTCCAGCACCGATCTGTGATGCCAGTCCACTCGGGGGTTGTGTTGAATAAGCCAAGGGTGTCCAAGGACGACGGGTGCCAATGGTGAGTCCAGAACATAAAATGAAATCGTCTCAGAGTGGTTGCCAGAAGTGATGAGGGTGATGTCTTCAGTGGAGAGGGAAATAGTGGGTAGTTCTTGTCCATTAAGTGCGTGCACTGCAATCCTGTGAGTGAGGGGTTTACATGGAATCTGAAATCTTTGAGCAAAACTGTAGTCCATAAAATTACCTTCAGCCCCGGAATCCAACAGTGCGTGACAGTCGTGCTGGTGGACTGACCATCTTAGTCTTACCGGGAGAAGTGTGGAGGTAGCTGATGAGGTCTGTAACAGCTGATGAGGTCTTCCTGGCGGAGATCCCACCCGATAGTAGCCTCAAGTTTACTACCGGGCTGGGCCTTTTACTGGGCAGTTGTATGCAAAATGTCCCGATCCTCCACAATAAAGACAAAGGCCCTGGGACCTCCGCCTCTCCCTCTCCTCCCGGGAAGGCCGAGCTCGACCCACCTGCATGGGCTCGGGATCGAAGTTGGGGCTGACCACGTACCTGCCACTGGACCGGGGACTGTTGATTCTTCCGAAGGTACGGGTGGACTGCGCTCGATGTTCAACTCTGGATAACCGAGCGTCCACCCGCAGAGCCAGGTCAATAAGTCCATTCAGGGTGGTGGGTAGGTCCAGGGCGTAGATCTCCTTCTGGACGTGGTCAGCCAACCCATGCAGGAACATGTCCCACTGCGCCTCCTCGTTCCATCCGCACTCAGCCGCCAAGGTCCGAAACTCAATAGAGTAATCTGAGACTGATCTTCCCTCCTGTCTCAGCTCTGCCAGCGTTCTGGCTGCCTCTCGCCCAGCAGCAGCCCGATCAAAAACCTTCCTCATCTCGTCGGCGAGGGTCTGGAACGAGGCACAGCATGGGTTTTGGTTTTCCCACACCGCCGTTCCCCATAACGCCGCTTTCCCAGTCAGTAACGTCAACGTGAACGCTACCTTGGCTTGTTCCGTGTTGAAAGTGCGGGGCTGTAATGCAAAGTGCATGGAACAGCGGGTGATGAATGCTCTGCAGTGGGAGGGGTCTCCACCATAAGCCTCAGGTACTGGTAGGCGCGGTTCTGGCTGGGATGGACTCTCTGGTGGTTTGGGGGGAACGGCTGGTGTGGGCGGCGCAGTGGGAACACGCATGCGTTGGATCTGCTGGGTGAGCTCGGACACCTGCGTCACTAAGGCTTGTACTGCGCGACCCGTGCCGCCGATCTCTCTCTCCTGAGCGTCCATACGCCGGATGCTATGATGAATGAACTCTTCAATGGTTGATTGCGGTTCACTCGCTGCTCCCATTTCCTGGTCAGATCGTTCTGTCATGTCTGCTGAATGATACAGGAAGCAAAAGCGAGTTACTCTCTTTTAATGAGGATACAGGGAAAACACACAGTACAGCCGATGGTGAAGGTGACGCAGGGACTTCGATGGTCAGGATCCGTGAAGTGCAGTGATGAGGTGACGGTGAGACGACAACCCAAATCCACACGACGACGATGATGAAGACAGCGAAGAACGGGAACACCAAGCAGGAACAGGACACAGGAACACCGAACACCAAGAACATGAAGACAACGATCTGACAAGGATGAGGAAACAGCGGTAAGTATAAATAGAGTGTTGATATTGCTTGCAGCTGGTGACGTGATGATGATCAGCTGGAGCGGATCAGGAATGCCAATCATTCACGCCACACACACGTGCATTCACAAAACAACATAAACACGAGACTAGAAGAGACCAGAGAATACGTCTACCGTGACAAAAAGTTTCTTAGACTTGGCCTTTTTGCAGGTAACTTTATGAAACATGCTCCGATCATTAAAAATGGCACATCCTTATTTACAACCGACTGTCACGATTAAAAAAAGACCAAAGTCACCACAATCCGTCACTCAGATCTAGAGATATCCCTCATTGAGTTATAACACATATAACCTCACAGGCGCAAATAAGCGAAGTAAACAAATGTAGCTTTAAAGTAGCATTTAGGCTTTTGACTTCATGAAACATTCTCCGATCGTTAAAAATGGCACATCCTTATTTACAGGAGACTCTCACGATTAAAAAGAGACCAAAGTCACCATAATCCATCTTTCAGACCTAAAGATATCCCTCACAGAATTATAACACATATAACCTCACAGACACATATATAAGCTAAGTAAACAAATGTAGCTTTAAAGGAGTTTCTACGCTGGTAACTTTATGAAACATACTCCGATCGTTGAAAATGGCACATCCTTATTTACAGCAGACTCTCACGATTAAAAAGAGACCAACGTCACCATAATCCGTCGCTTAGATCTAAAGATATCCCTCATCGAGTTCCTCATGAGCCCTGCAAGACCCATATGTAAATTATTAAATAATAATAATAATATTTTTGTTTTTTATCAGCAGTTTCTCAGCATTAGATTGTCCAAAAGTAATACAAATTTATATTTTCTAAAAATATAAAAAGTTTTCTAACAGATGATACCTACCTTTTTCCTTCCTGAGTTATTGCATTTCAAATAAGAAAGATATGTAAATTATTAAAAAATAATAATAATATTTTTGTCTTTTATCAGCAGTTTCTCAGCATTAGATTGTCCAAAAGTAATAAAAAATTATATTTTCTAAAAATATTAAAAGTTTCCTAACAAATGATATCTACCTTTTGACTCTCCTTGCTATAGTTTTGGAGTTATGAGTCTTTACTTTTTTGTGTGTCACTCAGACAAAACAACTCTAATGATGTTTAAGAGGAATTTGCTACCAGGAACATAGATGGGGTTTGTGTGTCCATGTTATTATAGCAATGTGCTCATAATGTACTGAGAGCAAATAAATATGCTATGATTTTCTCAGCTGATCTACATTATTAAATATAGGAAAAAATCAACAAGAAAAATGTGATTATTTAGATTTTCAGCTGGATTTCACTGTCCTATATGCTCATATTTTGTTTGTTCATTTTCTCATGTGTTTCTCCAAACCCAGACTCCATTATAACGGTAAGAACGAGCGTCACTATCACACACTGACCGCAGCTCTCTCTCTCTCTGTCCAGTTCCATCATTGGCCTGTTCCTGCAGTCTTGAGCTCTCGAACAGAGTTGAAGCTGCTGAAAAATATCTGAGTGAAACATACTATGTCTTTAATGCTGGCCTGTCTGTCCGCTCCAGTGTCTCTGTCCTCCTCCACTGTGTATGTTAATGCTGATGTGTTGTGTTGTAGAACAGCGCCACCATGTGTCATTAGCTGACACTGCCGCTCCGCTCTGAGCTTCTCTGCTCCAGGCATATCGAGCCCCGGGACAAAACATCATCTAAAGGGGCTCGATATGCCTGGATGACATGGTTCAGGGGGACACTATCTCTCGACTGCACTGTCTCTATGTCGTGTTCAGAACACCTCACAGTTTCACATCAGAACAGAGCAGATATTACACACTTTAAACACACACTCAAAAAAATTACTCTTTAAACTTACTTAATTTAATTATGGACAGTGGTTCCACACAAGCAAATTGCATTTTATTAACATTAATGGGATTTTTTTAATCTATGTAAGCTCCTTGTTTTGTGACAACACAGCTGAATGAGTCCAAACAAATCAATGGAATTGCTTCCCTGTAACTTAAACCGGTTAAGTTTAGTGAACATGCTTTAGTTTATTCAAATCTTCACTGACAAATATTTATTTACATAATTCCTCACTTGAAATTTTATACTATAGCTTGCTATTAGCTTATAATAGCACTTATTAACATATAAAATGCTAATGTGTATATGCTCTTTCAGCAAAAAGAGTTAAATTTTATTAATCAGTCCACATCCTAACCAAATGCTACACTCTTCTCCACAATGGTGACCCACTGTAATTTAAATGCTTCTAATAATTGCAATGTAATTGAACATTAAACACAATTACACACTATAAAGTCTTCCCCTTTCCTCATTTTCTCAAAAACACATAAAATAACACTTAATTTCAACATTTATTCTCTCTTAATTCAGCTATATGCAAAGCATGCTGGGAACTAACAAGCACCGCCCAGTTTAAGTTAATGCAACACAAATCATTCATGTAATCCAACACAAACGGATTAAGTAAACTTTAATTTTACATATTTAAGCAGATTGAACACAATCAAATTAAGTTTGGACAAAATGTAGCAATTGTGTTGTTTAAGCTCATTTGAAGCAATTTGAACAAGCAGCCAAAATATTTTTTTTCATTGCAAATATTTAAAGCATTCCAGGACAGACTTTCCGAAATACTCACAGAAATGAAAGACTTTGCCTTTAGATTAACTTTATATTTTCTCTGAGGCCATGCACCTTTCCACTTTCTTCACACGGCATCTTCATCCAATACGTTGGAAATAGTCACATCCAGCCAGGGTTTTTTGAATCGCGAAATTAAACTCTTTGCATTAGTTTAACGAATGATAATTAAGTATAGTTGAAAATTATACAGGTTAAGTGTCACAAGGTGACAAGTCTAGCGGAACCAATTTCCGCTAGGAGTGTGTTTCCCCCCGGGACGATTTCGCCGGCACACCGGGCTGGTTCACTTGTTGTCAGTTGCCATGACAGCGGCAGCTGATGAGGCAAGTGGTAACAGGTGCTGAGCTGCTGACGATTGAACTGAGGATCAGCGATAGGGCTTTGGGGCTGGAGGAAACATTTAAAAGGAAAGGGAAGAGGGAATTGGGTGTGGTACTCCCCCGGGAGAATTAGTTTCTTTGACTGTGGCTGAATTCGCTGGGATCTTGGAGAGGGCTGTGAGGATTTGGCTGGCTGAAGGGTGCAACGGTGATTTGTGCGAATACACGCTGGAAACGTGAACTGGATGGAAAGTTGGAGAAGTGGGGAGATACAGTCAAGACTGGAGAACGCCATCATTCCTGAGAGGAAGTTAAGTAATAAAACATCGAATCTGTGTGAATGCATGTCCTGCACTGAGTTGAACAAAGAAGTGTAAAGTGCATTGATCACGAGTGTAACTGTCACCTAGGAGTGTGAACTGAGTCATCATTGAAATTCTGATATCTTCATCTTCTGAGTGGAACAAAGAATTGTGAAGTGCGTTGATCACGAGTGTAACTGCCTCTTAAAGAGTGTGGTCATCATTGAATTCCTGGTATCTCCGTCTGAGAGAGTATTGAAGACGCTGTTCTCCATACTGTGAGGAGTCATCTGCATCTCGTTATCGTCTGAGTGCTGATTCAACATAACAGTGGAAGGATTGACTATTGGGTGAGTGCTGGCCTTATTGCACTGAGAGTGGATATGCAGTGCCTGAAGTGAAGTGTCACACAGTATTGGACTTGACGTGAGGTTGCAGTGTGTGGGTGGATAGGTATATTTAACTGCCAGTATTCCCCAGTGCATAATTCCGCCCAGTGTTTGCTGAACAAAGCCTCAGTGCTAGACGTGCATGTCCCGCTCGGGCTATAAGTTCTCGTTCTGATACCGAAGAGGAGTGTGTTTGCCTCGTATAAATTGCTCTGTCCGTTTAACTAGATGATTCGTCTGCTGCTGTCTTCTTGGGCGCTGCCCGTCTGAAGGAAGGATCCACCCTTGTCCCAGCGCTGTCCGCTTGGAGCCACACAGTCCAGCCGTAAGCCCGATTCTGCAGCGGAGTGTGCCTGCACCTGTATAATTTGCTCTGTCTGTTCAACTGGATGATTCTTCTGTGCTGAGCGTACTCGGAACGACCGACGGTTTAGGAACATACCGACCTACCTACCCACCTGTCTTCCAGTGAGGCCCCTCCGCCTGCTCGTCTTCTTGAGAGGTATACGTACCTGCTACTCACCTGTCCGGTGGAAGAGTCTCCTAGTCCTCAGTCCCGGTCCTGCCCTGCCTGGGTATCTGTCCGTCTGCATCGTGGTTAAGAAGTTCTACCTACCCCGACACTTGCCTGCTGCTGGAACGGCAGACGAATCCTTCGCCTCCCAGGGTCCAAAGCGGTTTCCCCCTTCCTGGACAGAGACACAAACTCACGTCAAGACTTTTAATTTCCTTTTTATTATTCAATAAAGATTGTTCATTTTTAATTCTACTTGTCTGTCTGGTCTCTGGTACGCTCCTCAGAGTGGCCCTGGGTTTGAGGGGTGGGTGCAGTCTGGTTTGGCCCCCCCGACCTGTGACATAAGTTAATTAAACGCAATACAATAGTGTTTTGGTGGTAAAAGAAATATGTGTTACTTTAACAAAACATATTTGGGTAAAAAGAACAGTGCCACAAAACCATTTTTTTGAGTGCATATTCTCACATTACTTACAATCCCATGTGATAAATATTAGATATGTTAGATCAACTATTTTCTTGAGCTAGCATAAAAACTATATCCAGTGATTAAAAAAGACACAGATGTGTGTATTTTTCATCTGCCCATCTTTCCAGTAAAGAAGAGCAGAAAGGGCTCTGTAAAAAAATGATTTTGTGGTGAAGTAAATACTACTGAAAAAAAAATAATGTAATTTACATAAAGTTCAGGCAAGAATTAAAAAAACTAAGTAAATTCCGTATCTGTACTTAATTCAAGCGAGTAGAAATGAAAGCGTAAATATCAACTAAATAAAATTAAGTAAAAAATTACTAAACTTTTCTGATACTGGGGTTCCCATCATGCACTGGACCTTGAATAATTAATGAGGTTGATTTTTCACTGTATTTACACTGTTTTATCATTGCTTTTGTTGTTAGGATTATAGTAACTTGCCATTTTGTGACATTTCGAGTAAATTTTCTGCTCAAAATGACACATTCAAACACAAAAACGATCCATCAAATGTTACCGTCATTGTGTATTTTCTACCAAGTATTGAGGTCTTTGCATTCACATGATGTTTAACATCTGATATGATGTAGTATAAATTACTTAGAAGTTCTAAGTAAAGCACATACTGGTATAATACAATATTATTGTATGAGTGAAATGTAATGCAAAGGAAATTTCAACTAAATTGATCTTACTCAACCTTTTACTAGCCAAGTTAAAATTTCTTATTTTCTTTGTTACTTTCACTTGACTAGGTTAAGTAAAGTTTACTTAATTCCATATTCCAAGTAAATTTAACTTAAATATTTCTAATTAAAGCTACTGATACATATGTTTAGGTTTTTACTTGGCAAATCGTTGTAAATTTACTAGCATTTTCTGAGTGAAAAAAGTTGCCTAGCTTTTTTCAAGTAAATCCTACTCCAATTTTTTTTCAGTGTTTCTCCAGGATCTGAGCAGCTTTGACACTAGATGATGAATCCATCACCATCTGAGACTGATATGGAGCTAAAACCTGCTGTGCCAAATCTAAATGAAAGCATGTGTGTATTTTGCACAGTTCTGATCTCAGACCTGAAGGCTGTTTAACAGTAATCGAGCGCCATCTTTACCCATGAAGCTCTTTAGAGATCAGATGCTGGATTACAGTATTACTGCTTCATGTCCACAAACACACTGGATTAATCATCATAACCACAAGATTGATTTTCCATTTTTTAACCAATATAAGAGTTTTGTTTTGTAGAAACGACAAAATGAATGACAAAATATTAGAAAAGGGAAGAGCATGAAAGACGAGAGTTAATTTTCTTTACACGTATGATGTTTGAAATTACATTAATGCAGTCAGACAGGAAATCATTATTGTGCATTACACAACAATGATCTGAAAACTTTTCTCTGAAAGTGTGAAAACAAATCTAACATTTCTGTTGGGATGAAGAGGTTTAGCATTGGCAGAAAATGCACGTATAAAATTTCAGTTTTACTGCTCTTTATTTGCTCAGATCTCTCAACAACACATTTATCATTGAATTAATCTATTGCCATTTTTATTAAATCAAGCATTATGTGCCACAGAAGAGATTTACATTTATATTTTCTTTTGAAAACAGCTTACATCAATGCTCCAAGAAAAATATATAAAGTCTAAAGATATAGCCAGACACAACGTTCATTTTTATCCAAAGTCCTGCTGGTCTAATGATAGTAAAGCATATGTTTGCATTAAGAAGAAACTGTTTGCAGTTCTTTTTGAATAAAGACATTGGCTCGCTCGCTACAAAAACTCTAGCACGCATATGGTTCATTGATATTGAATCAACAAACACTGCATTAAAGAAAAAACTTTGAAATTTAACTGATCCACATATACACCTGAATAATCACCACAACCATTAAAGACTTTTTAAGTTTCACTGGTGCTGAATAAAGGCGAAGTGAAATTTGATAAACAGGAAAAGCATCTGAGCCAAAGTTGTCTGTTGCCATTCGTGTTTCCCTACAGAAATGCTTATTTTACTGGCAGTGCAAAGCTCAGATTGTCAAATAAAGCAAATAAATGTGTCATTTAGCTGATTTGGGTCTCAGACACTTCTTCTTGAGCTTCTTGTTTTGCTGCTTTCCATCCTTTCTGCTGTCCGCGATGGTAAATGATTCCTCCTGCGACGACTGTAGCCAGAAAAAACACAAACACAGCCAGTCCAACACCAGCGAACATCAACACACGCTCCGTCACCGTCACCTCGTCTACAGACACAGAAGAGTTACTCACATTCATACATTTAGTGCCAAATCTCCACAGCAGAGTCGTTACAACAAATAGAAAAATCAATTAAATAAACAAGAAACACATTACCTGTGATTTCAAATTCTGCGTTCGCCTCTTCTATAAAAAAAAGACCTGTGAATTTATGATCTGTTTATAAATAAATATGAACACTGTTACAATTAGTTGCAGCAATGGAGGAGGCAGGGTTTAAATAGGGTTTAAATAGACAGAACTGAAGAGCAAATTAACTAGACACACTGGAACTAAACTAACATTCGATCAAAAACTATAAAAAAACAAACAGGAACAAAGGAAGACTAATTAACAGATAAACCAAACACATACAAGAACAGAAATAAAAACACATTGACATTGGGACAAACACACACACAAAAACCTGCTTCTGTAATTTTAAGTCGTTTTTTATGACCATTTTTTAAGACCACTCCTCAAATTGCCTCAACCGAAAAATGTTGGTTAGTAAAGCCATGTCTAGTGCTAAGTTTATATATCTACCCATGTACTGCTCTCAATCACAAACCACTAAAACAAAAATCATGTTCAGAGCTCGTCTTGAGTGGCTCATCTTACCCACTCCCTCCTACATTGACAAGTTTGTGAAGATATGATGGGAAAACTGAAATCTGGTACCTTCAATCTGCAGTCTGATGGGTTTGTCGAAGTGCATCTCTGGAGCGTCAGACTTTATTCCACAGAAATAAAGGCCTGAATCTGATTCTGTTACTCCAGTAATAGTTAAAGAGACTCTGGTGACCCAACTGTCTGCAGTAATGTTCACACGATTGCTGTTTGGATTGTAGGTGTTCAGGAGTCTTCTCCCGGTTTTGTCCTTCTCCGCAGAAATCAGCAGAACGAGTTCTTCAGATCTGAGAAGATACCAGGCGACTTCATATCTGTTCCTCATGCTGCAGTTCAGAGTGATGTTTTCTCCCGTCCGAACTCTCAGAACAGAAGATCCTCGTACTGACAAATCTGGAGAGACGTTGATAAACACTCATCCTTTTAGACTATGTTAATATCTATTGTATTTGAGGTTGATATGGTAATTTCATGAATGCTTGTAATAGAATATATTTACCACTGGATGTGATTTGCATAATCCAACAAGAAAATACACAGAAGAAAATGACTTTCTCCATTGTGTCTGTCGTTCGTAAAGGTGTTGATCAAACGATAGGTTTTGATCAATGCAGAGACACTTAAACCACAGTGTTTCCACTTACGTCAGAGACATATAAAGCATTGAATAATAGTCAATATAGTGTTGCATCCTCACATCAAGCAGCCAATCGCATCTCCGAATGAACATACTCTCCGATACATTGGTTCAACTTTAAACCGGAAGAATGAATTGGCTCCAAAATAGACAAAATAACCACTTTTCCCATAATAATAAACATATTGAATGATATTGTTGTTTTCATTGATGTACAACACATCTGTTAACATCTTAAAAATGTGTTATAGTGTTTCATGACCATTCAAATTCTCATGATTTCTCAATGCAGTTTACTTAAGCATGCAAAGACACTTGGTGAGAAAAACTTGGCTATAAATGTGTGAGATCATGATCATAAATATTACAGGTTTCATACAAGTTAAGCTCTATTCTGGGAGATTAATTTATATTTTTTATCATTTTACATAAAACGTTCTTTACAAAAATGTACAAACACAAATGATGTCTCTTCTCGGTTCACATGTCATCACTGCATTATATGTTTTCTGAAGTGGGAAGGAGGAAGTCATTTTTTTCTAAGGTAAAGACAGGAAGCAACTCTTACGCTGCAATTCTGAAAAGGTGAGAAACAACAGTGATGAAAGGAAAGACGCTCAAAATTTTTAAAGCAGGCAGTTATTTATTAAGTTACACAATTTAAAAATACACCATTTAAATACACAGACAGTATAGAAGGGAACAACATACTTTATCAAGTGACCATATCAACAGTTAATGTCCCTCTTATACCCTGAGCAAAGCAATATTAAGCAAGACTGGAAAACAACCGAATGAAAACTAATGGACCATAAACCTAAAACTATCCCAACAATACTCAAGTATGATGAATTGATTGATACTGTAGACATTAGCATACTGAAATAATGAAGATGTGTTTAATTCACATACACCTTTAAAGGGATTACCGTAGTACTGGAGAGCTGTTTCACTGACTTTTGGACATAATAGATAATCAATGTGTCAGTGCTTCTGGAAGTCTCCTCTGGTTCTGGTGGTTCTACAGCGTGAGTACAGCGGTGATCACGGCTTCTGAGCTCGCAACTGCTGTTTTCACATCATTCTTTGTGTTTGTTTGTTTGACGGTTGGTTAGAGGGCGAAGTGAGTGCTTCACTGTTACGGGCTGTCCATCCCCTGTCAGTGTCACCGCAAACATTGTTATAATTTATAAACAAATATTATACTGACCGCTATATTTGATAAAGCTAAACAGCAGAAGCAGATTCAACCATCTGAACCTGATGAGAAAACAGAAGAGCTGGTTTATGTCACAGATACAGACACACAGTATTTAAAAAATAAGTTTTTCACACTTTGGCTTCGACCATTCAGAAATTCTACTACCAAAAATAGAAAAGAAAAAAGAAATGATCCAGATTAACCATGTCACAGCTTAGAAAAGTCCTAACACTACGCTGTATTTACTATACCATTATGACTCACGAGTTGAGAGCTCTAAATCTGCGCAGATTTGACTTACACAAACTTCCTGAGCAATGCGAGTAAAGATAATAAAGTAACGTTAACCCGCCAAATTGGCTAGTGATTTGATAGCGTTTCCCAACACAGTTGATTTACCCACCAACACACATTCATACAGGGATAAAACGCTTTCCTGAGCGGTAAGATATTACTAAAAATTCACTTTCATTTCATCTGGATATTAAACACAAGTGCATCTTCCATGAGAAAAATGTAAAATAAGAAACATCAAACTATAATATTAGGCCTATTTGCTTCGATAAATGTGTAAGACTGAAAATGATAACTCAACACAAACAACAGGCTTTACAAATTCAGTGATAATCTACAATAACCCCACTAATAAAAACGATAATCACAATCATGGTCATCGTCATAATCTCGGTAGGCCTATATCGACGATCATTTCCTCATCGCTAGCAGATTTAATTTTCCTCAAACAGAAACACATATAGCCTATATAACACAAAAACACAGGCTGGATTTAAATAGTGAAAACTTACATGATAAAAGATTTGCTTGAGTCTTTCCAAAACGTCATACATTATTGCAAGTTTAGCGAGCGATGACAATGAAAGAGAAATGAATGAAATGGTATCTGATAGTATCTCGTCACACACTCTTCGGAGGTGCACGGGTCACGTGACTGATGTGAAATCAAAACCCAGCAAAAAGAAAAAAGCCGTTTGACTGGTTTTTACCATTTCACATAAAAAGACAACAGTTGCGCCTCCATTTATTTGTGATCACAAGAATGCATAAAACAACTCTATTAAGGCTTTTAAGTCTAAAGACTTACATTTAGAACATTTTTGATGAAATATCACATTTACGTCACATTTCTGAGCATTTAATATATAAAAACAATAAATATTTAAGAATACGCTCCTGTTCTGTCATTATTTTGTACCAATGTTAGGTTTTGCTTAGTTTTATGTAACTCTATTGCTTTGAGTTTGATTAACTTAAATCATTTGAGTAACAATATAGTTGTTAATATTTGTTACCTGAATTCAAAATGAATGAATAAAATGAACCTTTACTATTTAATTTTAGTTTACACTAAAGATTGACTAAACCAACACTAACATATAGGTGAATTAAACTCAGGCCTAGATGAGTTTACTCTTAAATGATTTGAAAAACATAAATGGTTTAAGGCAATCAGTTTTCTCAAATGGTTTGAGTTACCGTAACTTATCGGGTTGCTTTTGACAACATCTGTGGTGAAAGGAAAGACTCTCAAAACGTTTAAAGCAGGAAAAATAATTTATTAAGTTACACATTTAAATATACAGACAATAGAATGGAACAACTGCATACTTTATAGTAAATATTAAATCAATTTTACAGTGCATACTGCTTAATTTGCAACATTCCTTCAAGTCACAAACAGTGCAAAAATGACAATATCTGCCCTCATAAGACATAACTACTCACATTCACACGTATCCGATAATCAGCAACTTCACAGTCAGTGTGCGGTAATAAAAAAGCCTTATCCTTAACATAATAATTTATTTGGTATATCATAAACAATGCGACTGTAAAGTCCACCAGACATTGTGTTGCTTCTAAATTTTTAAGATAAATAACACAAAAAAGTAACAAAACTACAATATTACCAAATTACATTTCAAAATACATCATAAAAAAATATATTATTATATCCAAAAGTGGTTTTGAGATTTATAAAGCAGCTAGTTCCTTTAGAAAAATGTATAGTCTCTTTTCCTCAATACACAAAAATGGTGTTTGCAGGATATGCAGCCGCACAATGGCGCCCTCTTCTGTGCGGAGCCGTTGTGCCAAAATCATTCTTTTAAAAATGTATTTTATTAAAACATTATAAATATTCAAAAGCTTATTGTTAAGAAAATAAGTTTTTATGCTTTTTAAAATGAGCTCAAATGTGTATTTTAATTGTGATGGGGATGGACAAGGCAACAATGCTAAACAATATGTATAACAATGTTGGCTGAGAGGGCAAAATGTTATTTTCCTTTTCTGTCTTCTGTCTAGGAGAGCATTAATCCACGGGCTGATGCCCAGGGGTATACTAGATGCTCAAAAATAATATTTTCAAAGGGGTCCTATTATGCTTTGTCACTTTTTGAACTTTAGTTAGTGTGTAATGTTGCTGTTTGAGCACAAGAGAGTACAATGCAGGCTATACGCACAAAAGCTTCCCCTGAAAGACGGAGACATTCTCATTTTGTCGGCACAATCTGTTTATGGATCACAACTTGTAAGTATGTCTTATTATTTGTAGTTGTGTTTTTTATTAAGAGTTCCAATCATAAGTTTGATGTAGTTGCTATGATAGCTATGATGTAAAGCTTTGCCTCTGCTAGCTTGCTAACTAACATACCAGTATTGATGTAGTGTTTACTGGAGCTTTTGTAAGACTGTTCATCGCCCCTTAGGAAAATTATCCATGATTTTGGGATTGATTACTGTTTGTATTACCATAGTTTTCCGACAACTATGATTAAATGGTGGATAACATAATATCTATAAGAAAATTAAATTAAAAAACATTTCACTCTGAAACATCCTGTGAAATCTGTTCTGCACAATCCTCTTGTTCTTTAACATTGTCAGGGTCTGAATCAGGCTTAAATTGGTTTAAAATCACCGCCATCTCTAATATTTACATCCGAGTCGATCTCACGGTTATAAAGGGGCGTAACATTTCCCAAACACGTACAAAGCGCTGCCAATCACAACACACTGGGCCAGCTGACCAATCACAACACATTTCATATTTCGGAAGGAGGGGCTTCATCGAAAAGGAGCTGCAATAATATATGTGAATAATAATACTTTTTTTGAACAATTAAGCATGAAAACATATTCATACTAGCTAAAGTCATATTGAAAACAAAATCAAGACTTCAGAAAAGAGCATAACAGGACTCCTTTAAAATCCTTATTATTGTATATGGGAGTTTCGTGGGAAGTATGGGAAGTGCCAACCGCACTTTATTACCGAACTCACACCTGTAAATCTCAAAATACTCATCTTGGTGAGTATTCACGTAAACACTATCGGTTATGTCCTAAGTGAATGAGAAAAAAAATGTGTAATAGTATATTGGATCCATAAATGAGTTCTTAAAGTGACAGGAGCCTATAAATACCTGCTGCCGTCTGTCATTAATAGGTGTGTTTGTCTTCATGCGGCGATGCTCAGATTGATCGGTGTATGAGATCAAATTACCACAATAGCGATTAGAGAGAAGACGGTGCTGTACGCTTCTGAATCACTGTCTTGGTACTTTGAAATTGTGTGCTTCACTGTTAGCGAATAAGGGCACAGATAGTTCAACTGGGAAAATCCCATATCCTTCAGGTGGAAGGGGGGAAGCTGGGAAGAGAGCACATTTATTTATTTATTTTAAAACTCAATGTTTAACGATTTTGTAAAGCTCTCAATGCCTCTTATTTTACTTACTATGTTGTTGTTTTGTCATCATTTATGTAGTTCAATTCATCCTTTGATTCTGTTCTAGATTCTGTAAAGGACACTCATTCAGTTTAGCATCAATCTGATGTTCGAATCATGATGTAACTTCACCTGTTTAAATGCTTTAAACATAATATCTCTGCTCATCCACTGATCTTCTCTCACCTGTGACTGTCACCATGATCAAGATTTCTTCTTCAGAGTCCAGAACCTCGTATGTTCCAGCGTCAGTGGCTGTAAAATTATTAATGATCAGGTTTCCATCTCTGATGGTCCTTCGATCTCTCCTGACTCCGTGGCTTCTGCTCCAATCCTCCTTCGGCCCAGTGCTTCTTTTGGCCCAGTGCACCACTTTATCAGCATCGATCAACAGAACATCCAACTTCAGTTCCTCTCCTTTCTTCACAGAGATCTCATCTGAGGAGAAACAAAGACATTCATCATTATTATAATGTTGTCAATCAGTCAAGGCCATGAGCATATATTTAGGATTGGGGACCAAATGTAATCATTTAAAAGTCCACCACTGTGAAGCACATATTGGATTAAATAATCTGAATATTAGTGTCCCATTCAGTGTGTCTGCTGGTCACAGGCCTGCGTGCAATACTAACACGATTAAAGGAAAACCGAAAAGCACATACTGATTGATTGATCAGTTTTGACTTTACCATGAATGCAGAGTTGATACTCCAGGGTTTGTGGATCCAGCTCTGTCCGACCTTCATTGTGATAATAGACTCTCAGAGTGTATTTCCCAGCGTCACTGAATCTCAGATCCTTGATGATGACGTCACATGATCCTTCTCTACACACTCTGCTGTTTTCACTCTTACATTCTTCATTCTGACAAGAAAGGATGCTTTTTAACCTGCTTAAATCAATAGAAACAATCTCTCTGTCCTCACATCCACATGACAGGGTGATGTTGCCTCCCTTTATTCCTGACACAAGAATAGTGGAGGTTCCTGCAAATACAGACAGTAATATTTATTCAATAAAGTATCATTACTAATATATATTTATATAGTAACATTTTGAGAGGATCAAAAAATGTATGTATAACTTTAATGAAAGGTTTTGATCCACTTCAAATTGACTACTGTATACACTGTATATATAAATGACTGTATTAATTAGCCACCAATAGTAGCTGTGCCACATTTTAACACTTCAAATGATGATGACAATATAAAGCTTTATAAGATGTGTCAGTGCAGATTTAGTGAATTTCTGACAGGGAATGATCAATCAAAAATGGTTCAAATGTATTCACAGAAATGACTGAATACTGACCGCTGTAAAGGCACATCAGCAGCAGAAGACTGAAGAGTTTAAACCTGATGAGAAAACAGAAGAGATGTGATTTCACAGATTCATCACAAGATAAGAGAAGATGCTGTCCTGAGATAAAAAAAACAACAACAACAATCACTTTCACTTTTATTTCTTCTGAAAATTTAACATGAGGATGTTACTTGATAAAACGCCCAATAAGAAACATCTAAATATAATTCTCAGGAAAAAAGCTGTCAGTGGTGCAGTTCACTTTCTATAATGTGTAAATAATGTAGAAAGGAAACACTGCAATGACAGCTTTTGCACCACATCCTGAGAGTGTGACATGATTAATACTGTAATACTCAAAACGATCATTCAAAACAAAAATCCCTAAACACACAACAATAATGGTCATAATCACAGTAATGGATATATTCTGCATTAAGATGTTGATTAATTTTCTCATAAGCATCATTAGCAGGTTTACTTTTCCACAAAAATAAAAAAACTGTTAATTTAATAACATAAAAACACACAAGCTTTACTTATATTTTAAAAAGAAACATGAAAACTTACATGGTGAATATTTTGCAGGAGTCTTCATGCACAGCACGAGTGAGATGTGGCATTAGTGAGATGTGGCATTTCAGTAAAAACAAAACTACAGAATGACACACAGGTGGTTTTCCAGACACTGCTAGTTTGGTTCCTCCCACTAATGATGACTAAATTATTCGTTTTTATTTCTCTCTACTGGTTATTCTTTCAAAGCTGATTGAGCTGAAGATTAATATTGCATGGCATTCAGTGACTGACATCATTTTGTGACTTATTGAAGTAATTGACTGAATATTTTACTGAATATTAAATCTGACTTTTGTTTTGAAGGTATGCCTGTTGCCATTGACAGCTTTATGATCATGTGACATGATGATGTAATGAAATCTGTGCTGGATGTAAGAAGTGTCCATGTAAGTTCGTTACCCTACAAGTACATTAAAGAGTAGTATCTAACTTTAAATGCTCATCATTTGTATTCTTTTAACTGTTAATAAAAATTATGATCTCATAATGTTTGAAGAGTAATATAAATCACTGCACTTTTTAAAAATCCAATAAAGCAAACAAACGCAAGCTAAAAGGGTCATAAACTGACCCTAAAATTACCAACAAATACAACCCATCATATTTTTCGATTTGACAATGTGAAATATATGAACCTAGCGAGTTTTGCATTCACAATGCAAGTTATAAGTGAACCACACCGTAGATTTAAAGAGGTCATGACATGACACTAGACGAATTACATTTGCTTGATGGTAAAAACGGTATTGAAAGCTGTTAAAAAAAATGTGAAGGAAAATACTTGTATTACTTGTCATCATGTGCCTTAAATTATGCTTTATTGACAATAGGAAACTCTGCAACATGGAAGATGTATGTATTTTGATTGTGATGAGAAGGTATTTTACACTATAAGCAAATAAAACATATAAAAATGAATAAGTACAAAACTGAAGAGCTGTGTAACTATAGCCTACCTTTAATTTACTAAAAACTGATTCTGGAGAATCTGGTCAGGCAAAATTATAGATTAGTATTAAAACATTTTAAAAAATTAGGTTTAGATAGACAAGTTGAAGTGCTTTCTGTATGCATGGGAAAATAATAAGTAATATTATTGTTTTGTTTTTTTTCTTCCCACCTATTTCCTGGTCCTTTCAGTGCTTCACACTCCAGCCGAGATGGTGGCGGTAATGCAACCACAAATTATATAAGAAGAAGTGAAGCAGGAAGAGCAGTTCAGGACGCTTTCATTTTCGGCATGGCACTTCGTAAAACGAATTTAACATGTGAGTCTTTATTTATATAGTCCATTTAACTCAGTTTGTGTGTTTGGTTCCTATGTGGATTACGTTTATTACTGTTTAGCAACTAAATGTAACTTGCACACCAACAAATATAGTTAAATTACAAATAGTAGGCCTAGTGAGTCAGCATTATTTTTAATTTCTAAAATCCACGTCTATTGAGGTTTTTAATTCAATGAATCAATGAGGATTTGATGAACCCTCATCCGAAGGGTTTTATTGAAAAAATTATTGAAAAAGTTTTTAATCAGCCAGATTGTTTGTTGATGTATGTTTGAAATTTCAAAATTTAAATGGTGAATAGGGAATATAATAAAGGGAAACTGTTGGGTTTGGAATTACCTCTTCCGCATACCAAAATCCGCATATGCTAAATTTCCGATTTCCTAAATGCGCTGTCAATCGCAGAGATGTGGTATCCACTGATTATATTTTAAATTAATTTGCTAATAAGCTAAAAATATGTGAAAGACGGAATTGAGGACACATGTCTAATCTTCTTAATATTCTGAAATAGCTGTTGATAATGTATGTTTCTGCTTCAAACAATAATTTAAAACTATATAATTAGAAAAGTTTCATTATATATAAAAGTTGTTATTTTTATTAGGGGTTGGGTTTTATTGGGTTAATAGTTGGGTTAATATTTCTGTTGTTTTCCATAAAAGAAAATGCTGATAACCGCTGACAGTTACAATTACTTGGTTCATTATAAAAATGTTTATTATATCAGAATTTTACTATATAGCAATTATATATAAAATAGCATGGACTTTGTGCTTTGTAATTTTGCAAATTGCAAACAGTTATAACACTAAAGGAAAGGTATATCAAAAAGCATAATGGATTTTACATGAACAACCAGATAATCAGACATGTTGTATTTCACATCAGGTGGACTCATTTTTGTGCCAATAGTGTTCATGGTGCTGAAGATTTTTACATTTGGAAGTGAGTACAATATTCCTGCAATATTTTTAATGTCAGGATTTTTTTTTAAAGAAAACCTATATGAATATAGCATTGTTTCCATCCTCAGGTTCTGCTCCTCTACAGAAGAGATCCGGTGATTGCCAGTGTTTTCTGGCTTGTGATGGAGCACATCAACGCCTGAAGCAACTCAAGAGCGTTCATGTTCGTGTAGAACATCAATCAGAGGAAGTTCATGAAGAAATATATAATGTCTCCAGTTTATTGAAGGAAGACGGACACTGTTCTGTGGTCGTGCCGAAATGTTTACAGGGCACACAGTTCGCATTAAGAATATATGCGGATGAAAAAAAGCCAGTACCTGAGCAACTCTACGAAAATACAAATTCAAAGCCTGGTAAGGTCATAATTGTTTGTTTTTTTAAAGAATTAGTTCACTCAAAAACAATTCACCTCCTATCCCAATTCCAGTAAAGTAATATTTGTTTCTTCTATGACATAGCAAAGGAGAGACGGTATTTAAAAATATTCACATTTTTAAAACAGTCGAATGATGTGCGAGAACCAGGCATTTTGAATAGCTTGACTGGGATTGAATACTTACAGATTTTTTTTTTTTTTGGGTGAACTATTCCTTTAAAGTTATTTTAAAAATGTATTTATATTATCATACTGAATTAATAATTGTATGGCTAACGCTCTCAAATTTTCCACAGAGTGTACAAAGAAAAACCTGAGGAGTAAGTAAACTAAAGAAGCCTCGATTCTTAAGCTACACACATAAATTTGTATGTATTAAATACAATGTTTTCTCCCAACATTGAACAATAAGCAGGAATTTAATCCGGGAATTCATGTAAAGATGTTTTATTCTGCTTATGTCTATTTCAATCCCCAGGTGGTGCTGATAGGGACTTCTCCAACAAACTCCTGATCCTGCTGATTTTCTGCTGTTTTGTTTTTGTTTTTTAAATTTCTGCCAAAGAAATGGTGCCAATATCGGCATCACACACTGCACTCGATCATTTAATACCTCAGAGCAGCACAAGATTCACTACAGAACTCACTACTGGACTTTTCTATTTGCAATAACTGGAGTGGTGTTCTTCTGAGTGAGGTCTAAACTCTTGCACACTTGCACTTTCGGTGCACACACTGGTTTCTCTGACCTCAGAGTCCAGCTCGTTTGATGAACCGAACCCCAGTCCGCTTTAAAATTAAAAACAGGGTCCACGTACGGATCAAGTCATCTCATGATTTCCTGCTGATATTCTGAACACTATTGTCAAAAATTGGATATAGCAATAAATATTATATAGGTGTGTAACGATACTCTGATGTCACGATTCGAACCATATCACGATACTGAACTCATGATACGACATTATTGCGATACTCAGAGACATTTAAGGTTAACAAAAAATGTTCTGTTGATTATAATGCTAAGTTTGATATTACATAATGAATCGGCTCGGACTTGTGCTGGAAACCCAAAGCACAGGACAATAGAGACACCAGAATAACAATATTCATGATTCTGAAGCTGAAAATACTGAATTATTTTAGACGAATATGCTTGAACTCTTTCACTGACTAGATATATTTAAAATAATGTCGGCCACTGGTAACATCAGATATTTGGCATTATCACGACCCACAAACATTTCCCCATTGTTTTATTATACTTTATATACAACACTATAGCAGTTTAATGTAATGACACTAAAACTCAACAGTAATTTTTATTTTGGGTGAACTACTACACGATACAGATTGTCACTATCCATGATACATGTTGTTGCATTTTTGAATTGTGACACGAAATATTGTTACACCCCTATATATTATATATCAACAACTTTAAATTAATAATTTTATATTTCTCCATCATTTTTAATTAAATGTCATTTTGGCAGCTCATCCACGGCAGCTGTAGATGCAAGAGCCATTCTGTGCTGATGCTTATAATCAAAGTTTCAAAACCCAAGTACAGAAGCGAGGCGAGCAATGCTATTGATTTGCCACCGTCTCCAGCATTAACATTACCAGCAGGAGAAGCCTCTGTCTGTGTTCATGCAAACATCACACTTCTGAACCAAAACATATGAATACACTAAACACAATCCAGCGGACGCAGGGGGAGAAGTCAAACTGGTTTGGACCAAGCCATCGAACCAAGTGTGACGGCACCTGTATGTTTTTATTCTACATCTATTTTTATGTCTATTATATCCTACTGTATCACTTTTTGCACTGCTATTGCTTTACTTTTCTGAACAAACATTATATATATTATATAAATGTTCATTATAAATCATTTTCTGCACAAATTTTACTTAAGGTACATGTGTAGTAAGTTCAGTCGCTGTAATGTTTTATATCTTGTTATTATGTCTTACTTGAACTGTGCATTAGGTCATTGTACTGTAATAATAACTTTATATATGATGAAAACCCTTCTGATGTGACAAATGTTTGTTTTGTAAGTTTAAATTTGGATTTCAAATTCAGGGTTTATAAAATGTGACAAATATGAAAGAATCTTTGAGTAGAGCCTCATTTATCATTTATATTTGATGAAGCTGATATATAGTTTCTATATAGTAACTAAAACACACTATAAACTCTATAGTAACTAAAACACACTATAAACTATATAGTAACTAAAACTCTATAACTAAAACACACACACACACACACAGACCACATCCAATTAAATATGTATTTTCATTATGTAAATGCACATAAAAGTTAAGTGATAAAAACATCTGTGACAAAACACAACACTCATTTATGAAAGGAAGTGGAAACACTTTGTGGTTTAAGTCTCTGCTTTGTTGAAACCAGAAGTTTGATCGACACAGATCATCAACACAGATCAACATACAAAATGGAGAAAATCCTTTTTCTCTGTTTTTTTTCTTCCTGGAATTTGCAAATAATTACCAGTGGTGAGTATATTCTTTACACTTAACTCACCATTTTAACCTCACACAACAGTTATTTGTATCAAAACTATTTCAGAGAATTGGTTTATAATTTTTGTCCAGATGTTTCAGAAGATGAAGTGACTCTGTTCAGAGTCGAGCTGAAGGACAGAATCAGTCTGAACTGCAACATGAGCGACAGATATGAAATCGCCTGGTTTCATCAGTTTTCTCAACAACTAACCCAACTAATATCTGCAAAAACCAGCAGAGCAGCCGGAAGAAAACTTCTAGTGACGTTCAATCTCAACAGAAGTCGTCTGGAAGTTGATGCAGACTCAGAGATCACGACAGTCACGCTGGTTATTACTGGAGTATCACAGGCAGATTCAGGACTTTATTTCTGTGGAACAAAATCTGTGTCGTCTTCAGAGATGCACTTCCAGAAACCCATCAGACTGGAGATTGATGGTTAGTACTGGTGACTCAAATCTTCATTATGCTTTCAATGTTGAGATATTTGTCTAACTGCTTATTTAGTAGCAGTGCTAGTGATCTGATCAAACCTGTAAGTATTAGAGTATCTAACACCACTAAGTATTTGAGTATATACGTGCAATGTTTGAATGATTCTTGTTGAGGAAAGAGCTGCTGTTATAGTAATATTGAAATTGAAACTATAATATTGTTTATTTTTTGATGAACTTCTCTTTGTGTTTGATATTTAATTAAATTTCAATTCACATTTATTTGTATAGCTCTTTTCACAATCACATCGTTTCAAAGCAGCTCTACCGAAAATGCATTAGTCCATATTACATATCATTATCTGTTATCAGAGGTAACTTCTAAGTTATGCATTTCAGAAATGTACATATACAAAACACAGTTTGCTAAAAATTATTATTTTAAACGATGTAATAATTTAAGGCGGAAACAATTCATTAAAGCTCATTAAAGTAGTGAATACTTGTTTGTTAACAAATGTTTATGACATATAGACAATTGTAGCATTGATAAAGTGATCATACATTAAAATATTTTCAGACAAGCTGACAGACACGACAGACAGAGAGGACAAAGATAATTCTGTCCCAGAACCGCCAGAAGATGTTGAGATCGGTAAGAGCGGATGTTATTCTTGATTTTCTCACAACTCAAAAAAAAAAAAAAAAGACTGATTTGCCAAAATGCTTTTTGAAATCAAAATTATTCAACCCCTTCATGGATGTTTAGTGCATAGTAGAACAGCCTTTTGCTGTTATGACCTGTTGAAAACAAGATGTATAACCAGACAGCAGCTTCTGAGGAATCTGAGCCCGTTCCTCATGAGCAATGGCCTCCAGTTCAGTGATGTTCTTGGGTTTGCGTCTTCTTCAAATCCCACCAGAGATTTTCTATGGGGTTCTTCTGCAACCAAGCCTTGGTGGGATTTGAGGTGTGCTTGGGATCGTTGTCCTGTTGAAGGTCCAAGCTTCAGCTTCCTCGCTGACGGCATGACGTTTTCTCCAAGGATTTCCTGATACTTTAATGAATCCATCTCACCTTCCACACGCTGCAGGTTTCCAGTGCCGGAGGATATAAATCAGCCGCAGAGCATCACGAGCCCCATCATGTTTAACATATGTTTTATTATTCTTCTTCCAGACATACCACTGATCAATTTGTTTCATTGCTTATCCCAAAGCTTATGTGGCTTATTTATATGATTTTGAGCAATTTCTTGTGCTTTTGGGTCAGTTGTGGTGTGGTCTTGGATTCATGGCAAGTAGTACTGAAACCTCAGTGCCTGTTGCCACTAAGTCTTGCTGCAGGACTTTTGCAGTCGCTCGAGGGTTTTTCTGAACCTGCATTCTCAGAAATCTGGTTTCAGCCGTTGAAAGCTGCCTTTTTCTGCCCCGTCTAGATAGTGTAACCACTGTTCCTTTAACTTTGAACTTACAAACTATGCTTCTGTGTCTCTAGGAACATTTAGTACATTAACTATCTTTTTATACCGTTCCTTGTTTGTGAAGGGCGATTTTGGACCATTCTTTTGATATAGCTATTTTTCTAACATGCAGTCAAATGTGACACCCAACAAAACCTAGCCAGTTCAGATATTTCATGTGTTCTAGCTCAAGCACACCTGTTGCTGCTAATGAAGCCCTTGATTAGTGAGATAACACCTTTTTTGCAGATTTGCACTGTTGTGAGGGATTCTATTCAGGGGTTGAATAATTTTGAGACTGCAGAAGTCATTAAAAGTTGCATTTTGTTTGATTTGCTCATTGCAAACAGCTAAAAGTCTGTCAATTTTGCCAATAACGCAATGGGGGTTGAATAATTTTGAGTACAACTGTAAATCGGAATTTAGTGCCGGACATTTCTGTCTTCATTCTGCAAAATGCTTTTCTGTCTCTGTAGACGAGGTGACGATGACGGAGCGTGTGTTGATGTTCGGTGGTTTTGGACTGGCTGTGTTTGTGTTTTTTCTGGCTACAATCATCGCAGGAGGAATCCTTCACAATCACGGCTGGCAGAAAGGATGGGCCGCAGCGAAACATGGAGCTCTGATTCATCAAAAATCATCTAAGTGACAGAGTTGTGCGCTTTATTTCACAATCAATCTCAATATATCCCTACCAGTAGAATCAGCATTGCTGTAGGGTAACACGCATTAAAATAGATAACTGTGGTTCAATTCCAGCAGACCCGATCTTACTTTAACTTTAAAAAAAAACTGAGATATTGTGGCAAATGTGATCTTTTCAGTAAATTGAAACTTAAAGGGAAAATTCTGCCATTATTTACTCACCCTCAAGTTGTTTGAAACCTGTATGAGTTTATTACTTCTGTTGAACACAAAAATATATATTTTGAAGAATGCCAGTAACCATAGTTGATGTATTGACTTCTATAGTATTTGTCTTCCTACTATGGAAGTCAATGGGGTAGAGCAACTGTCTAGTTATCAACATTCTTCAAAATATCTTCTTTTGTGTTCAACAGAAGAAATAAACTCATACAGGTGAACTTTCCCTTAAGTTTCAACTATCCCTTTGAATAAAAATAATATATGGTTATGGTGATTATTCATGTTTGTGTGATTCATTTGTGCTTGTCAATAATATTTAGTTAAATTTTAAAGCACTGCTGTTGCCACTGTCTTTGTTGATTTAACAATAAAGCATTAAGAGTTAGAGCAACTGCAGTTTTTACATGTAGAGAACGAGCCAATGTCTTTGTAACAAACGGCTTCTGTCACAGCTAATTCAAGCAAACATGCTTTCATATCATCAGACCAGCAGGACTCGTGATAAAAATGAACATAGTGTCTGATTATATCTTTAGACTTTATATATGTATCTAAAGCCGCATTAATATGTACATACTGTATAAGCTGTTTTCAAGATAAAATGTACGTGTAAATCTCTTCTGTCACATAAAGGTTGATTTAATAAAAATGTCAACAGATGAATTCAATGAAAAATGTGTTGTTCAGAGTTCTGATCAAATAAACAGCAGTAAAACAGAAATCATGTTTTCTGGCAGAAAACCTCATCATTAGCAAAGCTAAACCTGTTCAAACACTGTTTAAAGCCAATGTCAGATCTTCCATCACACTTTCACACATTTGTCAATGCAGAATAATGATTTCCTGACTGACTGCATATGATGATGCACGTAAAACCAAATGGGGTTATAATTAACAAACTGACTATCGCTGACACTAAAAGGATGTTGCTCATGCTAAGAAAACAACATAGGCTAACACTAATAATATGTATACTAAGCTATAATATATATATATATTAGGGCTGTCAGTTAAACGCTTTATTAACGGCGTCAATTTTTTTATCGCGCGATTAACGGTCTTTTTGGCCTAGCAAACTTTGTAGTTTTTTTTCACATGCTGTTACAACAGGACGCGGCATGCGCGGCGCTGCGCTATGAAACACATTCATTTCAATGGCTTGCGCCGCGCGAGGCTGTTTTGTTGCTTCGTCGACCAAAGCGCAAGCGGATCTAGCTATAGACCGGAAACAAAACAACAGGCGCGCCGCACACACTCGTTTGGGGTTGCGAGCCGGCCAAATAGTAGGTTAACGTTATGCTTTGAGTGGATGACGAGCGCGAGACGCCGAAATGGATGCCAATAAGATTCTGAATGGAAAGTTTACTTTTAAAAAGTTGCCAAATGGTTCCATTGACAAGACCAAAGTGACCAAAAATGCAGTTTTACAGATACTAGACACGTGACTTTCAAATGAAAGATCGGCAATAAAGAGCACACACACACCCACACCCAGGTTCCTAACCGACGACGAGGACTTGACAGAGCAGCCATCAAGTGTTAAACAGTATTCTAGGTTATATTACGTGAGGAAGTTTTTTGTCCAATAATTACAATATTGGAATTTTTTCAGAATTACGTATGAGGAAATTACTAGTCATCCAGTTTTTTATATCAGCTATGCATTCCGTTAATTTTGTGGATTGGTAAGTTTCTATGGCAAGCTATTTTAACATTTAATCATTTAAACCTACTAGTGTCTATTTTCATGCTAAGTACTTATTTTTTAGATACTAGTATCTATTAAGTACTACTACTTATTCATTAGCTACGAGTGCTTATTCTTTAGATACTATTGGTTATTCTTAAGGTACTACTACCCTTTTTAAAGATACTAGTACTTATTCATTCGATACTAGTACTTGTTCATTGGATACTAGTCCTTATTTATTAGTTACTAGTGCTTATTCATTAGATACTAGTACTTATTCATTAGATACTAGTACTTATTCATTACATACTAGTACCTATTAAATAGATACTAGAACTTATTTATTAGATACTAGTACTTATTTCAATAGTGACTATAGTAATATTCTTTTGTTACTAGTAACAAATTTATTTTTTTGCCATTGACTTCTATGGGGATCTGTCATTCAGATATCAACTTTTCAGTTCTGACTAGATGTATTCCAATTGTGACTAGTACATATATATTAGATACTAGTAGTTATTCATTAGGTACCTATTAAATAGATACTAGTACATATTACTAGATGCTAGTACCTATTAAATAGATACTAGTACTTATTCATTAGATACTAGTACTTATTCATTAGATACTAGTACTTATTCATTAGATACTAGTACCTATTACTAGATGCTAGTACCTATTAAATAGATACTAGTAATTATTCATTAGATACTAGTACTTATTCATTAGATACTAGTACTTATTCATTAGATACTAGTACCTATTAAAGTCCCTGTAAAGGCAATTCTAAAAAAAAATGTTAGAAATGTATTGCTAAAACATATTACAAAGACTGTGAACTGTGAAGTACTGAAATGCGGAGTTAGACCGTTAAACAGTTTTTCACCATTGCTATTTTCCGGATTTTTTGGGCGGGGCTAAAACAGGGCTAGATGACGCACTGGAGTCCCTGAGCTCGTGGACACGCCCCTACTTGATGACACACCGAGGCCACTGAGGCTGGCCCCTCCCCTAACAATAGAGCACATTTACATCAGTTTGCCGCTCAATTGCGAGTTACTGTCAGTATTATTAGTTACTACAGCCTACAGTTTGCTAGCTAGCTATGCCTTCGACACGGAAATGCGTAGGCTACTACCTGGATGCGATCATGTACAAAACATATCGGTGTCTTTATTTAAATTTCCTAAAAACGATCACATCAAGAAGAGGTGGATTAATTTTGTGAAGAGCCAACCTTGATGGAGAGCTGAGGATCACCGCCAACACCCGCCTCAGTAGTGATCATTTTACACGGGATAGTTTTATCAACTTTCGTCGGAGACAACTGGGATTCACTGATAATCCGCTGTTACTGGTGAATGGGGCCGAACCGACTATCTCCCGCCTCGGCCTTCATCCTCCCGTCCCGAAAGCAGTATCAGCTAATATCACCGTCGACAGCTTTCCCGCGAGTGGGCGTGGCTTCAGCGCAACCAGTGGACACGCCCCCAGCGTTTGAGAGCAGAGAATAATGCTCATTTTTTCAAGATTTTGATAGCTTAATTTATGTACTTGCCAGCTTTTTTTTGTCATTCAAATTTGGCTGGGTGGCTATTATAACACATTTTTCTGTGGTGTGACAAACTCAGAACACATACTTAATTTTGACTTTACAGGGACTTTAAATAGATACTAGTACTTATTCATTAGATACTAGTACTTATTACCGGTAATTAGATACTATTACCTTTTAATTAGATACTAGTACTTATTCAATAGATACTAGTACTTCTGAAATAGATACTAGTACTTATTCAATAGATACTTGTACTTATTCATTAGATACTAGTACTTATTAATTAGATACTATTACCTTTTAATTAGATACTAGTACTTATTCAATAGATACTAGTACCTATTTTTTAGACACTAGTATCTTTTGTAATTGTAGTAACTATTCTTATCTTACTAGTCACAACTACTTTTTTACTAGTCTTATGTTATGACTAGTCAGAACGGCCACTGTAGAGTTCAATTAAAAATCTTACTAGTAAAATAAAAATTGTTACTAGTAACATTTGGAATAAATACTAGTATCTAATAAATAGGTACTAGTATCTAATGAAGAAGTACTAGTATCTATTGAATAAGTAGTAGCTAATTAATAAGTACTAGTATCTAATGAATAACTACTAGTATCTATTAAATAAGTACTAGTATCTAATGAATAAGTACTAGTATCTAATATATATGTACTAGTCACAATTGGAATACATACTAGTCCGAACTGAATAGTTGATATCTGAATGACAGATCCCCATAGATGTCAATGGCAAAAAATTACAAAAGAATAGTTACTAGTCACTATTGAAATAAGTGCTAGCATCTAATAAATAAGTACTAGTATCTATTTAATAGGTACTAGTATCTAATGAATAAGTAGTATCTAATAATATGTACTAGTAACTAATGAATAAGTACTAGTATCTAATGAATAAGGACTAGTATCTAATGAATAAGTACTAGTATCTGATGTAGATGTAGATGTAGAATAAAAGGTTTCTGCCCAATGTGACAATGAAGTACAGCTTGGCAATGGCAGCACTGCATCTCCATCAATGAGAAAGTCTACCATAGTTTATTATGCAAAGGTTTTAAGGTTAGCTGTTGTTTTATGAATTGCAATACTTGCTACAACCTGCAAAGCCTAAGCCCATTTCCAATTCTTTTTAACCAAAATTAATTTGTTAAAGACTACTTTTTTTATTACTAAAATTGACTAAAACTGGACTAAAACCTTTTTGTGTTTTCGTCGACTAAAACTTGACTAAAACTATTAAGTTTATAAGTGACTAAAATGTGACTAAAACTCAAAAGCATTTTCGTCCAGGGGCGATTCTAGGATTTTCCTTTTAGGTTGGGCTAAGCCCCCAATGAGGGTATGATTAAAAAAAACAAAAACAAAAAAAAAACAAGGTAAAAGTTTAATTTAGGGTCTAATGCTCACTTTCATTACCATGCAATTGCAGGGTTTTATAATCACTGTACTGTAGTCCTGAATTCGAGTCGTGTTAGTTAGGGGGGTTCGGGGTTTCCCAGAGAAAATTTTTAATTCTCTGAACTATTATGTGCATTTTAAGATGTTTTGAAGGCACATTTTTTGGGGATAAAACCATTTCAGTTGGCAGCTGGTTATTTTTCTCTCCTCATCAGCATCACACTCTTTTTCTCTTTGGGGGTCAACTGGTTGATTTTGCCTAATCATTTTCTCAGACGTGTTCATTTACTGAAAACTACTAGGAAAGGTAACTAAGTTTATAAAATTAATTCACATTAAAGGTTACACATTTATTATTGATCTTATGCCTTATCACATATTTGTATATGTGCACTGGAAGCATCAGCACCAAAACCAATTCCTTGTGTGTGCAAGCACTGGGATAAAGCTCTGTCTGATTCTAATGCCTAACACAGGGCTGTAGACAGGGCTTTATAATCAAAGAGGTCCTGCATTTGAGGTGGAGGTTTGGGGGTTACATTTTTTAATCTCTGAAATGTGCATTTCAAGACGTTTGAAGACCAAAAAAAGGTCAGTAGACTATTTGTCAATACCTGCTCTCTCCTCATCTCCATCTTCCTTTCTTTTTTTCAGTCTCCTCATCGTGCCCTTTCTAAAGCTGAGCTTTTTTTATTTACTAAAGGCTACAATTTGTATTAGGTATATTTTCAATATGTACACATTCATTATTAATCCTGTACCTAACAGGATGAAAACGACTTTGTTAATGTTTTTTTTCCACTCACAATGACAGTAACGTTAAACGAATGATTACATTAGGCTGACGTTACATGCCTAATTTCAGTTCAAAAGGACGAAATTAGACAAAACTATATTAGTTTTTCTGATTATTTTTTGTCATTCGTTTAACTTTAATGACCTCAAAAAACTGTCAAATATATAACGTTATAAGTTAAGCTACTTACATCTTATCTCGCACTTGCCCGTGCAATGAAGCGTCGAGTTGTGCTGCTAAAATTCGCGCTCAGCGTCTGTGAATGTAAAGCCCGCCTACTTTGATTTGATTGGTCATCTCAAATATTCTGACATTGACGAGCAGTGACAGACCAATGGGCTCAGATGAACACACACACACACTTTCCTCTCTTTTTGACGCGCTCTCTGCTCGGCGCCACTGCGGATTTTAAGACGAAGAACGCGCTGAATCTGATTAAAACAAGACTAAAGCGAACACGGATTTGTGTAGCATATTAATCACAAATTTTTAGGGGGGCTTCAGATTTAAATCAAATTTATGCCTAGCCCCCCTAAAAATTTGTGATTAATATGCTACACAAATCCGTGTTCGCTTTAGTCTTGTTTTAATCAGATTCAAAAAGGGCCTAGTGACGCCCCTGTTTTCGTCCAAAAGACTAAGACTAAAACTAAAAGGGCTGCCAAAAAAAACACTGGTTTCATGACCCTTTAAAGGTGCAGTGTGTGATTTTTAGCGACATCTAGCGGTTCGGTTGCGAGTTTGCACCAAGGGCTCAGCCCACTGCTCACCCCTCCCTTTCGAAGAAGCTACGGTGGCTAAAACGGGACAAACATATCGTCGTCTGAGACAGCAGAGAATAGCTAGCCTGGTAATACCAGACTCTGCTACTTCACTTTGCTTCGTACACAGAGTCTGGGATAGCATAATAGAGAAGTGTTTTCTCTCTCGCTAGGGGGCGCGTACTGAAGTTTAAAATCATTGGTTACCCGTAAGCCAATCAGATAAGTTTGTTTATGACGTATGTTATGCGCCGACACAGCCGCATCGAACCACAGACATCATGCATCGAACTCAAATCTATGATCGAACTTCCACTGTAAACACTTGATGATGCGAGCGAAATACCCGAGTGAACATGGCTGTAAACGACTTTTTTGATCTGTGAGTCATGTATAGAATGACTGCTGAGAGAGAGAGAGAGAGAGAGAGAGAGAGAGAGAGAGAGAGAGAGAGAGAGAGCGCCCCGGCCGCGCGCGCACTCCCACGTCTACAAACAACACGAGCGCTGTCTTGCTCTCTCTCCCTCGCGCATATTCATAAAAATCAATCGACAAGATAGTAAGAGGTCGGAAGACCGCGGTTTCACGTGGAGCATTTGGAGATTTTTAGAGATGATAGACTCTAGGAACAACATCTCAATGAACAACATCTCAACTATAAAGGCCTGTCTCATATAAGTTAGACGCCTATCTCAAGTACAAGCCGGTGCAGTTCGACGATTTGGGCAAATAAAAGCCCGGGCTATTATTTGAAGTTTTACGGTATTTAAGACCTGGAAAAGAAAAGAGACACTGACCTGTCAAAAGGCTCCCCAGTTTCTCGCTGACGATCGGTAATAGTTGATAAATTAAACTTTTCCCAAAGGGAGTAGGGCCACAACATCACCTCCATTCAAAATGTTTAATACACACTCTTCGTGTTCGGGCTTCAGTTTGCTAATGCCAGGAATATTCTCCACAACAGAGCGAATTGCATCCGCGTCTCCATATCAGCGGTCGTTTTCGATTTCCCTGACCTAATCTTAAACACGGCGCTTACCGACTACGTCACGGCTTTCAGCCCGCCCTCTGTTCGTTGATTGGCCGGCTGTTTTCAGGCCGGTGGAAAACAGAAAGATAGGCTGCTATCTCAGACTGACTATAGGAGCGAAATGAAATTAGCGGAAGTAGGAAGTCTGACGTAGTCAGGCTAGAGAATAGCCTGAGTAAGCCAAGAGTGTGTAACATTGTCACTGTTTCTGTACCACAGTCCATTATAAACCACATCATGGATAATGTTTACAAAGCCATAGTCAGGTGAGGATCAAGGGTCTATAATGTAATAATAGTAATCCGCTGATTGTCTAAACCCATAATACAGCAAGGGAGAAGAACCACATTAAACTAGGCAACTATATATTTTTCTAACAGGGTAGCTGCTAGTAAAAGTTTAGCTGGCTAATATGAGCTGTTACTGTGGCTGAGCTGGTTAAAGCGTAAAGCCTTGTTTATACTCGACGCGTCCGCATGAGCCCAAAGGTGCGCGCGGCAAAAATGACATGATTATAACAGCGCGCGTGCCTCCGCACCATTTACTACACACATTAGGCTTTTTTTCTCTGATTTTGAAAACTCTTCGCGATCGACTTAAAATGCTTCCAAGATCGACGGGTTGGTGATTCCTGTAACGTTAACGTTATTGTTTTATGGTCAATGACAAGAGTACTAATCAGCTGTCTCACGAACGTAACCAGCACATGTATCCCCACATAGCAAAGCCATAACACAGCGAGGGAGAACTAAGTTACATGAAACAATCCAACTACATATTTTACACCACTGACAAGTCACTACTCACGGTGTTTATGGCTAGCTTCTAGGTTTCTGCGGCTTCTCTTTCAAGGTATGAACGAAACGCGCTCTGTAGCGCTGTTTGTGCGCGTTCGGCTACGGTAGAAATATGACGTCACAATATGTCGACCTTCATAGAAGGGGATTCCCGCGCCGATGTAGATATAAATGCCTCATTCTAAGGTAATAAAAACATTACGGTTTATTAAGTAAGTTCTTTATACACCACTGAAAACATAGTTATGGATGTCATTTTGCATTTCTGTTAATAGATACTCAAACTTTTTACTGATTGCACCTTTAAGAGAATGTTGTGGTCGATAATGTCAAATGCAGCACTAAGATCGAGTAGCTCTAATAGAGAGATACAACCGCGATCGGATGTATTTTTTTTCCTACTATGGAAGTTCTAGTTACTGACATTCTTTAAAATATCTTATTGTGTGTTCAACAGAAGAAAGAATTTGGGGTGAACTCTCCCTCAAGTTTCAACTATCCCTTTAAATAAAAATAATTTGCACTGTAAAAAATAATGATTTTGTTGCATTACATGCAACGCATTTGGTGTGGACAGAAAAACTGCTTGTTGCTAGAATCTTATCGCATCACATTTGGTTAGGACTGTAACACAGTGTTACTTTTATGATGTCTTTCCTACCTAAGCGGTAGTTGCGTAAGCTGTCAACAGCGGGAGAGAAAGCTGTGTTTAACTCTTACACTTTTACAGTATCTTTCTTTGACAGAAATAGTAGGAGTATGCTAGTATGCAGTTCTGAAATTCCGCGTGATTTTTTAGTAACTATTCAAACATTCTCTTCATATTTCATTTTCATTTCATTACAAAACAAAACACATTATTTTCTGAACATAGCTAAATAGTATTCATAAAAAAAATTCGTACCAACAAAACATAGCATTTCTCAACGGGGGTCATTTGGACAGTGTTCATTTGAATGTAAAATAAAATTATGACAGTGCAAATGAATGAATTAATATTTAAATGTTGCTAGTAGCCCACTCAGACTTGTCCGGCTAGTTGCCGACAAATGATCTCCATAGCAACGCCTAAAAACAAATGCGCAGCCGGCAGCTGTCAGAGTGTAGAAAGATGTGTCCAATCAAAATGTACACAAGCTTTGCGGTTTAAGATTAATGAGTCCAATCAAAATGCACACAAGCACAATTAAATAGGCTGAAACAATTGTGATATCAAAAACCATTCAAACATCATGGCGGAAAACAAGAAGTGCAGACAGTATAGTGTTGAGTACATTAGACATGGCTTTATTCCCTCACCCACGAACATCCAGCTCCCGATGTGCCTGCTTTGCCAGCAGGTTTTCTCTAACGAGGCAATAGGCCTATTTCACAAAATGGCGACCAAGACCGGAAGTAGGGTAGCGATACTTCCGGTCGTGCAAAATAGACTGTGAACAGCTTTTTTTCTCTCAGTCATTAATTTATCTGCCAAAAGTAAGAATAGCAGATGTTGTCCGTTTTGTTGATAGTTTTCAGTGAGCTGTGAAAAGATCGAAATTGGACAAATGCAAGTTGCATTCAGACAGCACATTTTAGTACATTAGGAACCAAAACTGTTCCAGCTGCCTTGCTTGCCCAAGCAAACAGCAGGCCTGGCAAAGGCACCGCACCCAGGTAAAAAAAATGAAAGGGAAAGAAAGTTACAGAAAACAACTTCTTCAAACAATTTTAATTCGCCAACAGTTGATAAATAAAAGTGCATGATGTGCAAATCAGATACAATATAAACATGTGCAATATAAACATGTGCAATATAAACATGTGCAATATAAACATGTGCAATATAAACATGTTTTGTCAGGACATCACTCCCAAATCGGCATCAACACTCATTTCAACATCTGCTTCCTCCTTCACACCACAGACACGTCTTTTTGCCGTCTGTGCCTGGCATACTTTAACTTCTCCCCAGTTGTTTCATGAAAACCTGCAAAACACGGCGTGCGGTGTAAGATATCTACGACCGGACTCTCGTACACGGACGTCGTCCTCCGTGAAGTGGTTAGCACACAAAAATTGCCCCTATTCTCTTCGTTTACCCCAAATCCAACGCTTTTTCAATTTATCGTCGCAAGGAAAGCTGTGAAATGATAAATAGGGTTGTTTCTTTTTTGAGTTAAAACATAAAAGATATGCAACAGGACTGACCGCTTGTAGTCTCCGCATTTGTTCTCCGACTGCTACTGCTAGCGCTCTCATCGGATAAGAGTTTTCCCTACTTCAGGGTCTCGTGGCCATTTTTGTGAAATAGGCCTATGAAACCGTCCCGTCTAAAGGAGCACCTATTAAGCTTTGCACATGCAGACAAAGTACCACAGCTGTCTCAATTTGGTTACCTCAGGCATACTCCGGCTGACATCAGTGTGTCCTGATGTTAAAAAGTTGGCTGCCAGTCGCAAGCTTAGGGCTCACCTCACACTAATGACCGTAATTAATTACTTTGGCTGTTTTTGACGCCTTTGTCGTTTTTTCTTCGGTTCAGTTCAGGGTCCGTGTATATTTTGGTCATTTGACTTTCCTTTCAGAAACGGGAAAATGAGAAAACAGTTCCTTTTTAGTTTTTTCATTTTTTTCAAAAAAGACGAGGGAGCCTAAGACAGGATTTTTCTTCTGTGTAGAAATTTACCTACGCTTTCCATCAGCTTGGAATGGCAGGTTAAAAAAAATAAAAAATAAATTAAGATATAAATCAATATAATTAATTGTGAATTAAATATTTTAAACACTAATACAAAAAGGAAAGAATAATGCATCGACTAGACTATATACACTAGGCCTAAAGTTCATGGATGAACTGTCATTCTGACTGACTAACAATCGGAGAACAGAGAACAACAGAGGTAATAAAATACATACTTCTCTAAATTTTATGCTAGGCCTTATGTTTTATTAAAATGTATTAGCCTATAATTAAATCTAAAGGATGCGCTCTCATGTTGAGAGTAAAACATGGGCGCGTCACATCATTAAAATAAATAAATAAAATACAAAATAAACAGTATAAACAATATTAATAACGTATATGCTATGCATATTTTACTTCCCCCATGTCAAATCCTTAAATGAATGGTAGCCTATTCAGAAAACAACAAAAATGAAAAAAGTATCACGTATAAAAAAATATACATAGTATCTTATAAAAAATAGCCTATTGTGCCCTTATTTTACAAACAACATTTAGCCTATTTTGAACGCCAAGCCTAAACGAATTTATTTGAATCGAAACTGAAACATGTACCGGACCAACGTTGGGTTCGTTCTTCTCTCATTCGGTCCAACGTTTCCATATTTGCAATGTAACATTTAGATGCTAACTATTAATGTAAAGAAGGCTTCGTACTTCAGTCGAGTGCTAATATATAGACGAAGGCTAAATCAGCATCTTCAAGGGAAATGTGTTTGGAATAAAAGCAAGTTATGACTGACCAGCACAGCCTTTATACTGTACAA
This sequence comes from Tiaroga cobitis, assembly GCA_030578255.1. Taxonomy (NCBI): domain Eukaryota; kingdom Metazoa; phylum Chordata; class Actinopteri; order Cypriniformes; family Leuciscidae; genus Tiaroga; species Tiaroga cobitis. The sequence continues at coordinate 42,992,788 of CM060609.1, read as the reverse complement.
AAGACTAATTCAATTAAGCTGAATAACTCATATATTTGGTTGACTGTTTTATTTTAATTATGGAACTCAACATTAAGATTATTTAAAGTAAAATGCATTATATAGGTAAGTCACTTAGGAATAAATCACAGCGTGCTTCATGATAAAAAAACTTGACTTTACAGTCCGGAAAATATAGGAAAATAGCTAATTATTTCACGGACCCTCTGGCACTTGAGAACTGCTGGTCTACACAGAAGAAAGCCCTGTCTAGGCTCCCCCGTACGGGTTGTGTCGAGCCATTCGTTAGTCTGGTTGTTTGATGAGAAAAAGATGAAATGTAGTTGCAATAAACGAGATAGCAATCCGCACATCATCATCAGCAGAGGACTCTTATTCTGCTGTGCAGAACAGAGGAATAACTGATGACGACACAGTTTGATCTTCGGCTGACAAATCTGAGGAAAGGGGCGAAAAATCAAGCTAAGCTGAATTTGTGTGGTTTTTTGAAAAAAAGGAAAAAACAAAAAAGGAACTGTTTTCTCATTTTTCTACCCGTTTCTGAAAGAAAAATCTAATGACCAAAAGATACACGGACAGTTCAGGTGGCTGAGCTGTTGTCTTCTTTGTTCGTCATTTGTAATCAAATGACCGTTTGTAGGCTATTCGCTCCGTGCACAATATGGCGACCGTTCAAACAGGTTCATGCTAGTCTCAGCCTCAGACGTCACGCCCACGGAACGTTGGCTAAACGTCTGATGCATATGGTACACTTAACTGGAAACACTTCAGGAATGTCGAAGTCGTCATCTGATTGGTTGAATTTTATCAGACTTCCGGGGGGCGCGAGTGTCGCGTTTATTTTCGGTCCGCCGGGAAACAAAGCGCAGACGTGTGATTGCGGAAGAAAAACTGTTGTGTTTACATGAGTGACAATGAGCATTTATCAAGATCAGCTAAACGTAGAATTCTCAAAAGTATGCGAGGTTCACGGGAAAGACTCTTGAAGTTTTCTTCTCCTTCTTTGATTTTCTATGCTGACTGACTTGTTGCACGCAGGTCTGTTGTTGTGGGGACATTTCCACGCACCGAAATGTGACGCTGAACGAAACGAACTGTAATTGTTTTACATGTCGGTCAAACGGCCTTATGGGCGGGCCTTGGCCAAAGAAAGCTGCTATGAATTCCAGACCTTCAGCCGTCAGTCTGAAGGTCTGGCTACGCGAGACTAGGTTCATACAAACTTGAGTGTGTGGGGCAGTACTTCCGGTGAAAACTTCCGGTGATTTGACAGCGAGAACGAGAGACAACAGCGACCGAGCTCCATTACCAGAGAGATAATTTTTGGATTCAAGAGAGGCGACTTGCCTTTCCGAGGTTGACAGCCTCAGCACTTCACTGTTGTGTGTCGTTATGAACCGTTTCGTCACGTAACAAAGAAGTCAGCTTTCATGCATGGGCTGAGTGGATGCAGAAGATTCAACTTCCACCCGACCAAAAACACCCGGTTCTGTAGTCGGCATTACTTTATTTGGTAACATTATAATTGCTGACTGTTTGTATTTTAGTAATTTTCAGTGTATTACACCTGTGCGTTTCTATGCTTATTTTAAGTGATATAATTGATTCTATAAACAACTATAAGAGATCATTTTCGGCCTTTTCCAGCTCCCTGCACCGGGTGTAAAGCGAAACCGGAAGTGTCTAGCCGCACACTCGCTGATTGGAAATCCAACATGGGGGCCACGTGCAACTAGTCCATTCAAATTTGAAGCCTAGTATAGATATTGCCTAATTGAGTGCCTGAACAGTCCGTCAAACAGAGGTAGAGCTGCAGCACAAATGTTTATACGTACTGAAAATTAAATATATATTGCACAAATATGTTGACAGATTCCTCGGAAGGAAATGTTTTTTGTTTTGAAGAAGAAAAAAGCATATATTGCTCATCGGTCGAAAAACAACTAACATGTCCAATGACCAAGTCCAATACAAGTCCTGAGACAATAGAGAACCGTCTAGAGACTGAACTGGAGAACTACAGCACAAGATCATCATGATCCACAGGACAGATCCTCAATACTTCTGATCCTGAACTCAAGTCTCCCCTCAAGTAATCTCTGGCGACGTCTGTGTATCACGACAGCAGCCAGAACCAGCAGAACCAGCAGACCCACAGTCAGTCCAACCGGCAACATCCAATGATCTACAGCTGAAGGGAGAAAGTGGGAAGAGAGTTTTTCAAAAATTTAAATTCACTGTTTAAGATCTTCTGTAATTCTCTCATGTTTTACTCACTTCGATGTTCAGTGTCGTCAGTTTTGTCTTCATCAGTGTCGATCAGATTTCCCTTCCAGTCTAGAACAGATTCTGTACAGAATATTGAAAGGTTATTCATGCAGTTTAGTATTAATTTACTGATTAAACATAATATTTCTGCTCCTCCACTGATCTTCTCTCACCTGTGACTGTGACTGTGACTGTGATCAAGATTTCATTATTAGAGTCCAGAGCTCTGTATGTTCCAGTGTCGTTGGCTGTAAACTCATGAATGATCAGAGTCTGGTCACTGACGGTCAGTCGATCACTGCTGACCCCGTGACCTCTGACCCCGTGACCTCTCCTCCACACCTCTGTCCAGCCGGAGCGAGAGTTTCTCTCCACTTTATCAGCGTTAGACAACAGAAAATCCAACTTTACTTTCTCTCCTTTCTTCACTGAGATCTCATCTGAGGACACACAGACATTCATCATCAATCACAACTATAAAAGTGTCATTTAATCAAGACCATAATCACATATTTAATATTGGGGGATCAGATGAAAACATTGGAAAAACCCAATCCACCATTAATAATAAGTTTGTCCCATTTAGTGTTTCTGCTGTTTCTAGTCCTGCATGCAATACCTGTCATGTGTAAAATAAAACGAACTGTTTACTGAAGTTTATGAACAGGATTACGCATGAAATCAAATCTCATTTCTCTTCTCTTTTTTCTTTCTGCGCGCTCTCGCTCACTACACTGCATTATGGGTAGACTTTTCTTAAAGCCGAACAAACTTATCAATTACAAAATAAACTGTTTCTGTTATTATTAAAGATAATTAATTAAACATTTATATTCTAATAAATTCACATCAATACCAACACAATTAAAGAAAACCATGAAAACACATAATGATGGTTTGATCAGTTTTGACTTTACCGTGAATATGAAGATGATATTCCCTGATCTGTCGCTTCACTTCTCTCTGATCATTATTGTAATAAACATGTAAAATGTATTTCCCAGCGTCACTGAATCTCAGATCGTTGATGATGACGTCACATGATCCTTCTCTACACACTCGACCGCTGCAGTTTCTCTCCTCACACACAGGGATGTTTTTCGACAGACTGTATAAACTGATAGCCACAATCTCTCTGTCCTCAGATCCACACGATAGAGTGACGATTCCTCCCTTTATTCCTGACACAGGTTTAGTGGAGGATCCTGCAGACACACACAGGAATATACACTCAATACACACTAGCAATACTGGAAAATAAATGTTCTTAAATCAATATTATCTTAAATATTCTAGTTATTTTAGTGAACTGAATTAAAAAATAAAATAAATGAAGGCAACAAGTAGCCAAAAATATCAGAAGTGGCACATTACAAATATTTCAAATGATAAGAGTATAAACCTAGAGATGTGTCAGTGCAGTTTTAGTGAATTCCTGAACAGTGTTTATTAATCAGTGAACCAGAAGGAAATGCATAAATAAACAATTGATATCAATGTGTGTTATTTATGATGGTAAATTTACACCATCAATCCACAAATAGCCATCAAATCACTCAGCTGAGTGGCACAACAGAAAAACCAAATTATATGAAAATAAAAAAAAATAATAAGAATAAAAAAATTACACTTAATAACACATATAATCATAAATGACACTGACCACTATAACTGATAAAGCACAGCAACAGCAGAAGAAGAAGATTTATCCTAATGAGAAAACAGAAGGTTTGTTATGTGACAGATACACACTACATTACACACTCACTTTCATTTTATTTACATTTTTGATCCACATGTTTTAAAAAAAATCATTAATCATTAATAATCATTTTATTTTTATCTTCATTTCTCCCCTCATAGAAAGCACAATGGGTGTGTGTGTGTGTGTTTGTGTGTGTCAGAAAGAGAGAGAGAGAGAGTGTGTGTGTGTGTGTCTACCAACCAATCGGAGTAATCATGCTAAAACATTTGAACAATTATATTGATAACCCCACTATAAAAAACAACAATCGCAATAATTCAACTTATCCACTGAAAAAAAAATCAGCATATACTTGGAATCACTATCAGGTTGAGTTTCCCAAAAACAAGACAAAATAAAGAATGAATATGAATAAAGACAAAACTATTGGGGTAAGAACACAAAAACTCACAAGCTGACGTTATATGTAAAACAGGGTATCTGCACACTTTTTAAAGTCAAATTTAAGGCTTTTTAAGACCTTTTTAAAAACCCGAAGAAATCAAAATGAATACCTTACATTAGGGGTGCGCAATATTGACAAAAATATGTCTCTCAAAGTTTTGTTGATAATAATTAGATTATATTTCACTGATTGTGTTTGTGTACTGGTACCATGGCTGGTTTAGGCCTATTGTTGACAGCAGACTCACGAAGATATTCATATTTTTCATATTCTATTCAGTGGTCAGTTCACAGCAGTGACTGAAAATTGTATTAACAGGCAATATTTGCAACCTTAAATTCATACTTTGCAGTAGGGTTTGCCAACTGTCCCGAATTAGCCGGGACGTCCCGATTATTGGGCCTAATTTATTTGTCCCGTACGGGACCTCTCTTGTCCCGATTATTGAGTGCTACGCTGATCTGACTGATACAACAGCAACACGACACTTGAGAATGACCACGACACCGGTCATCATCCAGTCACGCGCATCCGACCATACAAATAAACTATAAATTGAGAATGAATTATCTAATCTATCTAGATATAAATTATTTATAAATATCCAGCATACTGATGCCCGTAAGTGAGTTCAAATCTTCTGGAATCTAGAGCTGCGCAAGTGCGCATGCGAGACGGAAGATGTGCGCCAGCGCCAAACCATGTATCGCGCCCCCGGCAGAGAGCGACAGACCAGTGTTGCCAACTATTTTCAAAGGAAAGTAGCTAAGGCGTTCCCTAAAAGTCGTTAAATGTCGCTAGATTACGTCATACGTCAATTAGCATATTAATGACCTCATCGCGTCGTACTTGCGTTCTGTCAGCCTAGTGCGTTTTCTCTCTAAATTAATGCTCTATTTAATATAATATAGCCGAATGTCAAATAAAGCTGTTCTCATTTCCTATATTTTTGCTGTCAGACAATAGAACGAGTAGCTATAATATAGTGAATGATTACATGTTTTATAGGCCTATGTGGAACATTATCTGAATTGAGAGAGTTAGGGAACCGGATGAACTAAGCTCTGTGATAGTGAGTGTTACAAGTAATAAGCACAAGAAAAGAAATAAAATTAAAATGGTCAAACTAATTTATTTAAAAATAAAACAAAAGAAAAGCATATAAGTGATAAGTCCGTGGAAAAACACTGCTCATTCGCGTCTGTCAGCGGCCGTCCGCTCCTCTCAGCCACTCACTGAACAGGGGAGACGCAGAGAGAGAGAGTGACGACAGGGAGAAAGCAAGACCTCGCGCTCGCAGGACAGTACTGGCAACATTTGGAGGTTACTGAGGTTTGTCCAAAAAGTCGCTAAAATTGTCGCTAATCGCTTTTTAAAAAAATGTCGCTAAAGGGGTCTGAAAAGTCGCTAAAAATAGCGACAAAGGCGCTAAGTTGGCAACACTGCGACAGACCCCAAGGATTAACCCCAAGGTAGCTAAATTGTGTAAAGCAGACAAGGTTTTTAAGATAATCGAGCAGTAATAATTCCTCCGTAAATAATCTAGCTCTACTATTGGGTCATCTCTGGTTCTCATTGAAAACCATAGATATCACAAACCTCAAAACACCAACTTTTGTATAGTAAAACTGGCGACGTCCTGGCAAGATCCTTGATTAGTTCACTGGGTTTTGTTGCTGGAGAACGACGTTCTTGCCCGCCAGTGTTGCCAGATTGAAAACATCCTAGTATCGTACCAGAAACTCAAAATGATCGTATTTGGAAGAACTGGAGTGTTGACCGGGGGGTGGGGGGTAGCTTTCATGAGGCACACACTCAAGGTCGTATACTATAGAAGCACAATGACCTCTGATTGAAGTGTCACAAAATTCTGAAATGATCGTACATTGTGGAATTGTTTTCATTATTGATCGTAATTCGTACAGAGGTCAAAATTATCATACAAATACGACAATTATCGTACGTCTGGCAACCCTGTTGCCCGCCAGCCAGTACTTGTGACGTCACGTGCAAAGTATGAATTGATCAGGGGCATTTTCACCTATATATGGACCTTTTTTTTAAAAACTTAGAGGTATGTATTACCTTTTATGTCAAATTCTAACATTAAAATTAAATTATATTAGAATAATAACACAATATAATTGTTACCAGTTAAATTAAATTATTAAATCAAAATCCATCTTTGCAGTCCGGTGCAGAGGAGACACAGAAGCAGCATCAGAACTGGCATCAATATATTTACACTCCATTTACAATAGCATAAATAAAGCTATGAGATAGTTTTCTTTAAAATTCAATGGGTTAAATATGAACTGATTTCTAATGTGAAAGTAAAACCGCCAGTAGGTGGCGGCAAGTCACTGTCTTAAGTGAGTTGAGGGAGTCATTCATTCAACCGGTTTTTTCATACGGCTCATGCAGGAAAACTTGTTCATTGAATTGTTCAAATTATTCATTCAAAACGCAGATTTCAGTCAACAAAATCATCGCTGTCTGTTGCATTGAGACGCTACGGTTTCATTTTGAAATTCTCGTCGGCGAAATACAGGGAAAAGTAACAATATTGACAATATTGTTTTATATAACTCACAATGTTCATTTATTGTTCATTTAACTATTATATAAAATAAATATCACATTTGCTATTGTGCATGGGAAAACGGCCCTCTTGCTGATGTGATATTGTAGGCTATGATAACAACATAACATAATATGACAAAAACTCATTTAGGGACCTACCTAACTTTACTGACACATCACGCAGTGAAAGCAAGCATGAGACAAATGCGATGTCAGCTCACAGTGCCTCGTACATAGTTAAAAGTAAAACAATGATTACAATACCATAATAGACAATACATATCGCACACCACTACGCACATAAAGAATGAACTAACAATTGAACTAACATTTACCAGCGTTTCTCTCCTTCTGTTCCGCGTGCAGGAGACAGTGCTGCTGAGAATGTGACGCGAAATGTCACGTGAACAAGCAAATCCACAAAGAACGAATAATAAATTAAAAAGTACGCTAATTATGTAGTTTTAATTTGGAAAACATTTAGATATGTCTAAGTCAAATTCCCATCGAAAATTTAAGACCTTTCATTAGTAAAAAAAATAAGACTTTTTAAGTCTTTTTATGGCCTTAAATAAAAAAAAAATCTAATTTAAGACTTTTAAAGGATCCGCGGGAACCCTGGTAAAAATATGAAAACTTACATGGTAAACGTTCTGCGTGGGTCTTATATGTTTCTCAGAATCACAGCTCGCATGGCATGTTCTTTGATTGTTTACTACTCGCTTTATCACTGCTATAGTAAACTCACACTCACTGAGGCTGCCACTCATCTAGCCTAGGCCTATATATCAACAATGTATCTAAAGGTCAACTACAGTCATATGGCACAGTGAAAAATTTACATATACATTTCATTACGTAACTAGAAAGCATGAGATCAGTGTAACGAGCTTAGATGTTACGAGAAGAGCAGTGCTGGTCTTTAAAAAAAGGGGAAGCTACTTTTCGAAGCACTGATGCCCCCGTTTACACGTTTACAAAGAAAGACGCAGTTATTTCTCTGCAGTTTGGCCTCTCATTTACACGAAAACCCCTTTTTTATCACAGAAAACGATTATTTCTAAAGATTCCTGATGACGCCGGTTATGTATTGCCGTGTCAACTGGGAGAAATGGAGGTTTAGGTTTTCTGACGTCACATTACGTGCCAGAAAATGTTATATAAAAAATGTATGTTAATTCATGATTTGTTAATACTGGAACAAACATTTATTTCAATACACCCTTTTTAAATGAAGTTTTACAATAGAATTTAGTGAAATATGTTCATTTTTTAACAGAAAAGTATGTCAACACACACAAACAAGCTTATTACAATGGGCCTTGTGGCTCGGGGGCAATTGTAACACAGTGTTACAATTGCCCCCGATACTGCAGCCATGACAAAATGCTAGCTAGCCCAACCTGTATTAGCATAGGTTGTTCATGTTCGTTTTTAATCAATAACAGGGATAAAATGTATATAAGTTTAAATTCACAGACATCTAAACTTTAGACAGCGGAAGAAAAATACTGTACATCCAAAAAATAACTTTCATACCTCAAAATCAGTTTGTCGTTAACAACTTCTGCTAAAGTTGAAAATTTCTCGCTTCTTTTCCACAGATAGAGAGAGAATCCTACTGGGCATGTACAGATTAAGTGCCATCACTCTAGCTTGTTTCTGATTGGAGGAATTGAGTGTGTTAAAATCGCCCCCTGTTACAATTGCCCCTGGTCTCCCCTACGTGTTAGAGAAAAAAATAATAAATAACTTCACTGCCATATGGAAGGCCAAGAGCGTCGAAAACGTGAATTTTAACGCATATTTCATGCGTGAAATATGCGTTAAAAATCTGTTTGAACGGGTTGGTGTCATTGACTGCTGAAGACTTAGAGGGGTGTACCTTTCATAGACTAGGCTTCCACCAGTTTACATGCTAGATCAGCTTATTCAGACTATTTATTTAGTCCTTTTTTGTATAACCTATAGAAATCATATATTTAAATTGCAGTTTTATGAGAATTTAGATAAAAATAAAATTGCCTTGTTTTTCTCCACACATGCCTTTTTGTAAATCAACACATTAGTGGACACTCTAGCTTTAACATCAAAGCATTAACATATGTGTGGGGAAATCAGTTACAGTGGAGGTAACCAATCAATGCAGGTTTAATATACAGACCACTGCAATCAATATCTGTCTTTGAAAAACAAAAACAACATGAGCTTTTGTTGTGCTTATTGAAACCTTATTGTTCTGAAATTGGCACTAATCAGACAAACCGTAATTAGGTATACAGGTGATATTATCAATTTAAATGAATTTTAAAAAAAGAATAAATGAAAAATGAATCTTGCACTAATTGAAGACGAGCAATTTGAGACTTTGAAATCCTGCAGTAAAGTGAACTGCAGTAGTCTAAACGTGAGGTGATAAAAGCGTTAAAATGCACGTGTGTTTGGCCCTCTTGGCCTTCCATACACGCTCATTCTGGTCTTGTTAAGGCGTCAGTTGTCGTCGCGCTACTAGTGTGTGTAAAGACGCAGTTTAACCATGTTAAGACGACCAATTTGAACGTGTTTCTTAACTCGCACATTCTGTACGTATTGAAGTGTAATATTTTTAAAAAGCAGACTTACCTTAGATGTACTTACATATTAATCCTTTAGTTTATTGTGGTTTACTGAATACTGTGCTAGAGTAAATTAATGTTACAATGTATATTAAGTAAGTGCTAATTATCCATATTATACAATTATTGTAATTTATCTATATGGGTTATTATTTGTTTTTTATTTAAGTTATAATTTCCAAAAGTATTATAGGCTAACATGCAGCACATATTTATAATACACACACACACACAACTTTATTCACTTTCACATAATAATGTTTTGTAATTTGGAGTTTAGTTGGTTGTATAGTTTGTTTATGCTCTTCTGTCTGTATTGTTTCCAGGAAAAATATCAGTGCTATAATAAAATTACTACATTATATTTGTTAAATGTGTTTTGATATTCATTATATTTGTATTATTAATATTTTATTTATCCATAAACTTCCCATATAGCATGGTGACATTGATACAATGTTGAGTTTTGATCTAAACCATCATTTTGGTTGAGATTGACATTTCAATGTTTAAAGTGTGCTGGATCAGCATTGGAATTTCGATGAAAGCCAACAGCACACGTGGGTGGAGACAGTGACATTGAACTAACAGTGATTTATAGTTGATGAGCACAAGATCATTCAGGCATGTATCTCGGCAGAACACTTGTGGGTGTTTCTCAATCAGTGGGCCGTTCTCAAACCACAATGGGGATTTTCAACCGCTTTACCCGATTTGCTCTAATCCACTGTAGGTTTGGTTTAGGGGTGGGCGGGCCTTCATGATTTTAGCAAGTCTGTTGAAAAATGGTTGAAAAACATTTACCGGTTTGAAAAGGGCCACTGATTGGTAAACGCACATTTTGGTTTTGCGTGCACTTCTCAGTAGTCTAAAGGCCTGTTCACACCGGGACGAATTTCGCGCGCGATATTCGCCGATGTTTAACGCCTCGTGACTAAACAAAGGGCGCCAATGTGAGTGTGCACACTGACGCGGAAAACGCCACGCGGAAAAGCGCAATTTTTTTAAAAACGCCTCAGGATCGTTTTTTTGGTTTGACGCGCCGCGTCAAAAACTATCCGACCAATGAGATTGGCGCTTTTGCTCACGAGTCTGGAGCTTCTGAAGTTACAGTAAAACACAACTTGGGGGCGCTCTAACACAAAACGGTCTTGCTGAGCTTACGGCGAAGAAGATATACGCCAAGTAGCGTCAGAGAATGGCTGTGTCCGAAATCTCCTCTCAAACCACTACTCCCTAACCCCTAGGGGGTAGGGAGTAGAGCACTATATAGTGAGCTACCAGCATAATAGAAACACCACTTTCGGACACAACTCGATCGTCTCTCGGCGCCGTTGATTACGGCATTACTGTCGCACTATTTAAACGCGCCATCATCTGTCAGCTGGTGCCGAGCCAGCTCTGGGCTAAATAGATTTTTTTTTAATAAATACATTACATCATATTGAGCTTATTTCTCCAAAATTGTAAAATTAAAAGTAATTTCTGGCCGTTTCTGTTATAATGCGTTACTCCACACATGATATTAACTTATAAACATAAATAAAATTAATACACATATTTCATATATTTTCATTTTCGCGCCACACCGTTTTCACTTGCCTGTCGACATTAGAAAAAAAACAGATCTACGTTATCAAATATCTTGCTCATAATACTCTTAATAAAACAGATTTTAGACTCTGTGGAGATGCCACTCAATATTTATCTTTTTTGTTTGTTTGTTCTCGTGATTCAGAAGATTTCGCGGATTAGCAAAAGAAACAGGATTTCTAGACAGAAAACGAACATAACTTACATTTGTATGACAAATTCGTATTGTTGTCGCGCTGCTCTCATTGACGTCTACCCGCCTTTTTTACGATCAGCGCAATGCATGATGGTATGTAGGGCTTGGGTTAGTGACCATCGGTTGTACACTACTTTTCAAAATGCATTCTGGGATACATTGAGTGGACTATATAGGATATAATAATCATCACTATACATTCGGACAGCACTACAAAATGGCGAGCTCACTATATAGTCCACTATATAGTGAGTAATGGGAGATTTCGGACACAGCCAATGTCTAATTGAAGAGAATTGGCACTGTCTGGTTACTTCCGGTTTCTGGACTGTCTGCAGTAACACATCTCTGTCCATGCGGGGGCGCTCGCAGGCGAGTGTAGAATGAATGGGAGTCTATGGGGTTTCACCCCCAGAAATCCACTTTTCTCAGGATGTAATTTTTTGTCAAGTAATTTGAAAGTTGCATTCAAAAGGGAGGACTAAGATAATACACTCAGCTGAAAATTGCATTTTTAAGTTCACTTATCTGTTCTAAAAATCCGTTAAAAAATGTGATGACGTCACATAATAGCAGAATGCTAGCGTGTTCCGGCCAACAAAATCCTAACCTGTAAGAAATCGAAAGGACATAAGTACTCGTTCATTCGACTTTTGGCCTATAATCTATATTGAACTTGCGGAATCAACAATAAAATCTACGTTGATTCAACGACAAGCAGGAGAAAGAGATACATTTAGCCGTTTAGCTCCATAGACTCCCATTCATTCTGCACTCGCCCGCGATCACCTCCAGTGGAATTCTAATGGAACTGCAACCAATTTGATACACAATGGGGCTAATAGAGTGCCGAAGTGATGACGTCACTTTGTAGGACAACTCGGAAGCTAGCGGCGCATGGGTTCCCTCGACCGAAAAGCTATGCATTTTCCCCATAGACTTTTGGAAAATCGCAAAAAATAAGATCTGTGTTTAACAAAGAGTTGTGACCCTTACACGTTTTGTCTATCAAGATCATCTTTACAAGTTAATCCAAAATTTATACATTTTGAAGCTTATATAAAGTTTTTAAAAAACACAAGCAGACACAATAAAGTTTAAAAAACCACAAGCAGGTTATAACTGTGTGTTCTATGTCATGGATCAAAACGTGAAAATATTTAGAGGCTTTGTTCACCACAGACCTTATTTCAGGCGATTTAGCAAAAACCCATTCAAAATTCCCATAGACTTTAGAGCGAGGGAACCGGGAGTGCTAAAATGCTAACTCACTTCCGCGTTTTGGCCTACAGAGTGACGTCATCACTTCGGCACTCTGTTGGAAGTGCCAAGGCTCTCCGTTAGACGGGCTCTGGTAGCGTCTACACTGCCGGGAAGAAATAAGACGAGGAAGATGCAAGACAAGATGAATGCAGAGCTGCTGGTCTCGTTGGTGTCGGAACATAAAGAGCTATATGACAAACGCGACAGCGACTACAAAATAGGACTATTTCTGTTTTACATTAAGCGCCATCTAATGTCAGGGAATTAATTTTGCATGTTCACTCGGCTCATCGTCAGCGAAAATCGCTTGGGTGTGAACACAAAAAAACGTGTTGAAAACGCTGGCGAATAACGCGCGCCGATATTCGTACCGGTGTGTACAGGCCTTTAAGCTTCCTCATTAGAGAGAAAACAGGTGCATCATATACAGACCTCTTGTTTGTTGGATCACCTGACATACTTACATGACTTCTCTAGCACAGTTTCAAACAATGGTGCATCTACCTTATTTCTCTTTTCCTTTGTTTTGCATACTTATTTGGGTTTGATTTGTGTTGTTACTCACTGTAATTAGATATATTAAGAAGTTATTAAATTGTTTGAATAAAGCATCTATTTTTCTAAATTCTTAAAAAAATGCATCTTGCTTTAGTAAAGTTTATTAGGAATTTCCTGAATAAAGTTCTTACGTCATTTAACAGATTTCTTAAGGTGCAAGAGACATGCACATGTGCAAGAATGTTAACATAGCCCATGTCTTGTATCCGTCAGTGCTTGCATGCAAAGCACATTGCTCTTTTAGTAGCCTAGTAGTGAAGGCAGATGAAGATGGACAATAAAAAAAAAGAGAAGCACCCTCTCTATAATGCTGACATTGATCATACACTGAGTTGTTGTCGACAGCATAATCACCTGACCTTGGACTTGATGATATCCTGCATCTTATCACTGCTTAATCAGGTAATCATTCATATTCCTGAAATTTGAGAAATAACTGATTTCCATTCAGTTTAGCTTGTTTCCACTGAAACACAATAACAAAAAAACATCTTGTGTTTATTAAGAAAGTGACTGACATGGCTATTTTGTGATATTTAAAGAGATTAGGTTCTACATAAGGTGAATCTGAAGCTTTAAAGAGATAGGTCAGCCTGAAATGAAAATTATGTCATAATGAAAGTTATGTCTGTATGAATGTCTTTCTTCTGCTGCACACAAAAGAAGATAAGAGTGAATAATGTTGGCAACCAGACAGTTGATGTTAGCCATTGACTTCCATGGTATTTTTTTCCTACTATGGAAATCAATGGCCACCGTCAACTTTTTGGTTACCAACAGTCTTTAAAATATCTTATTTTGTGTTCAAAAGAAGAAAGAAACTCATACAGGTTTGGAACAACTTGAGGGTGAGAAAATGATGAAAGAATGTCTGTATGAGTTTCGGGCTGAACTATCTCTTTAAAGAAATTTTCATTGAAAAAACCTATAAGCTCTTTTATTATACAAGATAAACGTGTTATATGGATGCTGTAGTTTTACAGAAAATGAACTGAGATGTAGTGAATGGCTATAGCTCAGAGGTGTTTGTTCCTCTTCATGAAGAGTTTAGCTCCAGCACCTGCCAAGTGTTCATTGCTCTGACCTTGATTAACCGCAGGTGTGTTTAATTAGGGCTGGAGATAAAATCGGACACCCCTGTCATAGTGCTTTCTTTTGATATTGAAGCATTAATAGAAATAAATAAATTAAATAAACAGAATTTATGACACTATAATCGTAGTTAGAATATTTTGTTTTCAGCGACTTTAAAAAAAAAAGTGAATCATATTGTGTTTAGTATATTAACATTCTTGAATGTGACTGTATGACAACTGAATTGACTTGTTCTTGAGTAACATCATGCTTTCTTTTTCAGATTTCAGAGAACCCAAAGGAAAAGAGGCAGAAGTGTAGTCTGATGCTAGACAGATTTTCAAAAGCCTGAACCGTTGGACCACCTGTAGTTATGAAATCAGACTTCTGAAGCCAATTTTATTTTTAAAGGTTGAAATGCTTTTGTCCTATATTTCTCCCCCTCTCTTTAAAAAAAAAAAATCTTTTAATATATTTTTTGTCATTGATTGATTGAATAAAATAAATTGACTCAACTGCTGGAAAGGTGTCATTTATATTTTAAAAGGTTTTCGCCAAATTTTGAAATGGTCAGGAATTTCACTGTAAACCCTAACGCTCAAAATAATTAATTGGTTTGAGTAGGACAAACTTAAATTAAACAAATTAGTTCAGTCAAATTAACTTTTATGAGTATTTAGCACTTTCTTTTTCTTTCAAGTTCACAGAACTGATATATTTTAAGTAAACTGAACTGTTTCATTGTTTTAAGTTTTATGAAATTATTTATTTTAATTTAGACGAACTTAAGTTTAACTGAAACAGCTGGGATGTCTATTTCCCAGCATGCTTTGCCGATGGCACCCGAAAGGGAGAGTGAATGCTAAAATTAAGTTTAATATAATGTGTTTTTTTGTGTAAGATTAATGTTATGTGTGAGATTTAGTAGTGATTAATGTTTTGTTATGCTAATTTAGAAGAATTTCTGTTAATGTAGGCTTTAGGATAGTTACCATCATGGTGACAGTGGTGCATGCAGCTTGATTTGAGAGCAAATAATCCCTTTATATTGCTGCGCTTATACAACAAGTATTTCTGTATAACATACTATTGCTAATATGTTAGCATTTACTATGTTAGCAGATTAGCTTTTTAAAGCTAACTAAGTTTATACTAATAAAAGTGTTTTGAATTCTGCTAACTTATTTGGATTTACAGTGTACTTCATAGATTTAAGTTATATTAACTGAATGGAATTAGTACTATTAACTTTATTTACCCAAGTTATCTTAACAATAAGTTATTGAGTTACTTGGACACAAATCAAATATTTTTTTATGCTTAAATTGTTTGAGTTAATAAACTTAAATGATTTAAGGCAATCGGTTTCCTCAAACGGTTTGAGTTGAACTAACTCATCAGGTTTTACAGTGTTGTTGACGCACCACTGAAGTGTAGTTGAAATATTAATGTTGTTTCAACATTGACTTGGTACATCAGATGGCAACATTGTTTGACATTTCTTTTCAGTTGTGTTTTCAGTGTGTCAACTAAATGTATTTAGAATCAACATCACATTGTAACATTGATCAAACCATATTACCAAAGATTATTTTTTTGTTAATTTCAGTGTTAATTCAACAGCAGTGATTTAGATTCAACATCATAGTGTAACGTTGATTCAACAATATTACCATTGATTATTTTTGTTCATTTCAATATTGAATCAGCATCAGTGGTGTAGAATCAATCATAGTGTAATGTTGATTCAATAGCATTACCATTAATTTTTTGTTCAACATAGTTTCAACATTAACTGAGGGTGCATAAGTGATGTTGATAAAATATCACTTTGTAATGTTGAATCAATACTATTACAATTGATTTTTGGTTGAATTCCCAACATTATTTCAACACATAACTGAGGGTGCAAGAGTGATACTAAAGCAACACCGCTTTGTAACGTTAATTCAATGCAATTAGCGTTGACGCATCAACACTGAGTCAACATTGTATCAATGATTACATGCTATCTGGGTTGTCTTTAGGAAGCCATAAGTTATAGTGGCAAGAATAACTTTGTTAAACCTTTAAACCAGACAGGGTTTATATTAAAACCGGAGTAGGCCTCAATCTCATAATCATTTTTTAAAAACAGAGATTAAGTACAGATTACTAACAAATAGATTTCCAGATTTCTTTTATTTTTATTCCAAAGCTTCTCAGTTCGATCCAATTTTAAGATTTTCTTGGTTCATTCCGGCGACCTCTTACAGTTTTTTAAAAGACACTAAAAGTGGAATTTGAGGCTCACTATGTTGAAGGGGGAATCCACTGCTGCTTTAATGTAGCCTATGTGTAAAGAGTAATTATAATCAAGGTATTAATCAATATTTTCCCTTCTAAATATCAAATGGGTTGAATGACTTCTCTAGGCTTGTTCGATTTTACTTTGTTATAGAAATTACCAGTGTGATTACTGAAATGTTCTTTTTATATTCTCTTATGTCTTTGATATCTGAATGCAGTAACAGTGCTTGCTCATTTAGCCCGACTTCCAGAAATGAAATTAGGACCTTTTTTTTGTGTTTGAGAAAGGCCTTCAACGTACAGCAAAAACATATAGGGGTCATTGAAGCCAATAGTTTAAGGCACCATTTCTTTGTTAAAACCTTACTTTCCAGTTAGACTAAAGTGTAGCTCTCCTTGAGAGAAAGAATGCATTATCTTGATGTATCGCATTACAGGACTCTCCTGTTTATAGTTAGAGCCTGGCCAAATCTAACCTTGGAAAAGCTGTGTGTCGGTGTGTGTGTTAGTCTTCTTGGTTACAGGTTAAGAAACCACAGGCATTATTGTAGATTGACTGAGTTGTTGTTCTGGACAGGCTGGTGCCCAGAAACCCAAATCTGCGACCTGGAAGGTCACGCCGTGCCTAACTTCTGAGTGTCAGCTGCATAATCCATGGAGATATGCTTCCGTCTATCTGTATATGTGTGGAAAATTGTTTATCTATTTCTTAGCCAATGAGAATCATTCAACCTGTAAGCAATGACGTAGCTTAGACCTTGGAAATGCACAACTGCTGTGATCTTTGTAACTGTATGTGGGCGGCCTACGAACTCCTGTGTGAGTCAGTCTTGAAGCTGACTTCTGCTGATGAAACTGCAAGATATCTTCAGTAAAACTTTTCTTTAATTTATTATAATTCTGATTCCGGGTCTTCATTCTTCATATCTGGTTCTGGGTCTTTGACTGTTTTCCCCTAACACCAGAATCATCATTCAAACCATATGGGGAAAGTTTTTAATGTGGGTTTTATCATGTATGACGTTGGAAATAAAAAAAAAAAATATTTGAATGAGTGTGCACTGTGCAGTTTAACTCTTTACTTAAAGAGAGAGATTTACATACATATATACATAATGCCTATTATAAATGTGTATTTTGTGTGTTCACATAGACTGTAAAAAAAAAGAAGAAAAAAAAGAAGTTCACATATTTCCAATATCTACAGTAATGTTGCCCCAGAAACCATGTGGAGTATGTTTTAATGCAAGGAGTAAACAGGGTTTTACCAGAAGAGGCCATCCCACGCAAGCTAAAGACAGGCAACAAAAGAAAATTAATTTTGAAAGTGAGTAGAGAAGACTAGTTGCAGCTAAACCTACACGTGGTTAGCTAAGTTTGAGCCAGAATGAACATCAACCTGACTGTCAAGAAATTTGTGTCTCTCGAAATAAATTATAGACCCATCCATTCATATACAATATCTACCTTGATATCTACCTACCCTAGCTTTATCTAGTTAATCGTTTATAAATAATAAAAGTTGCAACATTGCTAAACATTGCTCTGAACAACCAGCTGGATGTCAACCAATCTGGCTTCAAGAAAGGACATTCAACTGAGACTGCATTGCTGTCAGTCACGGAAGCCCTGCGGATCGCAAAAGCTGCTTCCAAATCATCAGTTCTCATTCTACTGGACCTGTCTGCTGCTTTCGACACAGTGAATCATCAGATCCTCTTGTCCGCCCTCTCATCCCTGGGCATCACTGGAACCTCCCTCAACTGGTTTGAGTCCTATCTCACAGGTAGGTCCTTCAAGGTCGCATGGAGAGGTGAGGTATCCAAAGCACATCAGCTGACCACAGGGGTTCCCCAGGGTTCAGTTCTTGGACCGCTCCTCTTCTCCATCTACACCACATCACTGGGACCCATCATACAGGCACATGGTTTCTCTTACCATTGCTATGCTGATGACACCCAACTCTACCTCTCATTTCAACCAGATGATCCCACAGTAGCTGTACGGATCTCAAGCTGTCTGGCGGACATCTCGGCGTGGATGAAGGAACATCACCTGCAGCTCAACCTGGCAAAGACTGAGCTTCTCGTCCTCCCTGCCAATCCGTCTCTACAGCACGACCTCACTATCCAGCTAGATTCATCCTCAATCACCCCATCAAGGTCGGTCAGAAATCTTGGAGTAATCTTTGATGATCAGCTGACCTTCACTGACCACATTACAAAGACAACTCGATCATGCAGGTTTGCTATGCACAACATCAGGAAGATCAGACCTTTCCTAACTGAGCATGCAACACAACTTCTCGTCCAGGCCCTGGTCATTTCTAGGCTTGATTACTGCAATGCTCTTCTGGCTGGACTTCCATCATGTGCAACTAAACCTCTACAAATGATCCAGAATGCTGCAGCTCGTCTCGTCTTCAACGAGCCCAAAAGGGCCCACGTCACTCCTCTGTTCATCTCTCTGCACTGGCTACCACTCTCTGCTCGCATCAAGTTCAAGGCTTTGACGCTTGCTTACAGATTGACCACAGGTTCAGCCCCCTCCTACTTCCACTCACTACTACAAGTGTACATCCCTACCAGAAGCCTACGATCGGTCAATGAGCGACGGCTCGTGGTACCATCACAGCGGGGCACAAAATCACTCTCCAGGACATTCTCATTCACGGTTCCATGCTGGTGGAATGATCTCCCCACCGTCATCCGGAATGCAGAATCCCTGACAGCATTCAAAAGGCAACTGAAAACTCATCTCTTCCGGGAGCACTTAACATAAAAAAAATAAAAAAAAATAAAAAAAAAATAAAAAAAAAACCTTTCCTTTAAATCCTCGCTTGCCTGGCTTATGCTACTCCGAGCAATGCCTGAACTTTGTATTTTGAACACTTCTTGCGTTGTTTTTGCCTCTTCACGATGACTCGCTTGGTTTAGTCCTCAATTGTAAGTCGCTTTGGATAAAAGCGTCTGCTAAATGACTAAATGTAAATGTAAATGTAAACAACAATAACTTGTCAGGGTTTGGCCCTGGCAGCTTTGTCTGTGTTGTCTTTGTTTTATGTCTCTATGTTTGTGTTGTGCTTGAACATATGGTTTTGTTTGTGTTAGCCATGTGCTCCTCTGTTCCTGCCTCCTTGTTTCCCTGTACCACGCAGATCAAGGCTTCGTGAAGCAATGAAACAGTTGAAGCATAAGTGCCATATCATTTCGAGGCTTCGAATCAATCCGACACCCGTCTCCACGGGGACACCTAGAGGTCAGTTGCAGGTGTTGATCTGAAACAACCTTGACAATGAACCATTAGAAAAATGTTTTTTTTTTTTTTTATTATTGTATTTTTCTAATATGTGAAGCTTGTAACCTGTAGGCTCTTAACAGTGCATAATGTTATTTTGGTCATGAAAAAATAATATTAATTAAAGAAATCAAGCCACAATGTCTCACTTTCTTATAGATTTTTATTCAAAAATATTCATTTCTCTGCTGTGAAAGGACTTAGCCTACTTCTTTTTTTACAGATAATTTCTCCAGCCTTTGAAAAAATCCTCTCACAAGGGACACTTGTTGCTGGCATGCAAAGATATTTTTTAGCAAGGACATAAAAATGAGGAAATATTACTGCTCTCTCTTTCCAGTAAGTTAGTGGATCATGAGTTCTGGGCAAATACGCATCATTGATGTATTTTTTCACTTCCACTGTGGCATCAGCTGTAGCATTGTGTATCATCTGGGTTTCACGGATACGATTATCAAAATGTTCCCATAAACTGTCCTGTGTTTCTACTGGTGTTGATGATGATGATGATGGGCCTGATGTTGACATTTGTGGCAACTAACAGCAATTAGTTACAAATCCTAAACTGACGGCATATATGAAGTATAACTTCCATGAATCAGATTACATAACATAAGATAGACTGAAACTGAAACTGCTCACCAGGAGTTGTGTTTGAACGCATCAGTGAAGCACTCTCCAGTGTGATGTGCTTTTCAGCGTCCTGGGCTTTGGCAGCATTTTCCAAATGCCAAATTTTTGAACCTTGGGTCCAGATGTACGGCATCTCTTCTGTGGAGCCTCCATTTATCTTCTGTGGAGCCTCCATCTATCTATCTATCTATGTATCTATCTATCTATCTATCTATCTATCTATCTATCTATCTATCTATCTAATGTAGCCTACCTATCTATATCTATCTGTCTATATATATTTATATCTATGCATATATTAATGTGTCACTATATGTACTCTGTCTGTCTCTCAGTCAATGTGTAAATTTAAATGGAAGCTTAAATATAACTAAACAAATCGCACTATAAATGTCACTATATATCACCAAAAATCCGCTATCTCAAAACCAAACTCCTCTCACAAAAACCCACGATGTGAAACTGCGTTGACTTCACTTTAATACTGTGCGATTGTGTGATCTGTTCCCGACCCTGTCAATCAAACCCTGATTCGGCGGACCATGCCACCTGGTGAAACACTCAGAAGCTTCATTTAGCCGTAGTCACGTGACGTGAGTGTTTTGAATCACGCTTCGAATCAGTGTTTCGAATCATCTGCGCTTCGGGATCTCGCAAAGCTTCGGAACGTCTGTTTCGCGTCAGCCATCCCTAGCCATCGATCCTGTCTTGTCTTCTGTGTCACTAGTTCCGGTCCTGCTAGCACAGCGTCCCTGACTGCGTACACTCTTGGTTTTGGAGGAAGCCTGGTGCTGTGCCTAAGATCCCTGAGTGCCTTGCTGGAGTACTTGGAAGTTCCTGTCTGGCTACTGCTAGTATTCTCAGGTCTCATTCTGCTCTGCCATTACTACTCTCCAGCTTCCAGTCATCTTGCTAGTTACAACTGCTGCTTGGCTAGTTTCTACGGCTGTCATTGTGTCTCATCCCTGCCTATTGTCTGGACTGTTCACCTCTCCCACCACATCCTGTCATCTGTCTACTGTTTGTCAATAAACCTGTTAACACTCGTTCTGCATTTGAGTCCTCCTTCATAGACCCGTGACATAACTTTAGCAGATTATTTAACATACCTCAATTGACATGACAGAAGATCTGAGTTTTTTTAAAACACCGACATTAAAAAGGAAAAGAAAAAAAATGGCTTGTAAAAAAGCTACTGGAACGGCTGGTGGTGATGCAAGGGAGGTCGAGTATTGTTGTTGGGGAGTCTGCTGTGGATAGTGATTGTGAATCTTCACACCCGGTGGGCTCAGCTTCACTGAAGCGATCTGTCCGCAGCGCTTACACATCGGACAAAATTAAAACGTTTCTTCAGACAACGAAAGGCATGAAAGGTGTAAATGTAGAGGATTACTTCCCAGATTGTGAGATGTTTCTAGATTCAACCAGGGCTTTAATGAAGGAAGGTGGAGCTTTCACTGAACAAGAAGTCTTCAGGCTGTCCAAATTGGGCCATTGAGTTTCTTTCTTCTGATGAACACAAAGGAACATATTCTGAAGAACGATTGGAACCACACAGTTGTTTGGCACCATTGACTTCCATAGTAGAAAAAAAAATACTATGGAAGTCAATGGTGCCAAAGTTCCAATCGTTCTTCAGAATATGTTCCTTTGTGTTCATCAGAAGAAAGAAACTCATACAGGTTTGCAACAACTTGAGGGCGAGTAAATGATGAGAGAATTTTCATTTTTGGGTGGAGTATCCCTTTAAGGCTTCTTTGCTACAAGACAATTTTTTAAAGGATGTTTTTAATTATTTTTGGAAACAGTTCAGTTCCAGGAAAAAAATATTTTTCTTCCCTACAACAATGGTGGGATCATGGGAAAAAAGATACAGCAACTGTGTCTTCAGTACACTCTCAACATATCCAAGGACGTTTCTCAATCAATGAAAACCTTAGAGATTGAAATAGTGGAACTTCAGAATTTGGTAGAGTCCACGGGAAATCGAGGACATATTGAGCTCCTCAAAGTTAAAAGAGGGACTCTGGATAACCTGTTAGGCATCAGAGCACAGGGAGCATTGATCCGCTCACGTTTTCAGAGTGCAGTAGAGATGGATGGCCCAACTAAATTCTTCTTCGGTTTGGAGAAAAAGAATGGTCAAAGCAGAATTATACATTCTTTATACTCATTGGAGGGTATAGAAGTGGTGGAGCCTAAGGAAATCAGAAAAAGAGCTGTATTGTTTTATTCTGAGCTTTATAAAAGTGAACATACAGAGCAAGATGAGCTGGCCAGCTTTTTTTATATGGGTTTGCCTAAAGTTCCAGATGAGACCAATTCTTGGCTTGAGAGGCCGCTTTCCGCAGCTGAACTGCACGTTGCTCTGCGGAGCATGGATTGCGGTAAGGCCCCGGGAATTGATGGTCAACCAATTGAGTTTTATAAAACGTTTTGGTCAGTGCTGGGGGGTGATTTGCTGTGATTTGCAACCGGAGGGTTGCTACCTTTGAGCTGCAGGAGGGCAGTCATTACAGTCATTACCCTGTTACCTAAAAAAAGGTGTTTTAAAAGAAATAAGGAACTGGCGCCCTGTTTCACTTTTGTGCTCTGATTTAAAGCTCTTTTCTAAAGCTTTGGCCATTAGGTTAATGGAGTTAGTTGGGCAGGTTATTCATCGTGATCAAACTCCCTCTCTCTGTGCCTAACATGTCTATTTTTGATAATGTTTATCAAAATGGGGATATTTTGGACATCTAGGCTATTGGATATAGACACTGGTCTCATTTCTCTAGATGGCCGGGGTAGAGCACAGCTCTGGCGTACGCTAGAGGAGTTCGGGTTCAGCTCTGGTTTTATCGGCACGATTAGGGTTATGTACCGGGATGTTGAGAGTGTACTGAAAATAAATGGTGGTCTTAGTGCTCCTTTTAAAATTAACAGAGGTATTAGACAAGGCTGTGCACTTTCGGGAATGTTGTATGCTCTTGCCATTGAACCTTTATTGGTTAAGATCAGAGAAAGCATTACCATACCTTGCTCTGGAGTCAATTTTAAGTTGTCTGCATATGCAGATGATATTATTGTTTTGGTTAAAGGGCAAAATGATGTTGATCTTCTTAAAGACATTTTTGACAAATTTGGTCTAATTTCCTCTGCCAAAGTTAACTGGTCCAAAGGTGAAGCCATAGTAAGTGGTAAATGGTCCCATGGTCTTCCTAAACTACCAGGTGGTTTGTCCTGGAAAAGAGATGGGTTAAAATATTTAGGAGTGTATGTTGGCAACGATTCAATGTTGGGTAAAAATTGGGAAGGAGTTTTACAAAAATTAAAGGGGCGATTGGAAAAATGGAAATGGCTTTTGCCAAAAATGTCTTTTAGAGGGAGGGTTATAATAATTAATAACCTGGTGGCTTCAGTTTTGTGGCATCGTTTGGCCTGCATTGATCCCACAAATGGACTTTTGAGTAAAATTCAAGCCAGTATGGTGGATTTTTTTTGGAGCACTTTTCATTGGATACCGCAGAGCATACTTTTTCTACCCAGAGATGAAGGAGGACAAGGACTTATCCATTTGCCCAGCAGGGGGGCAGCCTTTCGACTTATGTTTATTCAAAGGTACCTCACAGGACCTAAGGATCTAGTCTGGAGAAAATTACATTTTATAATGGGAAACTGGTTCCTAATAATACAGAACCTTTTCCAAGTATTTATTTTAGTCCAAATCTCAAAGGACTGTCTGGACCTTTTCTGAACCTGAGGGGGCTAGAAGGGTTAAGTTTGCATTATGTTCAGAGTAAAGTTTTGTATAAATGTCTTGTAAAAGTTTTAAATAAAGCAATTTTAAAAGAATGCAGTGATACAGGAGAGAGAAATTGGGAATAGGTGATTAAAATAAACCTGTTTGGAGAGTTTTATACAAACCACCAATTGAAAAACACAGGTGATATTCAATGCAGAGTTGTACACGGCACAGTTTCTGTAAATGCTTTTGTGAGTTTAATTAATCCCAATAAATCAAGTGATTGTCTTTTTTGTAAAATGAGGGAGACAATTGTTCATTGTTTTTTAGAATGTTCTAGACTGCATGATATGTTTTGTTTGCTTGATGTACTTTCCGGGAATTTTGGGGAGATTTTCTTCTTCTAAGATTTGGATTCTTGGACCCAAATGTGTGGCGCAGAGAACAAAAAGTCAATTGTTAAATTTTTTAATTGGGCAAGCCAAACTTTCTGTTTACATAAACAGAAAAAACAAAATAGAAGGTAGAGAAGGACAACGTGTGGTTCTTGTGTTTAAAAATATGGTAAAAGCAAGGTATTGCTCAAGGTATTCTCAGTATTGGCAAGAACTGTGGGTGGGAGTGAATGAATGATGATGTTTTCCACCGTCAATTCCCACAGTTGTGGTGTTAAGGAAAACACCCAAATCACCTATCGCTTACCGGACGCTGCGTCAAAACTAGCTCTCCTTGAGTGGGGGAAATCCAGAGCTCAATTTCCGAGAATGGGAACAATTACCTTCTTCATGTAGGCCCAGTAAACCCAGATCTATGTGTAATTAAACTTTTTTGTGGTGACTAATTATTCTTTCATGTTTTGCTCAAAACCACATTCATTACTAAATCAAATAAGCTGTTTGTTATATTCAGCTTAAGTATGCAGTGCACTGATCATGTTAAGCAGAAATAACTTGGGATGTCAAGTTTATGTGGGGCGGGGTCATTTGAAATTCTCCCCGTGAGTGCCGAGTGAACTGCCCGCTTGTGGCTGTGAAGGCTGTTGGTTTTTGAAAGAAACATTGCTTCAAGTCGAATGATGAGTGTTTAAACAAAGTGTTTGTAAGTAACGTTAGCTTTCCTGGAAAATTTACCGACCAAATGAGTTGTCCGGCGACAACAAGTTAGCATAGTGCTAACGTGTCTGTTGACAGTTTACAATGTTAGCACGTGTCTGTATGCTTGTGACTGAGGCTAGCTTATCTCTGTTGAATATAACATGATAATTCGAAATGGTGTTTGTTAAAGTTGTACATTAGTGATGTGTTGCTCATATTGCGGTAACTTAGAGAACTTTTCAGTGGACAAGGTCATAGTTTTAGTAGTAGTACTAAAGTTAGTAAGGGGTTGGTTGTGGATTTGTGTGGGCTAAATATAAATTCCAACTGAGTTGTGCTAAAGGTTCTCTTACGAGAGGTTCTCTCGTATTGCGTAAGCTAGCTTACGCAATACTCGTTCCCTCTTCTAGAGAGAACCGAGGTTACGTTAGGTAACCGATTCGTTTTCTTTTTTTCTTCTATTTTACAGGTTCTTGTTAAGATGTAGTGGAAGTGTACGGTACACAGTTGTTCACAAGGATGTCACAGATATTATTGAGTGCTGTGTCATATTCCTTCATTAAACAAGTTGGAATTGTTACCAAGCAGTTTTAATACCTGTGTTTGGTTATTGCTGCAATAACACATTGGAGTCTAATGTTTTATCAAAATAAATTGCATTAAAACATTGTTTAATTTCTTCCCTTCCAGTTTGTTCAAACAAATGGTAAATGGACTGCATTTATATAGCGCTTTCACAGACCCAATGGCCACCAAAGCGCTTTACACATTGCCTCACTTTCACCCATTCACTCACTCATTCATACACCGACGGGTAAACTGATATATTCAGTAACTGATACGGGTGAACAAATATATATAAATACAATAATCTAATAGTCAAAATATAATAAAGGACAAAAAACATTTATTTATATGAACAAATTATTTTAAGTTGTAATAAGTAATGTTTTGCTTTATATTTGTTATATATTTCTTTGCATGTTTAACTTAAAATACTTAGTTTAGACAACATGACTAATGGATAAAAATTATGTTCACTAATGATTTTGAGTAATGACTATAAAGCAAACTTGATTTGTCTACTGCATCGAATTAAAACCTAACCCAATAAGTTTTACCTTGTGTAAAAACTTAAATGGATTAAGGCAATGGGTTTCCAGGCGAATTTCTAGTAAAGTCAACTAATTTGGGATAAGAATCTACCTATATTTTTTAAGTAATGCAATAAAACTTAAATATTGTAATTATCTCTCTCTCTCTCTCTCTCTCTCTCTCTCTCTCTCTCTCTCTCTCTCTCTCTCTCTCTCTCTCTCTCTCTCTCTCTCTCTCTCTCTCTCTCTCTCTCTCTCTCTCTCTCTCTCTCTCTCTCTCTCTCGGTCTGTGATGATACTGTGGCATTGACGGGGTGTGGCTTTCTTGTACCTCGAAAGGTCAAGGGTTTGATTTTCAGCATTGGCAAGAACTGTGGGTGGGAACCGTCAATTCCCACAGTTGTGGTGTTAAGGAAAACACCCAAATCACCTATCGCTTACCGGACGCTGCGTCAAAACTAGCTCTCCTTGAGTGGGGGAAATCCAGAGCTCAATTTCTGAGAATGGGAACAATTACCTTCTTCGGGTAGGCCAGCACCAGTTAGTAGAATCTACTTTTATTTTATGCTTAGTTGAAGCGTAACTCTATGTATAAACTAAATATTTACGGAAGTCTCCTATCAGGGGCCTATACCATGAAGCCGGTTTAGATGGCTAGCCAGATTTGTTTCAGTTTAGTTTGCAAACCGAACTTGGATCAATCAATCTGTAAGTAAAGTTCACTTAAAGGTCACTACATATCAAAGGATTTTTAAAGACAAAATCGCCTGGCTTTTAGTATTCGGCTTTCGAATAATACATTTGTATGTAATATATTATTTATGTAATTAATCGATCACACATCAATTATTATTGCACACAGTTTAAATGAATAAATAGATAAAGGTAATAAAAATACGCTTTTAAATTTGTTTTTATTTTTCAATCTCGTAATATTCTGCAGAAGAGAATCGCACGAGAAATGAAACTTCTTTCTTCCGTAGAATAATATTATAGTTTGTGTGGTGTGGGCGTGGTTTTCAGATTGTGACCTTATGATTGTGACGCGTATAAAGTGTTCAGATTATGACGTGTGTCGCTCTGTTTCTAGACGTGTTTCCACCGCAGGAACTTTCCTCAATCAGGAACTAGGGAGTTTGTACTGGTAATCAGTGTGTTTTCACTGCAGGAACCAGGGTCTAAATGCAGTTCCAGGGTAAATATTTCCCCTCCGAAAGTCCCTGGTAGGGGAAAACCTGGATGAAACTATCAAAACAATTTTCCCAGAGCCCTGACTACGTGAGCATTTCAAGCTATGGCAACACTTTCAGCCAATCACTGAGCTGCCAAATATCACGTGACTTCCTCATTGTTTCCCGTGGAAAGCAGTTTTCGAGCAGGGTAAGTAAATTACTGAAAGCTGTAGCCTACTTTTTTCCTAATTACGAATTGTATTTTTTTCTTTCATGCGTCACAGTAAAGATCAATCTACAGATTATTTAGTGCTGAAACGCATCTTAAAGTTTGCCTTGTCAGAGTTTTTCAGTATACAATTAAATCGGGTTTAAATGTCAGGACGAACAAAGACTTGTTACTTTTGTCCCGTTGTTAATGTGGTAACTTTCTCTGTGTTGCAGCATTTATTAAAACATGTTTATGTCATATTATACCCACATAATATGCCAAGAGTGAAGGGTCAGAAAGACAGACAGAGGTCTGATTCAGCCAGACATTTATGAGAGGGCATTTCTGGACATATCTGTCAGAAACATGAGTCCTATGGAGAATATTAGACTGAGATTTGTTATTCTTTAAATAGATTTTTCATTTTTATCCTAATTTTTATTTTTATTGACATTTAATTTTTCCACTGTCTGTAAAGCTGCTGTAACATGTAAAAACCCCAGTGCAGGATCTTATTTTATCCTAATCATGTCTTTTTTCAACAACCTGCATACAGTTCTTGCCCGCTACCTTTTTAAAAGCAAAGGACATTTGGAACGTGGATGAAACGGGTAAAGTTTAAAATTCATTAAAGCTAAAAAAAAGTTACAATGATTCAGTGGTTTAAAATGCTTGGGACAAATCTATTATTATATCAAATTTAATAAACTGTAGACTTTGATAATAAATATATACTGTAGCAGCTTATACAGATAAATACAGATTATAAAACTATGAGGTGAAAAAATAAGTAGTTATATAAAAACGCTACACATGCACACATACACCTAGCAATAATAAAAACATACAAATTAACAAAAATTATTAATACAGATATAGAGATAATAAAACAATAATGTAAACAAATAAGTAACTATATACAAACACTAAAAATACACACACATCTAGGTATTAGTGTTGTCAAAAGTACCGACTTCGCTACCACGTCGATACTGGCATTTTATAAATGTGCCGCTTTGAGCGCTGTTGAGCAGAATCATAAACACCTCTGATTGGCCATAGTGTTCACGAGTTTATCGGATATGTCTCTGATTGTCTACAATGATCAACGCACGGGAGTGTTTGAAAGTGTTTTGAAACCAGGAGTGTTAGAGTTCGCTGAACGCACACGAAACGCCAGCACCCGCCATTTTTAAAAAGATTACAGATTATAGCCTATATATTTACTAACTAACTCTTAACTCTACGAACATGGAAAACAGTGATAAAAGCGCCTCTTTAACCTTTATGTTGAGGATAAAAAATCCAACGCAACTTTTGAGGGGACCAAGAGAAACATGATTATGTGTTTCTGCTCAGCGACACTGAACACCAACCACACGGCACGCGCTAATACCTTTTCATTACTGTCTTTCCGTGTATAAGAGTTCTATCTAAAAGGGTATCAGACAGGACTGTTAGACAGATGGCAAACTAATGAACACGGAGAATGTGAGCATTGTGTTTTAAAGCTCAGGCGTTCTCAGTGACGTCAAAATAAGTCACAACAACAAGCGCGGCTTACGTCACATCAGAGTTCCCACTGGCGGTGCGAATGCAACCAGGAAAAACGTTCCCAGGGGAACCATTAGTTCTCGGGGAGCCGCCCTGGTGGCTCGTTCCTATAACTAAGCTCCTATAACTATCCGGTGTAAAAGCCCCTAATGATGATGGTGATGTTAAACTTTATTAATTCCCAAGGAAATTTACATGTCACAGCAGCACAACAACAAAATAACAAACAAAACTTTAACAACATTTACACCTGCAACAAGACTTATTCTACAGTATCAATTTTGCAAAGCATTATAATTATATACTCTCTCTCTCTCTCTCTCTCTCTCTCTCTCTCTCTCTCTCTCTCTCTATATATATATATATATATATATATATATATATATATATATATATATGTATGTTTATCATCTTGTATAACGCTGGTTGTACAATCTAATTGCGGTTGGAAAAAGACTTCCTAAAACGCTCCTTGTAACAGCGAGGATGAATTAATCTTGAGCTGTGAGTACTCACAAGAGCTTGAACAGTTTCATTAAGGGGATGACAATCATAATTCATCATAAAAACAATTTCCCAATCATTCTCTCCTGCACTATCTCCTCTAGCGTGGGTAACACTATCCCCACTACAGAACCTGCCTCCTTTATAAGTTTAACTTATTCTTCTCCTTTTCCAACAGTCCCCCTCCCCATCATGTGATGGAGTACAAGATCACAGATGAACTACAGAGTCCTAGAAGGTATTCATTTGTAGATCACAAACCCCAGAGGATCTCAGTCGCCTTAACAAATAAATACGACTTTGACCCTTCTTATAGACTTGCATCGTATGTATTGTCAGACCAGTTGAGCTTGTTGTTCAAATATACACCCAGATACTTGTAAGTTGTTGGTTACCATTACCCTCACTCTTAATGCACAAGGCAATTGCATTCCCCCGTACTTCATCTTTCCCAGGAAGAAGTTCAAGGACCACTTCGTTATGAATGGTCCCATCGGCTCTACTGGTTCTGCAGACTCTAGCCCTGTTCTCGGACTGGATTAGTTTTATGAAGAGTAGATGGAGTAATGTAATTTTACCACAGGACGTCTGTAATAATAATGGCAAATTCGCACGGGATAAGACATCTCAGTAAAACCAGCAGAAGTGGGAGAGTAACTCGATTTACACATCGCCGTCACTCCTGTCATCATGTGCGCATTACATTTCTTCCTCATATCATGTGTACAAACACATATAACCTATATATATAAAACAGTTAGGTGCGGTCGAACGACGTTTTAATTAAATTTAGATTGTATATGTTGGAAATAGGGACTTATTCTAAATTTCTAAAAAGTGTGTTCGGGCTTCTTTTTGATCTGAATGGTGTGTGGAAACACTTGAGTTTTGCCACAGATTTGTCCCAGCGTCTAGAACGCAACTGAATGCTTTTTCAACCGCCTTTCAAACTACTTTTAAACAGGAAATGACGGATCATTTACGTACATATTGACAGCGGGTCTATTCGCACGGGGCTAGTATCACCTGAGGTCATTTTTCTGGACCTTTTAACAGAAGGTAAAAGTCGCCATAATCTTTACTAACATTGTAATAATTACTGTATCTCACCTCTCCATGTTAAACTAGTCCCGTCTGTAGGGATTTTCTTGCCTTTCTCCACCGTTTTGCCAGACACACTGTTTGGTTTTTGTTTTGTCTTGAGTAGTTTCTTTATTCATGCTGACAGAGGATGAGCAATAACTGTTTGAAACTTTACACAAATGTTGACAACTCAATGTTTTCGCACACTGAATGTTGCAGGTCGCCGGCGATTCCCTCCGGTGAGAGAGGTCTGGAGGAGGATCCAGGAGAATACTGGAAACACTGTGTAGGAAATTAACATTACATAGAATTATGTGAAGAAAGTTGGATTGTGTGGATTGGAAACCAAACTGGGTTGAGAAATATAGATGGTTGTCCATGTTTACAGTAGCTGTTTTTGTATATAAACTGCTTTACTTGGAAAATTTCTTGACATTACAGGTTTGCTAACTAAGCATATCTGATGCTAACCACATCTAAGAGGAACTATTTGGAAAAGCATGCTTTATGATGCCATTTCCCGTAAATGTTATCGCAACCAAAAACCAGAGATAGAAAAGCTATAAAGGAAATGAAAACAGCATTGTGGTTCG
Organism: Tiaroga cobitis; assembly: GCA_030578255.1. NCBI lineage: Eukaryota > Metazoa > Chordata > Actinopteri > Cypriniformes > Leuciscidae > Tiaroga > Tiaroga cobitis. Next base: position 42,961,240 of record CM060609.1, on the reverse strand, counting down.
AGTCTGTGAACTATTTGCAACTGTTGAGACAAAATGGAAAAATTAATTTTCTTCTGTGTAATTTGGATTGTAAATACGCAAACCTCTTCCAGTGGTAAATAATCAAACTTTAATACATTTCATAATGTAATTATTTTAAACCTATATAGTAATTACTATAAACATCTCTCCAGATTTGTCAGTAGGAGGATCTTCTCTTCTGAGAGTTCGGACGGGAGAAAACATCACTCTGAACTGCAGCATGAGGAACAGATATGAAGTCGCCTGGTATCTTCTCAGATCTGAAGAACTCGTTCTGCTGATTTCTGCAGAGAAGGACAAAACCGGGAGAAGACTCCTGAACACTTACAATCAGAACCAAACTCGTATGAAAATGACAGCAGACAGTTGGGTCACCAGAGTCTCTTTAACTATTACTGGAGTAACAGAATCAGATTCAGGCCTTTATTTCTATGGAATAAAGTCTGACGCTCCAGAGATGTTCTTCGACAAACCCATCAGACTGGAGATTGAAGGTACCAGATTTCAGTTTTTCTTATCATATCTTCACAAACTTGTCAATGTTGGAGTGAGGGGGTAAGATGAGCCACTCAAGGTTTGGGATATAGCTATTTGTTATTGAAAGCAGCACATGGTTAGATGTAGTTTATATCCAAAATACATACATACATGATGTTATAGTTTTGAAGTGCTGGAAAAACGTGTAGCACTTGTAAGCGTTTGACTATTTCTGTCACAATACCATAGTTACTGTTAGTTAGTGTTACTACATTAAATCAGGGGCGTAGCCACCATTTCAAAAGTGAGGGGGACAGAATGTCAAGTGTAATACCAGTTTTTTTTCTTCAGACTTTTGTTGAGGTTTTTGCTTAATTAGCTAATATGCTATTTATATTTAATGCAATAAAACAGAAAGAAATTTGTCCAGTTCTTTATATTGCACATGCAGGGTTTTTCCTGGCTTAAAATGAGGCGGAGGTGGTAAAATCGTGATCATGTATTTTAATAAAATACTAAATAAAATGTGTATTTTTCGTAGACCATCATATAGTCTGCTGTGGCACAGTATTTTTGTAGGTGGATCTCAGTACCACTAGGGGGGTCCGGGGGCATGCCCCCCAGTGAGAAAATTTTGTACATTACATTTACATAAAGATAAATTCATTCATCTGGTGCACTTTGAGTCCCCCGAATCCACTCTTAAAAATAAATAATCCAACCGCCCAAACATATGATATTCTCTGATTTAGATATCTGATCATCGCATTACAATTATTCAAATTATCAGTGTTAAGCATGATCATATGGTTAAATATCACACTGAAGCTGATTTAAAAATAACATTTACTTGTAATTTTGCCAAAAAAAGAACTTTAATTTTATTTTCTTACTAGCCTAAACACAGTCTGTCTTACTAAACTAAAACTTTCCAAATGAAAACCTTCAAACTTCAAGCTTTTAAAGCTACTTCAAACTTTCTAGTTAGGCTTTTTCAAGAGAACTTAAAGTTTGTCTACAAACTTTATCTAATTGTAAAGTGTTACCAAATTATGATAAACATCATGTACACGTTACACCGCTGCCTGATTCAAGCAGATCGCGGCTGTTAATGCATGAAAATACAAATTCAGCATTAACATTTAGCATGTGTATTCTAATTTGAAGGGCTTTGATAACATATCTGTGAAAATAAAATGCATTACGAGTAAAATAGATTGAAAATATTGCATGTTTGTTCGGGTAGTGAATTTACAACAAAACCTGTTAATTATTCAACAAGAGAAATAGGCGGATCTTGAGTTATTCATCATTGTGCAACACAATTCGGATACTACATGACAACTTACTTACAGTGCTTGACTTTTTCCTGAAAAAGGAGTGAAGAGTTTTGTGCCATTTTGAACTCTATGAAACTGATGGATTCGGCGCGGGCACGCGCATGGGCGTGTCGTAGGTTAATGCACGAGTGACTGATTACCATGGAAACGTGAAAGTCACGGATGTAGATAGACTATCCTTGACTCTTTGGATTTTAAATCTCGATGTAGGGTTTACACACCCGCGAAAACCTCAGCTTGTCGTAGACACACTTGCCCTATGAAAAAGTGCGGGGGACGAATTTACATTGTATAAAAAGTGGGGGGGGGACACGTCCCCCCCGTCCCCCGCGTAATCTACGCCTATGCATTAAATCCATAGTGAATGTTGCTGATTTGTGGACTTAAATCCTTCAGTAACTTAGTTCATTCATTGCACAATGTTTCTCTGGGTTTCCACATCAGCGCTGTTTGATCTGATATCTATGGTTTATAACAGAAAACTGCGCCAAATCTGAATGTTTCTCATTGGATCTCACAGCGAGTTTTTTAATTCTGTGGTGAAAGTCTGGAAACCTGCTACCATACGACTATCTTGAACTCATTTAATACTCGTTTAAAAGTTACAAAGCTCTTTTCAAAGTCAATATCATACTAGAAAATAAAGGATTCTACATTGTGTTTATTTGACAAGATTCAGCTAAAACATATATCTGAAAGGACTTCAGGTGATATCATTAGCCCGAATATGTTTTTGCTTGTTAACTAACGTCATTGTCGAACCTTACTTATGCCTTAGCGGTAGAAAATGTTGGGAAATCATTGAACTTCACGTTACCCTAAAAGTACTGATAGGCTGTCTACAAGAAAACAAAACAATCACGTTTTGACGAAGAAAAAGCTGCTACATAATAAAAACTTTCGACGACCTTGATAGAAATGTAGTGGAGTTAAAAGTACGACATTTGCCTAAGTTAAGGTCATAACATAAGTTTCCAGGAAAAATAATACTCAAGTAAAGTACTGATACACTGTGTACTCAAGTACAGACCTCAAGTAAATGTACTTTGTTATTGTCCACCTCTGCATACATGTATGTATTTAAGAAACATGTACATGTATAGGTGCTGGTCATATAATGAGAATATCATCAAAAAGTTAATTTCTTTTAGTAATTCCTTTTCAAAAAGTGAAATTTGGATATTATATCCATTCATTACACAAAGACTGGTATATTTCAAGTGTCCATTCCTTTTAATTTTGATGATTATAACTGACAACTAATGAAAACCCCAAAATCCGTATCTCAGAAAATTAGAATATTGTGAAAAGGTTCAATATTGAAGATTCCTGGTGCCACACTCTAATCAGCTAATTAACTCAAAACACCTGCAACGGCCTTTCAATGGTCTCTCAGGCTAGTTCTGTAGGCTACACAATCATGGGGAAGACTGCTGACTGACAGCTGTCCGAAAGACGACCATTGACATCTTGCACAAGGAGGGCAAGGCACAAAAGGTCATTGCTAAAGAGGCTGTCTGTTCACAGAGCTCTGTGTCCAAGCACATTAATAGAGAGGCGAAGGGAAGGAAAAGATGAGGTAGAAAAAAGTGTACAAGCAATAGGGATAACCGCACCCTGGAGAGGATTGTGAAACAAAACCCATTCAAAAATGTGGGGAAGATTCACAAAGAGTGGACTGAGCTGGAGTCAGTGCTTCAAGAACCACCACGCACAGACGTATGCAAGACATGGGTTCAGCGGTCGCATTCCTTGTGTCAAGCCACTCTTGAACAAGAAACAGCGTCAGAAGCGTCTCGCCTGGGCTAAAGACAAAAAGGACTGGACTGCTGCTGAGTGGTCCAAAGTTATGTTCTCTGATGAAAGTAAATTTTGCATTTCCTTTGGAAATCATGTCCCAGAGTCTGGAGGAAGAGAGGAGAGGCACAGAATCCACATTGCTTGAAGTCCAGTGTAAAGTTTCCACAGTCAGTGATGGTTTGGGGTAGCCTGGGATAACCCAGACAACTTCCGTCAAATTTAGATTTGCTCTGCAAGTTGGTCTGGCAAAGAGTTCATTCAAGCACATTTCTAATCCGTCGAAATCGCGGCACCAATCAGAAACGTTGGGGCGGGCTTTACACGATGACGACAGCACAGCGATGGTGAAGCAGATTTTGTACAGTTACAAAGATGGATGCCGCCGTGGAACTAGGGGTGTGACGGTTATAGTTGAACACCGTCATTAGAACTCTATAACCGCCAAAACCATGTTATTAAAATATTTTTTTCACAAACATTTGTTATCATAGAGAATGTTTAAATACTAAATACGCTCTGATTGGTTTTAGGTCTATCCAATTGCGCCCAGAGGCATTTGAGCTACGTCTGTTGGTGACGCCCCTTTGGAAATGATTTGTCTTTGAAGCTTTGCCAGACCATAACTCAGTTACAACTGAGAATGGTCTGGTTTTAACCAGGCTAGGTTTGGGGTGCCATGTCATCTGCTGGTGTTGGTCCACTGTGTTTTCTGAGGTCCAAGGTCAACGCAGCCGTCTACCAGGAAGTTTGAGGACTTCATGCTTCCTGCTGCTGACCAACTTTATGGAGATGCAGATTTCATTTTCCAACAGGATTTGGCACCTGCACACAGTGCCAAAGCTACCAGGTTTAAGGACCATGGTATCCCTGTTCTTAATTGGCCAGCAAACTGGCCTGACCTTAACCCTCTAGAAAATCTATGGGGTATTGTGAAGAGGAAGATGCGATACGCCAGACCCAACAATGCAGAAGAGCTGAAGGCCACTATCAGAGCAACCTGGGCTCTCATAACACCTGAGCAGTGCCACAGACTGATCGACTCCATGCCACGCCGCATTGCTGCAGTAATTCAGGCAAAAGGAGCGCCAACTAAGTATTGAGAGCTGTACATGCTCATACTTTTTCTGTTCATACTTTTCAGTTGGCCAACATTTCTAAAAATCCTTTTTTTTATATTTTGTATATAGTAATATTCTAATTTTCGGAGATACTGAATTTGGGATTTTCATTAGTTGTCAGTTTTAATCATCATAATTAAATGAAATAAACATTTGAAATCAGTCTGTGTGTAATGAATGAATATAATATCCAAGTTTCACTTTTTGAATGAAATTACTGAAATAAATCAACTTTTTGATGATATTCTAATTATATGACCAGCCCCTGTATATATAATATAATTTATTATGGGAAGTCCATAAGTTCCCGTTGCGGGGTCATATCTGGGTACTCAGGTTACAACATATAACAACTTGGGGTTGGGGTGCCAAATCATTCCCTTCGCCTGGAAAAGGTTTTTCCTCAGGGGAATTGGCCAGGGAGCTAAAAATATGGATGTAGTGTCCGTGACGTCCGCCGTATTTTTCTGAAAAGCCGGTTTGAAGCCTAAAGTGAGCGGAGACGGCCGTCGCATCTTGTTAGCTCCTGGGTAAACGAAACTGGGCAGCGAGACGCATTAGCTGAGGTGATGCTAACACACAGCAGACAATTGGCTAGTAGTGACATCAGCGGCAATCTACCTGTCCCTCAAGTGGCCACCCCCCTAATAATGCAGAACCTTGAAGGCTTAATATAATTTAAACGGATGAATTATAAATGAATTCACCCCCTCACAGTCTTCATGAAGGGCTAAATTAACTATATAGACCAAAACCACTTTTTGCACCAGGCTGTAAACATGTTTTTTTATCTGCTGTGAAGTTGGGCATTTTAAAATGGGGGTCTATGGGATTGACTCTCTTTTGAAGCCTGTCTCTAGTGGTCAGTCGATGAATTGCAGTTTAACCCTTTAAGCCTAGTTCACACTACATGATTTTAAAACGTCGGGCTGAACTGTGCGGTTCACACTACATGACTTGCTCTCTGTGAAATCAGGACTGTTCAAGTTGTTGAGCTGTTCACACCACACGACACAACGTGATTGATCCGCAACAGGAGGTAACGCACTACACGAGTTGACAACTGTCACCCAACGATTCTATCTTGTCTACAAACCACGTTTTGTCACGAAAAATCACGCGATAAAACGAACCGGAAATGACGCGAAACAGCACGCGCGCTAATGTGGCGAATACCCAGCGAAGAAGACGAAGACCCATGCCTTGCTCTGATTGGCTGTAGCTCATGACATCACTGAGGTTGAGTCGTGCGACAGCTCTGGATATCTAGCATGCTAGATATTTTTCTGGGCTCGGCGATGCGTCTGCGAGCGTCTTTGATGCGTTGTTGGCTCTTTCATACTAACAGATTGGCGAGCGTCCATCGTCCGCTAATCCCCCGCCTATCCCCCGCTAATCCCCCGTGATTTGCACGCGATAACGCCCTGACCTGTCGGCAAGCTCAACGATTTGCAAATCGGTCTTAAATCGGGCTTAAAATCCTGTAGTGTGAACTAGGCTTTAGGCGCCAGAGGTTTTTTCCTAAAACGTTCGATTTTGACATCTTAATTTTTAAAAGGCTATATCTTAAAAGTGATAAAAGATAGAGACTTTCTGTAAATTAGAGAAATATTAAGGATGACCCAAAGTTTATGTAGGGATTACATTTTCCCATCTAATTTGCATATCATGATGTCATATGGTGGCGGCAATCTTGGATTATAGAATTTTCATGAAAAGTCACATGTTTAAATGATAAAATGCAGCACTTCTTTCCCCCAAAATGTCCATCACCTTCTGTATGCTATATTGCACAATACTGAATGCTCAGGTAAATAGTAAGTAGTAAACAAACTGTGTAAATCATTACTAATAAATGGTAGAAACAAACCGAATGCATGTAGTGTTTGGCCTTTTGCTGTAGAGATTTTCCATTTACTAAATACAGTAGGCACTCTGATTCCATGTATGGGGCACATATATATTATTCATATGACATACAAACACAAGTAGACAAGACCTGTTTAGTTCAAACGCTCACTCGCCACAGCAAGGCACAGATCATGAGTGAGATGATACGAGCAGCGCGGCCAGATCTGCCTCGAGTGTGCACAGCTCGGACTGCTGTCATTGTCTTTGCAACCCTCCACGTTGCCTCCTAACTGTCCTGTGAATACTTCGACCTCGTCTAACATACCCAGTGGCGTTAGACAAAGTCTCCACCACAATACTGTCGCCACGATTGCGTAGACGCTCTAATAAAACGGCTCACTCGCACACTAGCTCCGCTTTTGATCGCACTGATTCAATGCGCTCTAACTCGAACATTTTGTATAGAAACATGACGTTTTTTTGAGTCTGAGATGAAGTATGACATGTCTGCCATCCAGTGGGGGGGAGGTCAAACGAAATTTGGCACCCAATTTGACAAAATCGCCCGTTTTATTCAGTGCCGCATCTTGTCGAGTAAACTCGACCGTGGCGCCTAGAGGGTTAAGTCACTTCAGTGTTGGATTCAAGAGAGAGACCGGAAGATTGCCGCTTGACGACACATCTGTCCTCCCTGATCCGTCTGATGCCCTGAGGGAGCAGTGCGACTGAGGGAAAGGCGTATAGGGGAAGACGGGACCACTCGTGAGCCACTCGTCCCTGTTCTTCAAGAAGAGTATTGGGCAGTGAGAGTTGTCTTCTGAGATGAAGAGGTCGACCTCTGCCCTCCCGAAGATACTCCAAATCGTGTGAACCGTCTGGGGATTGAGCGTCCATTCCCCTGAGGACACATTGTCCCAGGACAGCATGTCTGCTCCCTGGATCAGTTTGCGCGGCACAAGCGCACCTCTCAGGGAGCGCAGGTTGCGCTGTTGCGTGTTTGAGGCCTCGATCTGGTTTATGTAGGACGCCACTGTCATAGTGTGCAAGGACCTTAAGTCCGCTTGGACAACGAGTCCGAAATTTTCGCACATTAAAAAATAAATACGACCTCACGTTGTGTCAATCACGGTTACACACTGCCTCCTGAAACTTTCATCCGTCATAGAAAAATTCGGATCGGGTTCGATTTTCTGCATTTTTTTGCATCCGTAGCAAGCATTTTCAGAGGTGTTTTGACAATTCAGAGCTACCGAATGATGAATACGAAAAAAAATTCGGACCTCAAGACTTACGGGTCTGGTAGGAAGGTTTTGAGGGCCAGGAAAAACTGCCTGTATTTCCAGGCAGTTGATATGTAGCCGCTTTTCCTTGCTTGACTGGGAGTCAGTCTGCCTTCGCATCAAGCCTCCCATCCTGTGTCGAGACCGCCTTCCTCCTCGAGACCAACCCTATGTTCAAGCCGGTTTGGTACCGACTGGGGTCCTTCCAATTTAATTCTGATATACGAAGGCAACCTGAGCGCCAAGCATGAGCTGGGACCTGGGATCTTCAGCCACTGAAAAGAAAGCGATCCACGAGCGCAGAGAAGAGATACTCGTGCTCTCGCAGTGAGAGTAGTTAGTCTCGGTCTCGTGAGCGTGGGATTTCACTGTGATCGTTAGACAGGCGCAGAGGGGCTCCGCATGGGCCACAATCATCGTGCGACATTTGCAACAACGTAGTGGAAATTAGGGCTGGTCTGAATACCATTTTTTGAGCTTCGAAGCTTCGGTAGTAATGAACATTGAATATTCGAAGCTTCGGAATCTCTATAGCCTATGTCTGTCTGTCCGTTTGCATTTTGATTATTTCGAGAACCGTTCATTCAAACGACTTCACAAGGGAGTACAGTGTCCTATTTGGTGCAATATAGATAGACAGGCGAGACACTACACGTTCAGAATGAATACACTTTTAATAAACTACAGAACAGCGCGAGCGGGAAGCGGCACGCCTCACGCGAGCAGAGCTTATATGCTCCGAGAACGGACACTGCACTAGTGATATAAAACACACACACAGGTCTGTTAACTTAAGCAATATTTTTAATAAGGTAGTCTAATATTTTTCTCACAAAAAAATAACTGACAAAGTAGGGTAGATTTAAATAAAGAAGTGGCGCGCCTCACGCGAGCAGGGCTTATATGCTCCGTTAATGGACACACTAGTGATGTAAAACACACACACACAGGTCTTTTAACTTAAGCAATATTTTTAATAAGGTGTAGTCTTATAGTCTTATAATATTTTTCTCACTGTAGGGTGAGAATTGGTGAGAACAAAGTAGGGTAGATTTAAATAAATAAAATGAAATTTAAGTAAATAAAAACGAAATTTAAATACAGAAAAACGAAATTTAAATAAAGAAAAACGAAATTGTGACATGACGTCCCAGTAAAATCTCAAAGTCTCCTATATTTTGCAGTAGATTATTTTAGAATGATAATAACGGGTAATACATTTTGTTTCTATTTTTCTATTTTCCACAATGTCAAAGCAACGCAGCTTAACCCAAAATACAAGCTCAGGCATGCACTTCTGTCCATACAAACTCCGCTGTTCTGCGCTCTAGCCAGAATACTCCCGTTGCAGGAACACTTTTAGTAGTCCAAGAAGAAGCAAATATATTTATTAAGTAGCTATAAGGAACTTATATGTTAAGTATTATATCTCACCAGATTTTATAGTGTAAAACATATTTAAGTGCTAATGAGAACCTTTCGAGGGGTATGCCAGGTGTGCAAAAAAAAAAAAAAAAAAGACGAATATTCGAATGTCACATTTTCAAATCGAATACCAACCCACCGAACGAATATTCGAATATTCGGATATTCGGGTCCAGCCCTAGTGGAAATTTGTTCTTAAAATGTGCTCTTTCAAGTGCACGCCGGATAGCCTCGGGAAATGCTGAAATAAGCTGTCAGCAGCGCTGCGTCAATGCGTCACTGGCAGCATATTTTAGAGTGGCATTTTATTGTGGCTAGCCTAAGGCACACCTGTGCAATCATGCTGTCTTGATATGCCACACCTGTGAGGTGGATGGATTATCTCAGCAAAGAAGTGCTCACTAACACAGATTTAGAGAGATTTGTAAACAATATTTGAGAGAAATAGGCCTTTTGTGTAGAAAAAATCTTAGATCTTTGAGTTCAACTCAATGAAAAAGGGGGTAAAAACAAAAATGTTGAATCTTTATAATTTTGTTCAGTGTGTGTGTGTGTGTATATATATATATATATATATATATAAGTACTTTTTTTGTAGATTAAACTGGGGAGGGTCATAGCACTTGCATATTGTTAGTTTAACTGCTTCTATTGTTCTCATTTGTAAGTCACTTGGATAAAAGCGTCTGCTAAATGAATAAATGTAAATATAAAAGCGCTATAAAAATGCCTCATTCATTCATGTGTAAATTCAGTTATTTGATTTGTGCACTATAAACATCTGTTTTAAAAAATTGTTTAAGACTTTCAGAAACATGTTTAAATAGATTTCTGTGTTTTTAATAAAGTGACATATTTGTCTTTCTTCAACAGAACTGCCAAAAAAAGTGGACATCACAGGTAATGTTGGTTGTTTAATTGATTTTTATGGAAATCCAGCACTACTTCTAATACTGAATATTATGAATGTGAGTATCTCTTCTGTCTCTGTAGACGAGGTGACGGTGACGGAGTGTGTGTTGATGTTCGCTGGTGTTGGACTGGCTGTGTTTGTGTTTTTTCTGGCTGCAATCGTCGCAGGAGGAATCAGTTACCATCGTGGACACCAGAAAGGATGGAAAGCAGCAAAACAAGAAGCTCTGATGAATAAAAAATCAGCTAAAATGTGCTTAATTTGACAATCTGAGCTTTGCACTGCCAGTAAAATCAGCATCACTGTTAGGAAACACATTAAAAGAGGCCGCTGTGTTTCAGATGACTTTATCCGTTCACAAGATTTCATATCAGTTAGAGAACCTGAGATGATGTGGCAAATGGTGCATTTTTCAGCACAAGTGAAAGCAATCATTAATAGTTGTGGTGATTATTCATTTTTTTGTGGTTAATTTGTGTGACAATGATATTTAGTTCAATATGAAAGCACTGCATCATACCTTTAATGCAATATTTATTAACTCAACATATATAAGAGTTTAAGCAGTGTGCGGTTTCTACATGTAAAGAGTTTAACTTGCTTGAATATCTTTAGACATTATATATTTATCTAGACTGATAAGCATTAATTTGCACACATAAGGGGAGTTTGAGAAAATATAAAAACAAACAGCTTGTTTAAAAATGTCAACAGAAATGTGTTTTGATCAAATAAACAGCAGTAAAACTAAGAAATTGTATGTGTTTGTGCATTTTCTGTCAGGAAACGTTATCATTGCTAATGCTAAACCTCCTTAAACACGGTTGAAAGACAATGATGTCAGATCTGCCATCACACTTTCAGAGACACAAAATTTGTTGTTTTTTTATTTTATTTCTTATTTTATTAGTTCATGAATTTCATTGTTTTACAGTTTATATATATATATGAAAACTCAGTAAGACTTCAAATCAAAAAGCGGAAGAGGAGACGTTCCCTTAAGAACAGAGTTTATTTACAGCTAATTCTAACACACTTATAGATGTTTATTATGTAGAGAATTAAATAGAAACATTTGTAGTTTATCTCTTAAAGCGCAAAATAGAAAATCATAAAACAGTTAGTGATATTTAAACTGGACTGAAGCAGGTTTACCTGATTATCCATCATAATTTTATAGAAAAATCAAGAGGACAAATATGGTCATGATTTATTTCACAACACATTAGCGCCACCCGGTGGTCATGCGCGTCACTGCAGCGCCCCGCCCGGAAGTATCACACTGTCCGTTGGAAATATAAATATTATCATGGCGTCGGTAACTTTTCGCGATTGTTTTCTGTGCGTTTCAGCTTTAATCACCTTCGTGTTCGTGTTTGTGAGCGGTGCTGACTTTGTTCGCTTCGTGTCGTTTCGTGCCATCTATCATAACCTGAGCGGGGCCGCGCCTCCGTGTCGAGGTAAGGGAGCGCGCTTTCAAAGTTTACCAACAAAAAAGCTACATGTTATACATATTATATTTATGAACACATGTGCACATACATATATTAATGGAGAGATTGTGTTGCGAATGGACGTAAATTCGCTTTGTAATGTTCATTAAGTTTTAGGGCTGTTCAAAGTTTAAGTGACTCGGTAGCTTGATCTGCCTTTTAAAACGATTAAAAATAGATTATTTGTAGATTTAATTTGCTGGAAGATCAGAATGTACAGTTGAACAATCTGTGAACCCCATAAATTAGGTTTGCATTTTGAACATACGATAGGAAACGCACGCATGTGCGTCATGTCGTCATTATGGCCTGCGTGCGTCGGACGCGTACAGCCCGGCTAGCTCAGTCGGTAGAGCATGAGACTCTTAATCTCAGGGTCGTGGGTTCGAGCCCCACGTTGGGCGGAAAAGTTTTGATCTTGTTTTGTGTGTGTTCTCAGACTCTGTGCCCTGGTCTGTGGCTCTGCGGGACGGCGTGGTTCTGAAGGCTGTAGCTGTGGATGTTTTCCTTCTGGTCCTCTTCAGTCTCCAGCACAGTGTATTGGCCTGGGCTCCAGTTAAGAGTGTGTGTCAGCGTGTGTTTGGTGTGTTAAGCAGAACTGTGTACTGTTTCACCACCGCTGCAGCACTGCAGGTACCTCTGCCTATGAGCATGCATTATAAGCAGTGTAACACTGCCTACTTTTCTTAAAAATACTATGTGCAACAATAAACATTTCACACATTAGTATGCTACATCGATACATGAACTCTTTATATTGCATATTCAATTCCACAAGTGGTGTCCAGTTATAATGTCAGGAATAAATACTTTTTTTTTATTTGAGGGATTTATTATTTTCAATCTTTTGGTTGCCACTGACTCTCAAATATGACCATAATTCCTAAAATGTAAAAGGCAACTCCATTAACTCCATTAATGTAGACTCCATTAACAGTGAAACGTTTTACATTTTAAATCAAATGTATTTATTATTTATTTGAATCAAATGTATGTTTATATATTCTAATAAAATTTAGTTGGTTAGTTGGTTTAATATTATCATTTAATTTTTCTCTAAACATTTCTCTGGAACCCTGTTTCAAACACACTAACCCTGTAATGTCGAAATCGTCTTTATAATGAAATACCTTTGTAATGATAGTTATGGCGTTTAATGGTGTTGTGGTGTGTGTAGATGCTGATGCAGTGCTGGCAGCCGGTCACCGGCGCCCCCTGTGTGTGGTCCGTGCGCAGTGCACCCTGGGATATCTGGTTCCCGCTCCTCTGCTTCATCGTACACTTCTTGTGCTGGGCCGTAATCTGCAGCATCCTCCTCATCTTCGACTATCCAGAGCTGATGGGCCTCAAACAGGTACATCTGCATTTACAACAACTATAAGCTCTATTTAGTAGATATTTCTACTGTATCATGTGATGCATGAATATCTAAGGCCTGTAAATGATGAAGTCTTTGCTGTTTCACTCAATCTCTCACTCCTTCTGTCTCTGATTGACAGTTCAGACTCTTTTATCCAGTAAAGACTTTAGTTTAAGTGTACAAACGCTCTTCAGCTCGAGCTTCACGAGTCTTTCTGTGTCAAATCTGCCCTGATTTTATCAGGAATAACTTTGATATTGTTAATAATATTTCAGCTGGACTGAGGCAGGTTTACTTGATTATCATCATCATCATCTATTAGTAAAATCATGAGTATCAAATATGATCATCAGGCTTTTGAGGAAGGTTTATTTTGTTCATCTTTTATTTGTTTTTTAATTTTTGTTATTTGTTTATACGGTAACACTTCCCAATAAGGTTCATTAGTTAACATGAACTAAGAATATACAATACATCTTAGTTAATATTAATTTCAACATTTACTAATACATTATTAAAATCAAAGGTTGTATTTGTTAACATTAGTTAATGCACTGTGAAATAACAAACAATGAACTGCTGTATTTTTATTAACTAACATTAACAATGATTAATAAATACAGTAACAAATGGACTGATCATGGTTAGTTCATGTTCGTTAATACATTAACTGATGAACCTTATTGTAAAGAGTTACCATTATTTGTTCATGCATCGCATTATGTTTTAAAACTACAGAGCTTTGATCATAAAACTACGCATTTAAATATAATCTGACTAAGATATATTATAGACAGATTTTTATATTTATATGCATTTAAATGAATATCTGCTGTCCTGTTATAAGATCTTATAGATTCACATTACAAGCATCATCACTTTTTGTCCATATAAATAATATCCAGATTGCATATTTTTGCTCAGTTTGAGCCTCTGAATAAAACTGAGCTGTTTTGTCCTCCATATTCTCACTATATATGAGCCATAAAAGCCTGATGTATCAAATATGATGCGATCTTTTTCATATTTTATCTTCAGCTGTCAGAAGTCATTGCACATTCATCTATCAGTGTGTGTGTGTGTGTGTGTGTGTGTGTTGTCAGGTGTATTACGAGTGTCTGGGTCTGGGAGACCCGCTCCTGCTGAAGTCTCACTGCACATTGATGTGTGTGTGTGTGTGTGTGTGTGTGTGTGTGTGTGGTCAGGTGTATTACGAGTGTCTGGGTCTGGGTGACCCGCTCCTGCTGAAGTCTCACTGCACATTGATGTGTGTGTGTGTGTGTGTGTGTGTGTGTTATCAGGTGTATTACGAGTGTCTGGGTCTGGGTGACCCGCTCCTGCTGAAGTCTCACTGCACATTGATGTGTGTGTGTGTGTGTGTGTGTTGTCAGGTGTATTACGAGTGTCTGGGTCTGGGTGACCCGCTCCTGCTGAAGTCTCACTGCACATTGATGTGTGTGTGTGTGTGTGTGTGTGTGTGTGTGTGTGTGTGTGGTCAGGTGTATTACGAGTGTCTGGGTCTGGGTGACCCGCTCCTGCTGAAGTCTCACTGCACATTGATGTGTGTGTGTGTGTGTGTGTGTGTGTGTGTGTGTGTTGTCAGGTGTATTACGAGTGTCTGGGTCTGGGTGACCCGCTCCTGCTGAAGTCTCACTGCACATTGATGTGTGTGTGTGTGTGTGTGTGTGTGTGTGTGGTCAGGTGTATTACGAGTGTCTGGGTCTGGGTGACCCGCTCCTGCTGAAGTCTCACTGCACATTGATGTGTGTGTGTGTGTGTGTGTGTGTGTGTGTGTGTGTGTGTGTGTGGTCAGGTGTATTACGAGTGTCTGGGTCTGGGTGACCCGCTCCTGCTGAAGTCTCACTGCACATTGATGTGTGTGTGTGTGTGTGTGTGTGTGTGTGTGTGTGTTGTCAGGTGTATTACGAGTGTCTGGGTCTGGGTGACCCGCTCCTGCTGAAGTCTCACTGCACATTGATGTGTGTGTGTGTGTGTGTGTGTGTGTGTGTGGTCAGGTGTATTACGAGTGTCTGGGTCTGGGAGACCTGCTCCTGCTGAAGTCTCACTGCACATTGATGTGTGTGTGTGTGTGTGTGTGTGTGTGTGTGTGTGTGTGTGTGTGTGTGTGTTGTCAGGTGTATTACGAGTGTCTGGGTCTGGGTGACCCGCTCCTGCTGAAGTCTCACTGCACATTGATGTGTGTGTGTGTGTGTGTGTTGTCAGGTGTATTACGAGTGTCTGGGTCTGGGTGACCCGCTCCTGCTGAAGTCTGAGCGAGCGCAGCGCCTGTACTCGCACCTCAGACACCCGGTGTGTGTGGAGCTGCTGACGGTCCTGTGGCTCCTGCCGTCGCTGCCGCTGGACCGGCTGGTGTTAGCGCTGTTCCTGTCCCTGTATCTGGCGCTCGCTCACTCGCTGGACGTCCAGGACTGTGTGTATCTGCGCCGGCAGCTCCAGAGCAAACTGCACATCTTCTCCACGCCACTAGAGGACAGCGAGCGCAGCGGCAGCCACACACACAAGACTCAGTGAGGAGCGGAGCACTGACGGCAGAGGTTTCCATCGGTGAGATGTTGTGTAATATTACTCCAGCGTAAATCATCTGTTCTCTATGTGAATATACAGTAAAGTGTAATTTATTCCTGTGATCAAAGCTGAATGTTCAGCATCATTACTCCAGTCTTCAGTGTCACATGATCCTTCAGAAATCACTCTAATATGAGGATCTGATGCTCAACAAACATTTATGATGATTATCAGTGTTGAAAACAGGTTTTTACATTTTTATTCCAGGATACTTTGATGAATATAAAGTACAGCATTTATCTGCAGCTCTTCTCCACGCCACTAGAGGACAGCGATCACAGCATCAGCAACACAAGTTATATGTTTTTTTTAAATACAGAGTCATTCAAAACACTTGAATCTATAAAAAATGAAGATCACAACTCTGCATCTTGTATCAAAAATCAATCATACATCTAATAGCATCCTTTCAACAGCTGAGATGTGTAACCGCTTTACCATTGTTCTGTAGTGAAGTCAGAGAGTCGTAACAAACCTTTAGTGGAAAATGGTCTACCGTTTTTACACTTAACATACACTTTGCTTTATGTACAGTCAAACCAAACATTATTCAGACACCAGATATTTACTAGTGTGTGAGGACACTATAGTTCATTTCTGTAAGTGAGGAGAGCAAAATAAAGTAAACTGTGACATATTATACCCATAAACTCTTCATACAGAGACTACCAGTGACATTTATACACATTTGGGAGCAGAAATGATTCCTCCACTTTGAGCTGATGATGTTTTGCTGAAGTGTGTTTTCTGTAATTGCTAATGCTCTTTTTACACACACACTGAACAACATGAAGCATTGCTTGGTCACTGGTTGAGCTAAACTGGTATTATCTAATTGTGTAGTTAAATTTAACAGCTGACAGATATTCAACATAATTCATGTGTGAGAGTCTAACAGAAGGACGGACAAAACCAGTCAAATATCCACTGATCTGAGAACTGAGTTCTGCTCATGTTTATTACCATTAGCTAAACTACAGCGAATAAACTGAGATAATGTGAGAAATGTTGAAGGTGTCTGAATATATTTTGGTTTGACTGTATATGATATTTCCGAAATAAAAATATTATCCATTTCCAATAAACCGGAATCACAATCCATGAACATGACCATTATATCAGTTATAGTGACAAACTTGTAAAACATCTCAAAAAAGAAACGGAAACTTTGGACCAAATTAATTTGCCATAATTAATTACAACTAGAAAATAAAAGTAAGGTTGTTTCCGTTTCCTCTTTAAAGCATGTAAGAGAGTAGCGCTGCCTTCAGAAGTCATGTCTCTCGTCCTCACAGACGCAGGAGGATTCTTCCTCTCACGCATGTTTAATGATGCTATCTGTGTATGTCATCGTCCCTGTGCTGCTACAGTACAGGGGATTATGGGAAATGTAGTTTTCTTGCCTTATTAACCAACTAACTAAAGCTTCATTGCTATTCTTCTTCTTCAGTTCAGAAATGTGCATGAACTAAAATTGGTGCTGTTGATTTTAACAGTTGAAACATATGATTAAAACCAATTTGATGTGATCTTTAATGGTCCCGCCACTGGTAATTCTGGCTTTTGGTGGCGTGATGCGACTTGAAGGCAGCTTTACAAGCAAAGATATGTTTGGGATACTAGCATAAGCATAATGCACACAATATAAACTGTCCAAATATGAGTGAGAAACATTATCTGCATACATCAATACACAGCTTTATGCTGCATTAATCATTATGATCTCATTACAGTATGCATGTTTAATTCTCACCTGTTGTCTAGTTATAATTGTGAAAATAAGTAATGTTATTGTGCATTTCTGAGTAGTTTGCTGTTCCTAAACCTCTCCGGCAGTATTTATAGCCCTCATCCGTCATGCTCATTATTTTCTACACGTTTAAACTGTTAACTTAAAGCTTACGAGGTCATCGAGAAAGCTTTTACAAATTAATCAAATAATTTTTAGATAAAACAAATCAAATTCTATTTGTAGTCAGCGGAAGAGGAGCTGGTGTGTTTCGGCTTCAGATGAGGCGCACAGGTCAAAGGTCATCAGTTAAATATCTCTATTCAGCCCTGATGTGACACACACACACACACACTCTATTACAGACTCACACACACACACACACACACACACACACTCTCACACACTCTATTACAGACTCACACACACACTCACACACACACACTCTATTACAGACTCACACACACACTCACACGCACACACACACTCTCACTCACACACACACACACACACACACACTCTATTACAGACTCACACACACACACAGAAACGCACACACTCTCTCTCACTCTCTTTTTCTCTCTCTCTCACTCACACACACACACACACACACACACACTCACACTCTCTATTACAGACTCACACACACAGAAACGCACACAGTCTCTCTCACTCTCTTTTTCTCTCTCTCACACACACACACTCACACTCTCTATTACAGACACACACACAGAAACGCACACGCTCTCTCTCTCTCACTCACTCACACACACACACACACACACACTTAATGTCATTGTGGAGAAAATGACTTTGGATGGTTGTCTTTTGGTCAGTAATGTAACGTTTTGGCTTTTATGAAGACTTTTGTTTTGTATTTACTGCTTGTTTTTATATAATCCTTTTATTTTTGACGAATGTTTCAGCATCACAGCACCGAGAAGTCTGCAGGTGTTGGGATAAAAACTGCGTTGCACACTGACCTCCTGTGTTTTACACCAATAAGTGTCATAACTACTGGAAATCATGCTGTATGGAAATGTCTGATGCTTGAAGTGTGTTTATATAATGACCTCAGAGTTAGTTGGTGGAGAATGTATTTTTACATGGTCAATAAACATGAAATTATTTTTGTATAAACTAAAGACATGAAAACAACTGCACTATTATAAGAGCTGAAAACTCCTTAATTTTATTTACATGGAAAAAGCCTTTTTTCTGTATAATTCTGTGTATTTTAAGATTGTATCGCACCACGTCTGCCTCTATTAGAATCAGATCGTTCTGAATAAAGACAATTTTGCAGCAAATTATGTGTTTTTGTCTTGTAACTGAATTTGAAATTAAATGTATTTTTCAGGAATATGGTATTTAGCAATACCATATTATATTATTGCAAACATTACTAAATGTTTGCTTATCATACAGTATGAAGGAACATGTATTTTTAGGTGCTGGGACTGGTTTCATATATAAAAAATATAAAAGTTTAAAGTTCTTTGGCATATAACAATAGCAGAACTCGTTCCATAAGGAATCATGCATTGAAAGTTCTATTTAGAACCTTAATGGGGCTATTAAACAAAACATGTTTAATATTAGTGATGTTTTAATCGTTCTGATCTCACTTTATAGCCTTTTTAATGCTTTTACATTAAGAAAATCTGACAGGAAAATGTGTGTGTTGTTTCACATGGGAAACTAGCAAAACAATTTGAATGTTGAACCATATCTTCAGGTTCAACTAATATTTGTAAAAACAAATATTCCTTATTGTATGTTTTTTATATATGAATATTTAAAAAAAAATATATTTTATTTAAAAAAAATGTTGCATCCAGTTTTAATGAAATGCTGTTTAAACTTGTGTGACAAGTTTTGACAAATAAAATTGTTCAAAAAAAAAAAGTGCATTACTGGTATAACCTAAAAAGTATGTGATTATTATGTAATGTATAATTAAGAGCCCAATTAAGAGGAGTTTTTGAACTGTGACTGTTATCTAAGAGCTGGGGTTAATTCCCGTGCCGCCGTCACTCTCCCGTTAACGGCTCGCTGACACACACACACACACATACACACACACGAGGAGATGGAGAACAGATACGTGTTTTCTCCGGCAATATGGCGCGTGTGCCTGTGCTTCTCCTATGGTGATTCTCCTGCTGGAGTTTAATGTAATTATGGGATTACACGGACAGTCCTGCGCCTCTAAAGCCGCTCGTGTTTACTACACTGCCGCTCCGGTCCGCGGGACACAAACACGGCTCGGGGAATCACAGGAATATGAATTAACTGGAGGTTTCGTGCTTTTTGCGTGTTAGAAAGGTCGCAGCTTCACTTTCGCAGGGAGTGGATGAATTATCAGGACTTTTGATGGTTTCTTTGGAGTTACATTCATGGAAAGATGAACGTCGAGCGAGTGGAAACGAGGAAAACTTTATTCCGGTGAATCAGGAATTCATCCCACAAAATAAGGTATGTGAAAAATAATTACTCAAATGTGATTACTGTGTTTTAACTAGATAAACATACGAATTATAGGCTTGAACAGTTCAGTTCATATGGAGCATTGTAGCAAACTGTTTTTTTTAATGCAACAAATCATCATTTGAGTACTTGACATGAAAAAAGACAACAATGCAATATTAATCTATCTATGCGTTATTAAGTGATATTTTTCATGTTTAATTTTCTGATTGGTGTTTTTGTGTAAACTCCCTTATATCATTGTTTTGCTGTCTTGTTTTTTTTTTTTTAGATACTTATCCTGTTGTACAGGACAACCCCCAACTACTGTTGTTTTTATTGTGCTATAAAAATGAAATTTGATTTGATATTTGGACTGGTTATTAAACATGCAAACTTTATTGCATGTAAATGTGTACTTTAAAAATAACTATTTGACATCATTACTATTTATGTTACCTGCAAAAAAGTTAATTACAAAAACAAAATAGTGACCAGTCACAGCACCTAAAATATGCTTATTCTCTTATCCATTCAGATTAATATTTTATATCTAAAATCAGAATAAAAACAAAAAAAAAATTATGCAGAATAAAAATGAATAAATGCTCATATATTTGTACTGAACGATGCACATGTAAATAAGAGTAGCGCTGCCTTCAGAAGTCATGGCTGTCTTCCTCCCTCTCTATATTTGACTTGAATTTAAAGGTGTAGTTCACCCAAAAAATTAATTTACTCACCCTCAAGTTGTTCCAATAAATAACATGGTTAAATGATGACAGAATTAAAATTTTTGGTCAAACTATCCCTTTAATAGGATACTGGCAATATAAAATGGTTCATCTGGAAAAGTGCATGATATATCCATTTTAGACAAACCTAAAGTGTTTATTTATTTGGCAGGATTCTTGGATGTTCCTGTGTTCCTACAAAAAAAATTCTCTGATCAGTAAAACCGCACTGTTTCATCAAGTAACGCGTGGTTATGTCTCTATCGGCTCTACCGGAATGGAAGCAGCTTCTGCTGGAGAGAAAGCGAAAAGAGGAGGAGGAGAGAGAGAGACGAGAGCGGGAAGAAGAGGAGCGGATGGCCAGCATGCCGGCCTGGAAGCGAGGGATCATCCAGAGAAGGAGAGCGAAGCAAGACGAGGAACGAGAGAGAGAGAGAGACAGAGGACAGCAGACTCCGGATGTCCTGGGAATCTCAGAAGACGTCGTCACAGAGCAAACGGATAGTAAACTCACACATCACCTTCAGACCGAAGTGCAAAAACAGATATCCAAAAAAGAAACCATCAGCCCCATCCAACAGAACCCCTTCATTCGTTCCGAGAACAGCTTTCGGAGAGATAATAGAGGGAAGGAGGTGATTAGAGATGGAGAGAATGAGTATACAAAGACCACCAATAATAGTGGAAGAGAAAGGAATAGGGAAACTGAGTTTCGGAGAGGACGGGATAGAGAGATGTGGTTTGAGAAGACGGGAAATAAAAGTGAGGGACGAGAACGAGAGCGAGATCGAAGCACTGGGAGAGAAACCAGAGACGCGGAAATCAGCAAATCCCAATTTCCTCCGGTCGTAGGTCTCCGCACGATCCAGGCAAACAACATTATCATCATTGAGAGAGACAAAAATGGTAAGGAAAAACCGGATAGGAGGAATAAGGAGGTGGAGGAGGAAGAAAAGAGGATGCGGATGGATTTGAGAGAGTTTCTGGCTTGCGGAGGAAGCGTGACGGAGATTAGGGCGTCGGAGGTATTGATCATCAAGCCTTCCGTGATCGATGGGAAAAGAGAAACGGAGATTGCTGGGATGCCGGAAAGAAGGAGCAGTGAAGAACGTTTAGAGAGAGAAGGGATTTGGAGATCGATGCGCTTGACGTCGAGGACTGTCATGCAAAGAGCGGAGATATTTCTGAACCACAAGGATAAGGCGACTCAAGAATGTAGTGGACGGGTTAGTTTGCTGCTTAGTAAGTTTGGGGAACATCCCAAACCTCCGATGCGCTCCAAGAGCACGGATTGCTTCAACCGACCAGGAAAGAATCGGGATAGATACAGCACTGGAGACCTGTTTGTGCCGGAGGATCAGAGTACAGAGGAGACGGAAACGAGTCCGACTTCTAGGGGTGTTCCCAAACGCTCCTTCAGCTTCTCTGACCGAGTGGTTTCCCAACAGGAGAACCGTGAGGGAAAGACAGATTTTAAGATGATGGAAAGGACGTATTCTGATCGTAGGGTCAAGACACGGGTAACGGGCGCCGACCCATCGGAGAATCAATCGAGGTTCACCAGGAGATGGGGCCGACCCAAACATGATGAGCCGATGCTTGAAAAGAGACAAAAAGAACGAAGAGTTGAAAATAAGAATGACTTTGTATGTGGAGAGACAGAGGAACAGGCTTCAAGTGTGGATGGAGAAGAGGGATTCACTCGGGTCTCCGTTAAAAACCAAGAGGGGGTCACATTCGCACAACGAATTCCCATCAAACAAGATGGGAGGGAGAGCAGCTCGGGAATAGAGATCAAGAGAGTGAGGGAGGAGAATGAGAAAGAAATTAAACATAGAGAGAAGAGGGAAGAGGTGATGGTAAGTCAGACACTCGTAGAATTCAAAATGGAGGCAAAAACAGAATCCGAAAGGAGAGGGAATCAGGATGAGGAACCCGTCGGAGCTTTAACACAATCCCATGGTGCATATATCCCATCCTCAGATGACAGTACTATCGATTTCTCTGCAGAAATTCGGTGCAAATGTGTCAACACTCCCTTTGAAGATCCCAGTTGCCCGTCTACGGCCTACGCCGGACAAACGTGCCAAGAAAAACCCCTATCAGACGGAGAACTTAAGAGGGCATGGAATGTGTTTCCACATGGAGATGCAGACAAGATCTCTTGTGAAATGAGTAAACAGGATCAAAAAGAGCATCAGAACTTTCCAAAACGAGCCACAGATGAAATAAATTTGACCTCACAACTCCCACAGCAATCTGTTACACTGGGACTGAGCAAACTCTGCACCCAAGAGGGAGTCGCCATCCCCAGGACTGTGTTTTATGGGGTCGATATATCAGCAGAAAGGAGAGCAGAGGGACAAATGGAGAGGAGAGGGAGCTGGAAGGCCGGTAGACCTTTGACCCGAGTCGAGTCTTTAAAAGAGAGAATTCGTCAACAAGAGAAGGAAAGACAGAAAAGCAGGGAGGATGATAAAGAAGAGGGCAAAGGAGAAGCAGTCAGAGAACAGGAAGAAAACACACTACAGTCTGTCAGACCGTTTGACGTCACACAGGACGCTAGCATGGCAAAGTCAAGCCCTCAACTTCCTCTTCCTGTTTCTCTGTCGCTCTTGCAGAAGTCAGACTCGACAGAAAGAGAAGTAGGGGAGATCTCTATCCGAGACGCTTTCGAGAGTGATATCCACCCGGGGAACACGGAGAGAGAGACCGAACGCCATGTAGAGATCGCTTGGAGAACGCAAGACACTGACGGAGGAGACGAGAAAAAAGAGAGAGAGGACGAGCTGTTAGAGGAAGAGTATCTTCCTCCCTCTCTCTCTCCCTCCCCAACACTTTCGGACTCGTTAGACGCCATGAGCCGGATATATAACCTCAAGACTGTTGGGTCCAGGAATGCAGTGTGTATCAGTGAGAGGTCGGCGGATTTGCCCCCACATAGTGGACCTCAAGGTAAATACAACCCTATTAGACAAGCACCGTCACCGGATGTCCTACCAGAAACGGTAAAACTGTGGAATCATGGGAGGGACGGAGAGAAATCTGAGACGATTGAGTCGACAGGTGTTCAGATGGTACAGCGTCACGTGGAACGACTACAGCTGAGGGAACCGGAAGCCGGATGTGGTTCCCAAAACGACAGAAAGGTACAGACCAGAATGGAGAAAAGCCGTATTGAAGAACCGGAGGTCCGGGAAGCAAAAAGACCAGACATCTTAAGAGAAACACAAGCGTCTACAAGTCCTAGATTTCCACAAGCCCAACAGAAAGTACCTCCTAAACAACAGTCATTCACAATCAACGCCCGCAACACCGAATCAACAACCAAACCTCCAGAACCAAGCTCTCCTTCGTCATCCTCGCCTTGCACCGCGTCCCCTTCTTCAACCCCATCTCCACCTCTCTTTTCCATCAGAAGCGCCTCAGGTGGACCAGGTAAAAGAGGGACTACCATCACAATCACCCCTAGAAGACCTGCAGGGATATCTTCGCATAGTAGCATCCCAACAGGGACTCCCAAAGCGGCGGCACCGGCCAATATTCCCACGCCTGCTCCCAGCAACACCAGGGAAACGGGGAAGAAGAGGTTTCCCACAGCAGAGGAGATCGAAGTGATCGGAGGGTACCAGAACCTCGAGCGCTCATGCTTGGCGAAGAGCAGAGCGACCACGAAAGCGGTGAGTGTTTTTTGTGTTTATGCATGACATTTACAACGAGATGCTGCGCTCATAATATCAAGGCAATATAACACTGAGCATGCAACATGCTTCACTTAGACTTAAATGTTTTTGATCAGTAAGACTTTTAATGTTTTTAAAATAAGTCTTGTTTGCTCACCAAGGCTGCGTTTATTTGACTAAAAATACAGTAAAAACAGTGACATATTATTACAATGTAAATCAGCTGTTCTCTATGTGAATATACAGTAAAGTGTAATTTATTCCTGTGATCAAAGCTGAATTTTCAGCATCATTACTCCAGTCTTCAGTGTCACATGATCCTTCAGAAATCATTCTAATATGATGATCTGATGCTCAATACACATTTATGATACACATTTATGATTATTATCTTTCTATTCATCAAAGAATCCTGAAAATAAATTGTACACAACTGTTTTCAACATTGATGATAATAATGAATGTTTTTTGAGCATCAAATCATCATATTGAAATGATGATTTTGATCACAGGAATAAATTACATTTTAAAATATATTTAAATAGAAAAGTTATTTTAAATTGTCATAATATTTCACAATATTACTGTTTTTTTTGTTGTTTTTTGTTTTAATCAAATAAACGCAGCCTTGGTGAGCAGAAGAGACTTATTTTAAAAACATTAAAATTCTTACCGATCGAAAACCTTTAAACGACAGTGTGTATGCAGTGAAATGAACATGCAACTAGCAAAATGCAATGTGTTTGTGCTTTAGTGGGATTTCTAATTTCAAAGAAACACCTGCACTTACTTAGAACGATTCCCAAGAATGAATCAAAGTGTGATCTCTCAATAGTCAGGCTCGAATATCTCTGTCGTCTTTGACTGTGGCCGAGGCAGTTGCTCAGTGTTAATCCTGGAAAAGCCTTATCTCTCACGCCATCACAGTTCACAGGTGAAGATTTAACACATTTAAATACTGCATAAAAAAAGCCAAATCAGAACATGACTTTGGGAAACACCTGACTCATTCTGCACTGTTCAGGAGTAGTTCAACAAACCTTTAAAATTCACTTCTTAGCTTAAAAAAAAAAGGAAAAAAAGCCCAAGGCTGGCTTTAACGTCGAGTGAGTCTAAGAATAGATGGAGGTTAATCTATTGCAGTCGTGGCTTCTTCAGTGCCTTTAACCTCGACACTTTCCTGTCTGACCTAGATGTGTGTGAGTCTAAAATGACCCAGAGAAGCTCATGGTGTAGTAGTTTTATTTTTAATTCTTAGTAGACCAGTTTGATTGAACTTGACTACTAATTTTATAGGATTTTAATCCACATGCCACCGAATCACAATGTAAAGCAAAAAATTATAATATGCAGTACCGGTCAAACGTTTGGAAACATACGATTTTTAAATGTTTTTGAAAGAAGTCTCTGAAGCTCACTAAGGATGTATTTATTTCATAAATCAGTAATATTGTGAAACGTGATTACACTTTAAAATATCTGTTAAATAAACAAATAAAATAGCTGTTTTCTGTTTTAATATAATTTAATGTAATTTATTCCTGTGATCAAAGCTGAATGTTCAGCATCATTACTCCAGTCTTCAGTGTCACACGATCCTCCAGAAATCACTCTAATATGAGGATTTCAGCATTTATTTGAAATAGAATCTTTTGTAAGATTATAAATGTCTTTACTGTCACTTTTGATCAATTTAATGCATCCTTGCTGAACAAAAATATAGTTTTATTTTTTTTATATATATATTTCTTACCCCAAACCTTTGAATGGTAGTGTTTCATGGTTTCTAAAAAAAATAAAAATAAAACTGTTTTCAACTGATAATATTCATATATGTTTCTTGATCATCAAATCATCATATTAGAGTGATTTCTGAAGGATCATGTGACACTGAAGACTGGAGTAATGATGCTAAAAATTCAGCTTTTATCACAGGAATAAGAATGTGGTGAATATATTCACATAGAGAACAGCTGATTTAAATCAAAAATAATATTTCACAATAATAAATAAATACAGCCTTGGTGAGCAGAAGAGACTTTCTTTCTCAGAAACATTAAAAACTTTTTACTGGTACTGGATATGTGCAATACATTTGCACACACACATATATATATATATATATATTTGCTCTATATATTTTTTGCAAAGTAATAAATGCAAAGCTTGGTAATATATATTACTGAGATTCTGAGCTTCCTTGGAAACTGCAAAATGATACAAAGACAGTGTCCTTCTATTGCATTGTCTTCACTGTTTATACCAAAACAAAGAAACAAAGCGCAACCAATGTAGTCTCTGTTTCACGAGCGAATGCATCTAATGAGCCGAAAGACAGTCGAACGAATCCTTCACTGAATCCACCAGATGTACTGCGCACTATCATTGCTGTCAGTCACGTCTCACTTTTATTCTTGCGTTATTAAAGTTCGTAGGGAACACCGGTGTAACCGCAAGCCATTTATGATGCTAGCAGAATACATCAGTGAGGCTGACACACACACACACACACACGATACACCGATGAACGCTTGGCTTCCCTAAACTAGCGGTGCAGTTCCTCCCTCGAGCTGCAAAAACACTGACACACACTCTTCTGGAAACTTTCACTTCTGGAAACAGACCACAACTAAAATCAGCAGAGTTTGCTTGCATGAGATATGTGGTCGTTGCGATGTGGGGTTTAATGGCTGATCTCATCAAACAAAGCGTTCTGGAGTGAGTGGGACACAGCGGACACAAAAGAGCTCAACAGAGCAGAAACAGGGAACGACAGAGTTTGGCAGCGTCTTCTCAGGGACAGAAGAATGACCTTTTCATTTAGTTGGGTTGTCACAGGGAGTTAATAGAGCAGTATGTTTGCATTGTGGCGATCAGCGTAACCACACACACACACACACACACTAACTTCTGCCAGGAACCGGAGTCAAATGTACATCAAGAGAACACAATAATGAAACTGGACTCTTGAGCTAGAAGAACACACACGTTTATAATCACAATAATAAAACAATCACTCTTCCAATTCAAGTGGAGAAAGCAAATACATTTCTGTTAGAAGCTCCTGTGCAATGCTTATAAATTCACACCTGATTTCTACATTAGAATACAGTAATTTTATATTCGTTCATATACATTATCATTAACGGCCTACATTTACTTCATTAAACTGGGGTTTGAGAGGCGAATGCAGGAAGTTTGGGAATTGCTGAAATGCAAAAAATTCATTAAATCATAATAATAATAATAGTAAAAAAGTACAATGAAGAATCAAATTAAACACACTAAATAAAGAAATATTTGATTTGTTTATTTGCATGTCATGTGACCATTAACTGACAATAGAGAACCGTGAACGTGTTTGGCATATTAACTTAAAATCTTAGTGAATATTTTAGCTTAAAGAGTTTCAGCTGCAAAAAAATAAATAAATAAAGTTTAGGAATCCCTGCAGCGATCGAACTACACCAGCCTCGCACAACACCAGTTTCAGAAGTCAAACAATATCAGAGAAAATACACCATGTTTCTTGATTTAAGGACGTTTACATATTTGTATGGAAAACAGGGCAAAAATACTAAGGAAGAAGATCATTTTTGCAATGTACACAACATTTAAAGCCTTAACTTTACGACTTTCTGCTCATTTTTAAGGCCTTAGTTTGTGTAAATTGTGTAAACCTGTGAAAGACCTGCAGAAACCCTGTAATATGCTGATTTGAAGCTCAATTATTATGTTATTAGTGCTGCTCAATTATTAATAACATTTCTGATTATTATCATACATGCTTATACATTTTATATTTTTCAGGATTCTTTGATGAATAGAAAGTTCAAAACAGAAATTATTTCATAAAATCTTTTGTGACCATATAAATGAGTTTACTGTCATTTAAAAAAAAGGTGCTGAATACAAGTGTTATATATATATATATATATATATATATATATATATATATATATATATATATACACACACATATATTTATATCACATACCTCACAGTTTCCACAAAAAAATATGAAGTAGCACAGCTGTTTTCAACACTGATAATAATCATAAATGTTTCTTGATCATCAGATCCTCATATTAGAGTGATTTCTGAAGGATCATGTGACACTGAAGACTGGAGTAATGATGCTGAAAATACAGCTTTGATCACAGGAATAAATTACACTTTACTGTATATTCATATAGAAAACAGATGATTTAAATCAAAATAATATTTCACATTTTTTGCTGTATTTACTGTATTTTTGATCAAATAAATGCAGCCTTGGCGAGCCTTTCTTTAAAAAACATTAAAAAAAAATATTACAAACAGTACGCTAGTGTAAATATATTCCATATTCAAAACTGCACATTAAAAGCAGAGCATTGCATGAAACGCTAAACTGTACACATGGTGATCCGCGTGTATTTTTACAAGCTCAACCCTATGTGTGTTTTATTTGTCTACAACATTTCTGGGTTTTTAAAGCAGTCTCGTGACAAACTCTCCGGCTACTTCCTCCTCAGATCTGTGTCACTTCCTGTAACACACACACACACACACACACAATGCATTCAACCGAGAGCAGCCTAAGTTTTATCAGTTCATGCTAATTTCAGTTCACGCGTTACATTAGACAGGGTGTGTGTGAATGTGTCTCTGCTCCAGGAGTCATTACCCTGGTTTACACTCTGACCACATCTAACCTTCGCTCTTCTGTTCATGCATGCAGAGACATCTCGTACAGTTCCCATAATGCATTGCAGTATCACCGCCGACCCCCTGCAGATCGACTGACGTCAGTCTGTTAAGCCGTGATAATGCTGCTTTCTCTCTGTATCGTGTCCGGTGTGTTAGTTCTGCTGTCTCTTCTCTTGGACGGTTTGCTAAGGGACTCGGCATGATCATGTTCCACTGGGATTGTGGATTGAAGTGCACTATAAAGCCGTCCTGTGCCAGCTCGAAATTCAGTGCAAAGATAAAATGCATTTATACCACCTTATACATCACCTTTTTTACACACATTTGCGTTTTTGTGGTTTACACGGAAAACTTGCACTTTGAAACCCGTTTATAAGTTTGCATTTTTAGGCCCCTAAAATGCTAAATGCCAAAACACATAAAGTTTTCCGGTTTTACACCAAGTGGATCTCTGAGCTGAGTGAGTGAGTGGAGGCGGGGCTCATTTGCATATTCATAGAACCATGTATACTAAATGAGGCAAGGGTGTCGGGTTACATTCAAGATATTTTAAGGCATGAAGATTTTTTTTTTAAGGAAAACCCGTTTAAATAGGTAATTTTGGTGAAGGGAGATTTTAACTTTAACAAGATGTTTGTCCTGCTCTAAAATTCTAACATTTTAGGAAACTCTCATTTGCTTTGAGACAATTTTCACTCAGAAAATTGCTAGTAATTTTCACAAATAATCAGAAACTTATTCAAAGTCACATTGAATTAAACATGAGATTTTGAAGTAGGAAGAAATGATAAGACTAGGAATTATTATTTTCTAGTAAAATGTATTCCAATAATTTTTATTCCAACTTTGTACAAATACATTTTCACAGTGTATTTACACTAAAGTTGGATGTAGGATTTTTGAATCAATTTCTACTCAAAAATGGCAAGAAAATGGTAAATATTGTACTATAAATTGTATTAAATAATAATGATAATATTTTTTTAGGCCTACATTTATAAATCTATCTGTCTGTCTGTCTGTCTGTCTATCTATCTATCTGTCTATCTGTCTATCTATAAAAGAATCCTATGAATTTAAAACTCTCATGTAAACACGTGCATTGTTACACCGATCTGGATTGTGTCTTCACTGACTGTCTCTCTCTCTCTCTCTCTCTCTCTCTCTCTCTCTCTCTCTCTCTCTCTCTCTCTCTCTCTCGCTCTCTCTCTCTCTCTCTCTCTCTCTCTCTCTCTCTCTCTCTCACTCACTCACTCACTCACTCACTCACTCTTTCTTTCTCTCTCTCTCTCTCTCTCTCTCTCTCTCTCTTTCTCTGGTGCAGGTGAAGGTGTGTTTCGACGAGGTCCAGCTGGAGAGAGTGTGTGAGTACCCTTCAGAAGACTGTGTGTTAGCATCGCTCCCCTGCTCTCCTCATTCCGGGCCGGAGGACGGAGCGAGGGAAGAGGAGGAGGACGAGGAGGACGAGAGCGCAGCGTTTGTGTCCCGCAGTGCCGTCAGTCCGAGCACAGGAAGGGTCCGGATCCTTAAAGTGGGTCAGTGGCTTCTACATTACATCAAAATTAAAACAAGCAGAAAATGGAATGAAGAACCTCCATGAAAAAGTAATAAGACATGTTTTAGGTAATTCTATTTTATTAGTGGAGCAACAGGTCTGGAATTTATGTTCACGTTGATAACTTTTACACTCTAAAAAATGCTGGGTTGTTTTAACCCAAAATTGGGTCAAATATGGACAAATCCAACAGTTGGGTAAAAATTAAAAATTTAACCCAACTGTTGGGTTTGTCTATATTTGACCCAATTTTGGGTTGAAACAACCCAGCATTTTAAGTCAAACAGGAGTTAGAGGATTTACTACATTCACACATACACTGTGCCTGAACGTGAGATGCAGAAATACTGCTAATATATGTTTCCTAAATGCACTTTATGCACATACTTTATGCAAATGTAGGTAAAGTCGGCTGGTGTGTGTGTGTGTGTAGAGCTTGTAGAATAGCATGAGTGCTTTACAGGCATTATATACATTTGACTTTATCAGTGTTTTTTTTTTGCTTGATCTGCTCTTAAAATAGCAACTGTATATTACGTGTTATATTTATTTGAAACAAAAAATTCTTTCCTGCAGTTCACGATTGTGCCTATCTATCTATCTATCTATCTATCTATCTATCTATCTATCTATCTATCTATCTATCTATCTATCTATCTATCTATCTATCTATCTATCTATCTATCTATCCATCCATCTATCTATCCATCTATCTATCCATCTATCCATCCATCTATCTATCCATCTATCTATCCATCTATCCATCCATCTATCTATCCATCTATCCATCCATCTATCTATCCATCTATCTGTCTGTCTGTATTTGGCACAACCCTGCTGCAGTTAAAAAAAAACATTAATTGCACATCTTTAAAAACATTTTTTTTATATAAACAGTGTTTTTTCTAACTGTAATTTTAAATGTTATTTTTTGTCTGTCTTTTTTTCCAGATGAATCCTGTAAACGAGTCTCTAAATGACAAACCATGGCATCCTTTAGATTTAAAATTCTTTACTTTGGCAGAAGGTGTAAGTAATGATAAACTTTTTAAAATGTGGTTTTAAAATTATTTTACATATATTTTTTTTTTTCATTTTTTAGTTTACAAGCACAATATTTGATTTCTATTTCATGTTCAGCGCTCTGATCCACAGAATGATCCGCTCAGGTCCGATATGATGTTTGCACAATTTACAGAGTTTTATGATTAAAATCTTTTATGATCTGAAGGCTGTTCATTAAAAAAAAAAAAAAAAAAAAATTATATATATATATATATATATATATATAGCTGGAATAGATTTCATTTTATTGTAATATCATGCAATAAAATGCATTGAGGGAATTTATTTTTATTTATAAATGAAAATGAAATGCTCATCCTCTGATTGTCACATGCTAAGAGTTGACTCTCTCTTATGAAAGTATGATAGATTACTAAAGATTAGAATAAATACTGTCATGGAACAGTGATATATGATATTTGTTTAAAAAATATATCTGTTTTCATCATGAGATTGTAAAATAGAATTTTGTCATTGCATATAGAATTATGTGTTGACGGGTCACACCTGGATTTTTACAATGCAATCAGATAAAAATCCAATTTTTGTATATTGTTTGTACTTGAATACCAGTTTTCAACTTTCCAACGAAATGAAGAAGCATCTGTAAAATATTAATAAACATTACAGACACAGCGTGTGTGTGTGTTATAAAAAAGGAGCAGTCTACAATCTTTGACTGGTTGTTTTATCTATTCTATTACAAACTGGTTGTATTACAGCGCCACCTTCTGGTTATTCACAGTAATGATGAATGATGCTTCACATTAAATCATCTGAAATATTGATAAGATGACAATCTGCACAGTGCCTGTGGACAGTTAAATCATTTGACCAATTCATAGATTAGCCTACTTAATTAATTCCAATTTACTGCCATGGCAAATTTCATTCGAGATTGTTTCTGCGCACATCATTGGTACTTCAGACCAAAATAAGCTTTCAGGTGAAATGGTGTATATTTGTAAAGGTAGCTTTCTGATCAGGTATCCCTGACATATAACATGAAAAGACCCAGTTTGGTTATATGTTCCTGATTAATACTAATAGGCCTACTTAACAGAAATCACAATTAGCTGTAAGTCCATTAACGTCCTTCAATAAAAACATTATTTGTTTATAGCAACTGTCGATGACGTTTTCTCATTCAGCATGTTGTGTGTACAATCGATCACAATCACATAATTTTCAGGTATGTTCCCTTACAAGTGTGTCCTCCTGCCTAACTATAGACTAGTACCTAAATAGTTCCATAATTCATAACCAATGATAGCCTACTTAAGGATCACTTTATACATGTACATTGCATGACACTTTTAGCCTAATACCGCGGTAATTTTTGGAGAGTCAATGTTATTAGCCTACTGTTAGCTTGCTAATATCTGATCTTACCTGCGCTTTCTTCCCTCGAACCATAGTAGCAAACTCACCGTGTCATTAAAAAATTGTGATAATTAGCTGTTTTGCTCCTGTTGCTCTATTAAAGATTACACCTCCGACGCCAAATCACCTGCAAATCACGCGAGCGAGCGACACGAGGACATCTAAAATGTGCTTCAGAATTGGTAAGGACTACTATCCGATTGAACCCGTTTGTTCATGCATGTTGATTTATTCTGCATTTGTTTAGCTTATTTGCAGCCAGTCATCACTTAAATACACCTTTTCCCAAATCATTCTCGATGAGCGGGAAAATCCTAACGGCTCCTCTCGCGCTGTTTAGTGTGTGAGGCTAAACCAACTGTTTTGTTTTGTTTTAATATTATGAAGCAATAATCTCACCCCAATGTAAGTTTTAGCCCTTACAAAAAGTACCATAGTAGCCTAGCCTACTATGTTTTGCACATGGGACCATTGTAATAGCTACCATGGTATTCATGGAAGTGCCATGTTAATACCATACTAGGCTATATAAGATGGTAATCGGTACAGTGTTATATTAGAGTATTATGGTAGTACCATCAATGTAGCCTACCTAACTGCTTTGTAAAGTCTACACAACTACAATCTGTGTTGTTTTTAAGTTTTATGTGTATTGTATTTTAAAAGTAACCATTTCAACTAGGCTATATGCCAAAATAGGCTAATAATGCTTGAATGTTTCTCAAACCTCTAGACTGGTTTGTGTGGAGTTAATCAATTACCCATAAATCCCACCACTAGATGTCAGCAGAAGACTGAATTCTGTGGCAAACTTCATGCTCATCATAAAGAGGAAAGATTTCGCCTGCTTCCTTTAATCGGACCCCAAATGGGCCTGATCCCCTAGCCTGATCACATGATCTCTGAATCCCTCCATCACCATCTCTACATGTCAATCATCAGCCATTTTTAGAGTGAGTGTCTCGACACCTGCTCATGATGGCCCTGCTCCGGGACTCTCATCCGCTCTATTCCTGCTCTATAATCACCCGGTACTCGTTAAGACCTCTTGTGTAGTGATTAAAAAGGGTGTAAATATATGCTCTGACAATGATTCCAGTATGATTCTTCACTAAATGATGCCTAATGAAATCAGGAGTTTGATCGGGTTTGATTATGTTCGATTTGATTATTTTGGATGTCCCTCCACATTTATGTCTTGAGATAATTTACAAATATTTTGAAATAATTAAAATAATTTTATATTTCACATTGTAGTATAATATTGACAAAACAATTGACCTGGGGCAGCCATTTTGTTAAGACAGTGTCTTTTAGTATAGAATTTGGCCTATGTTTTTATGTAACTGATTTTAAAAAGTTATGAACTGTCAAGAATTTTTTTAAGACTAGTCTTAGCGGTTTATGCAAGCGGCCACAAGTTGATTTTACATTAATATTTCCAGGCATCATATTTTTTATAACAAATGAATGCATTTATAATTATAATTTTTTTAAATTCTGTAGTAATTGCATTGGAATTTCATTGTCAGACTGATGCATAACGGCACATTTCTGCATCCCTATTATAGATGTTGTACAGCGTCAGTCTGATATTGTATTAGTTTAACAGCAGCTTGATTTAGAATTCAATGCATTTGCAAATATTGCAGGGTTTTTTTGGCTTTCTTCTTGTCGTTTTGGGGCCTATTTGAGCATATGTTGTGTATTCTCTTTGCTTTATCATGCTAATTTCCACTTACCATGTGATTTGTGCTTTTAATTTGGTTCGAAACATCTGCTGAGAGCATAAACATTAAGAGTGATTTTTAAGGCATCAGGAATCATGCAGTCATTAACAGATTGCTGTTAATCTCATCCCATGAGCCCAAAAGTTTCATGTCTTTTGAAGGCTCCTGTGCTGTATTATGTGTGTTTTTACAGAAACTTGTTCGTATACAAATGCGTCTGTGTATAATGACAGCGCATCTCTGTGTTATAAAAGCGGTGTGCTGTCAGATGTGGCTTTCTCACTGTACATGGGGTTCAGTCTGGAAATAGTTCTGTTCCCAAAAGGCAAGTCACACCACCGAACACGGATAGCTCTCACAGACACTCGCACCAGTTAATTACACCTCGATTGTAGTTCTGTTCAGATCCTTGAACACTCACTGTGTACCTGATGTGTGTGTGTGTGTGTGTGTGTGTGTGTCAGATCCACAGATTGCATTGCTCTACCTGAGCGCACCTTTAGTTTTCACCATGTTGCACAGATATGATGACTTTATTAGAGCTCATGCAAGCCAAACATTCATGAATCTTTGCTAACATTAGTTAATGCATTAACTAACATGAACTAACAGTGAGCAATACATTTGTTTCGGTATTTATTAATCTTCGTTAATGTTAGTTAATGTAAGTACAGCTGTGTTCATGTTAGTTCACAGTGCATTAACTAATGTTAACTAATACAACCTTTGAATTTAATAATGTATTAGTAAATGTTAAAATTAATAGTTCATATTAACTTAGGTGAACCTTATTGTAAAGTGGTAGCCAAATAATGTATGCATTAATTCTTCTTAGATATACTCACAACTTGTTCTTCATACAGTTTATCTAAAGAAATCTGAAAAATGTGATACTAGTGCATTTTATTCCCACCAGCTTGAATGCACAACAGGTCAATATTCTCCTTGCAATGGCGCACTTGTAGAATAACACATTTTATTGTCAACATTTTATTGTTGCACTTGAAAAAAAACATCGATTTTGGCTTTTATATATGTGTCATACAGAGCTGCTGTCAGGAATTTGAGCGGATGCGAGCTGCTAGTCACCACAATGATGCAATGAGTCTAAAACACTTCAGTGCCAGAGCCTTTTAGGAACAGAGACACACACTCGTGTACACAAATTGAAATGAAGTCTTAAAGGAATAGTTGACCATCATTTATTCACCTTCCTGTTCTTCAGATCAGATCTCTTTTGATTACTTCAGTGTGACGAATGAGAAGCTCATAGTTGCTGTTTGTCCTGCAATGAAGATGGATGTTGATTTATTCAACATCATCAATTATGAATGCATTGCATAATATTTCAGGTCTGAAGCACATGCATTTTTACAGTGCATTTTTGTCTTTTCTACAGAGCTGGTGTTATTTTGTGCAGTCACTGAAAGCTCATTGTGCGTTTCTCTGAAGAAAAGACGTCATAGGTTTGGAACAACACTGTTACAAAATGTAAAAGACTACGGTGAATGCTACGGTGAAACACTGTTAAACCATTACATTTACCGTAAACTGACTCCCACAATTGCCTGACACTTCACATTTGATGTATTTTTGTTGAAATAACTGTAAATTTTAGTTTTGTAATCCGTTATGTACATTATAGGGTTTTAAGTTACATTTAATGTTGTTTAATTAATGCTTATTGCATTTTTTAAACTTCATGTGTGTCACCATGATGGTGTTTAGTGTGTGTGTGTGTGTGAATGACTCTGTGCAGCTTCTGTTTATTATTAGTATGAACTTTCTTATGATAAATCTGTTTGTTATGAGCTTTGATTGATCATGTGACTCGAATCTCCGCTGTGATTGGTGGTTGTCAGTGTATTACAATGATACAAAACAGATATTAGTACTTTAATAGATCTGTAAATTAACATGATATCAGATAGTGAAATACGTCTTTTTACTGTAAATTACAAGTCTGTAAAACGTAAAATGTTGCTACTGTATTTTTTACGGTAAATTTCTGCCGGTTTTTGGTAAACATCTGAATTTTTGCGGATTTTTTTTTTATAGTGCATGAGAATGGCAACTTTCCCTTTTAACAGCATTTATCTGGGAGTGTTTGGGAGTTTTGAGCTGGATTTGATCCAGGAGTCTTTGCTCGAGAGAGATCAGCTGTTTCGGGGTTTAATCTGGTGTTGTGGTCAGAGTTGGTATCTGGAAGATTGCAGGTTTAATTCCCACAAGGACTGACCTATGAATTATCACCATTGTGTCTGTTATCAAGACACTTAACCTCAGGTTACTCCATGGAGATTGACCCTATAATAAATTAATGGTGTGATGCTGTGGAAAATCACAGAAACAAACACTGGCTCTGGTGTAGAAATAAGATTTAGATTCGACTTTATCACGGCCAGTTGTATTATCTGGTCTGATCCTGTTGCTCATTGACGAATGATGAAGTCTCTTCTGCTCAGCAAGGCTGCATTAGTTTGATCAAAAATACAGTACATTTTTTTAAATATTATTCCAATGTAAAACAGCTGTTTATGTGAATATACAGTAAAGTGTAATTTATTCCTGTGATCAAAGCTGAATTTCCAGCATCATTACTCCAGTCTTCAGTGTCACACGATCCTTCAGAAATCACTCTAATATGAGGATCTGATTCTCAAAAAAACATTCATGATGATTATCAATGTTGACAACAGAATTTATCAGGATTTTTTTTAAATATCAATCAACATTATAAATGTCTTTTAATTTTTATATCAATTTCATGCATTTTTGCAAAATAAAACTATTAAGTGCTTTCAAAAAGAAATTTCACCGACCTCAAACATTTGAAAGCTATAGTGTACCTCACAAACTAACAGACATCATGAGCGAGAAACACATTAAGAAATATATTCCAAATCATATTTTTTTATAATTTGTATGTAAAAGCAAATGCTTTCATCAGAAGTGTGTGATCGTTGACCTACAGTAGTCCAGTCTCTCTGCTGTAACCTGAGGTTTAGTGCCTTGTGCAAAGACAACGCTGAAGGTCATAGGTCAATCCTTAAACAAACCAGCAGACTTCCTATTACCAGTAGCACACCATCCTGTCCCGAACACCCGTGAGCTTACGATCGCCAGCTAACTAAACTAGCGTCCACAGATCTCCATGAACTGACAGAGCCTCTGGTTCTCCAGGATCCTGTAGGTCTGTCATAACTGGGGCCAAAACAGGGTCAACAGTTCAGCTCCGGAGGGGCCGCCATCTGCTGTGATCATACTGTGGGCATTATGAGTTTTTTAACATTTCACCATCAATTATAGGTGTGTAGTGTCACAATATAGCGGAATACAACAATATGAATCATGGATAGTTCACCCAAAATAAAAATTCAAGTTTTCAGAGTTTTAGTGTCAGAACTGCATTAAACCAATATATATAATGTTGAATATAAAGTATAATAATGCAATGGGGGAATATTTGTGGGTCCTGATAATGCAAAATGTCACCAGTAAAAAGTGGCCTACATTATTTTAAATATATCTAGTCAGTGACAGGGATCAAGCATATTCATCTAAAATAATTCTATTTTCTCTTCAGAATCATGAATATTGTTATTCTGGTGTCTCTATTGTCTGTGCTTTGGGTTTCCAGCACAAGTCCGAGCCGATTCATTTACACACACAATGCAATATCAAATTTAGCATTTTAATCAACAGTCAATTTCTTGTTAATCTATTATCATATGTCTTGGAGTATGGCAGTAATATCGTATCGTGAGTTCAGTATCGAGATATGTATCGAATCGTGACATGAGGGGATCGTTACACACCTACTATCATTGCTTATAAATTACAGTATTAAAATTCAGGGTTGGGTGAATATATCACTAAAACAATAGAAGTCAATGGTAGAAAAACTAACATGTGTGTATGTGTGTGTGTGTGTGTTCAGGTTGGAGGTTATCAAGTGTGTTGCGTTTATTCCCTGAGGTGATGGAGAGATAGCATCCCTCTTTCCCTGGGGCGCTGGAGGGATGATGTTTCTCTCTTTTTTCCAGTGGTTTGGACCCTACAGGGACGTCCTAAATCTGTAGGACGCTCCTCAAAGTGCCAGTGCATTGATTTCAGCCACCGCGGCTTTCCAGCCCGCCAGCTACGCCAACACGCTCCCTGTGCACACACACACAAACACACACACTTGACTGGAACTTGTTTGCGGTCATGTTGGAAGCTTTAGTGCTCTGTGTGTCTGGTTTGGGCTCTGGGGATCCACAGGGGGCGCCGGTACCGAACCACACCCAACCCGCTGTCCTGACCCACAAACGATTTCATTTTTACCTTTTAATGTTGTTTATGTGTCTATGTGGTGTTTTTAATACGCTTTAAGACACACCGTGTGTAAGTTCATAAGTCGACAGCATTGCTGAGTATTTCCTGCTTAAAACTGCAGTGAACCAAAGACAGTCTCAAACACACGGTTTGAAATCGCTGGTGTTTCTGACGTCACAAACGAACTTGTAACCAATCAGATCAACGTGTGATCGTCAACCAGTGGATCTCTGAGCTGAGTGAGTGAGTGGAGGCGGGGCTCATTTGCATATTCATAGAACCGCGCCAGTTGACCTGCATTGCCCACATGCATTGAGGGATACGGTACTTGTGCACAATTTGGCAAATTGTGGTCATCCAGGTTCACAATAAGGTTCTTTGTGTTAGCATCAGTTAACAAGAACTAGCAATGAAAAATACTATGCATCTATTAATCTTAGTTTTTCATGCATTCAGAAAAGTTGCACATGATGCATAAAATACATATGCAGAAAAAAAAGAAAAGTACAAGTATACGCTGTTCTGAACATCTTCTAAATCAGTGCTGTGTGTTCAACCTTATGCAGATGTTTGATTTTACAGTATGTGTGTGGCTAAATGTGTGTGTGTGCCTTTTCTCGGTGTGTGTGTTGGGGTTGTTCTCCAGCGGTAAAGCCCGGACACTCCCAGGATGGCGAGGGGTGTCTAAAATCAATTCAGTGTTAAGTGCAGGTCTGAGCAGGGGACAGATTCAGGCCCCAACGCTGTTACTCACACACCGCTGACCCAGACGTTACACACACACACACACACACGCCAGACCTGACCTCCTCAAATCATCCTGATCAACCTTATCTGAAAACTGATCTCAGTTCTGTCTCTCGTTCTTACTCAATCCTAGTCAGTGGACTGTATCTCTGTGTGCTAATGATGTTTGAGGGTCTTAAAGGGATCGTTCACCCCAAAAATTAAGATTGCCACCATTTTATCACCTTCATGTTGTATCAAATCTAAATGACTTTCTTTCAAACAGATGTTCCATACAGTTATTATGATCTGCATGAGAGAGAGAGAAGTTAATTTTGAACAAATTAGTCATTTCTTAATTATGCTGATATGACTTCATACTGACATCTTTCAGCGCTGCCTCATTCAAAAGCGAAAGTTTTTGTTTATATTCTGTGCAATGGATAACCCGTGATATATAAACGTTCCATATTATATTTAGAATCTTCATATAGTAAAAACAAAATTGCATAAACAAAATTTAAAGTAATGCTGTGTGACGTCACGAAACGTCACATGGTTTCTCCCATTCTTTGCTATTTTTTCTGTTTGCACTAACTGCATGTTTTCCAAAGTTTTACACCTTAAGTAATTATTTTTGACGTTTACTCAAATGAGACTAGAGTCATATCAGTGGCGTGTAAAGCTGTTGTGATCACATGACCAGTGGGATACTGTACTTTATAAATTTTGTAACCAAGAACCTTTGCTTTTGCATGAAACAACGCTGATGCATGCCAGTATAAAATCCAAAACCACTGTCATATTAGCCATAGACAAAAAATTACTTAATAGATCTTAGTCGCCATATTGAATTTAATGTGGATGAAAACAAGGCTTTAAGGATATGACTTACAATTTTTACAACGGCACAAACTAAAGTTCCTAGATCACGTAATTTTCACAACTTTTAAAAATGTTTCAAGGAGTTTTTGTCTACTGAAAAACCATTAAATGCACTGTAATTCTATCCATCAGATTAAACATTTAACATTAAACATCGCACTAAGGTCAATGCTTCATCAAATGCCTTTGATTAAAAAAAAAAGAGAAGAATTTACCCTTTACTTTCCTAAACTCAATTTATTGTAGGCTAATGATTCAGGCCTTCTCCGAGCTCCTGCTGTTTTTATGATGTACCAAACCCGTTCTAACATAAAGCCAATGCCGTGTAAAAGCAGTTTGGATCACTTCTTCTCTGGGAATCCCTTCAGGTGTGTGATGAACAGACGGCTCGTGTTTTCCTCTCCTCGTTTACATGCTGTGACTCTCGACATGCAGAGCGCAGGTGAAGTGTCTATTGATTACTGCAGCTCCTGCATTAATGCGTGTTGCTGTCGCAGTCGATTGACTTGTTGTTCCCGTCCTCCCAATGCTCAGGGTCATGTGTGCATGTGATCCATTAGCTAAACGAACAAGACAAGATCAGACATCCTCGAGGACTATTCATGAAGAGTTCAATCTCAAAGTGCCACGCCACAAGGAGAAAAAAACAACAAGTGAAAAAAAC
This sequence comes from Tiaroga cobitis, assembly GCA_030578255.1. Taxonomy (NCBI): domain Eukaryota; kingdom Metazoa; phylum Chordata; class Actinopteri; order Cypriniformes; family Leuciscidae; genus Tiaroga; species Tiaroga cobitis. Next base: position 42,919,944 of record CM060609.1, on the reverse strand, counting down.
ATGCCACCAGCTGTATAGATACTGGCATGGGTCATTGAAAACCCCATTAACTACTTATAATTGTGCACATGTATCATTGAACTCATCTCCACATAACTTTGAGTTATTCAGCATTTGTTTGCTTGATGAGCACAGTTGGATGTTGATGAGGTGTTGAACCAAGAAATCAAAGGTGCATTTCTGAGAAAGGCTGTTGATATTTGAAATCACCAAAACACGCCCCCTTCCCAATAGGGTCACACCCCTATCTTGATAGCTTCGCCCCCAAATTAATGAACACGCCATGCAAATATAGACTGTAAAAAAATATGGACGCAGTGTCCGTGACATCACCCGTAGGTTTCTGGAGAGCATTATTGAAGCTCAAAGTGGGCGGAGCCGGTCGTCGCCATGTTGGCCGCGCGTCACTCCCGGATAAACGAACATGTGCAGCGAGGCGGATTAGCTGAGGTGACGTGACGCTAACAGACAGCAGACAAACGGCTAGCAGTGACATCAGCGGCAATCCACCAGTCACTCAAGTGGCCACGCCCTTAATTATGCACAATTTTAAGGCTTAATATCCTTTAAACGGATGAGTTATAAAAAAAATCACGCCCCTCACGCTCGCCATGAAGGGCAAACTTAGCTATATAGACCAAAACCACTTTTTGAACCAGGCTATAAACATGTTTTCTTCTGCTGTAAAGTTGGCATTAAAGTTGGTAAAGTTGTAAAGCATTTTAACATGGAGGTTTATGGGATTGACTCTCTTTTGGAGCCGGTCTCTAGCGGCCAGTCGATGAATTACAGTTTAAGTCACTTCCGTGTTGAATTCAAGAGAGAGACCGGAAGGCCACTTATTTGCAGCGCATCGTAAGTGGAAACGCCCCTTACTGCTGATTGGCTACAGGTGTGTTTTGGTGCTCCGTCCAGGGCTGTGTTTCCCAAAAGCATCGTAAGCGTAAATTGATCGTAGAGAACATTGGTGGCAATTGTTCCGCGATCAACCTATAGGCTTACGATGCTTTTGGGAAACGCAGCCCTGATCCACTTTCAACAGCTTCTCAGAAATCGCTTACTGCACCTTTAAGAAGGGACATGTTCAAAGTCTTGAGGCCTATATATTTTAGCTTGTGTTGCATTTGCTATACTGCTAGGAAGAGATGCAGGTATAGTTACTGTATGTTGAGGAGGGACATTCTTAATCTAGAGTATTTGTAAAAAATAAAATAAAAAATTATATGCCTCAGTGTACAAGATGATGTCATCAATATTTTTGTTCAGTAACATTAAAATGCAACACTAGCATTGTCATATTTTAGGGGTACACAAGCATATCCATCGTATGTATGCATATCCACTTTTTTTTCAGCATATCCAACACGAAAGTAAGCTATTTTGGACAGGTAAAAAAAAAAAAAACAGTGAGGGAATGACACCGGAAGTCACGCACATTGGTTAAAAGGTTAAGAATAATGGGTGACCTCAAAGCTAACAGACATGGACTGGTCTGGAACAAAACGAAGACAGAAATACAGTAGGCTAGTGAACATTTAAAGTGGATCAAAAAAGTCCATCAAAGTTTTCCTAAAACAAGAACGGGTAGGCCTATTGTTCAAAATTAATAGGCTAATAAGCATGATGAAAGGTTTTGATCATGTTGACTAGCCTAGCTATTTATTAAAACACTGTTTTCATATTTAAACCGTCATACTTTGTGTGCTAATACTCGGGAAGTAAAAAAAAGAGCCTGTGATCTCGGCGATCCGGTCTGGGATTCGCTGACACGAGTGTTGAAGGAGAACTGCACATTTATAGCCCCGCTACCCCATCAGTACCCGCCCGGGGCAGATGATCTCAGCACCATCAGGAGCTCGGCATCATTACAAGGTGTTAATTGGAGTTAGTCGGAGTCTTCGCTTTCTGTCAAGAAGTCTGACAACAGAATTCATTAGACTTAAAAATACCGGGGCATTGAAATGAACTCAAGAGGGATTCGCTGATGAGGAAGGATTGCGAGCTGACAGACAGAATAGTGCAATTCTCCTCAAACATGCCAAAAATGAGGCCCATCCTCGTGCATCTCGCTTAGGAAGTTTATCAGCTCGACCATCTTCTCATATTTGATGCGTAATTTTCACACTTTCATTGAGCCTCTTCCGAAAAATATAGCAGGAAGTCACTTGCCTCCTCAATTAAGAAAAGTGCATGCGTCAAAAAAATGTAGGTCTTAAAAAAAGAAGGGCGTTTAATGATATTAATGCATCGGGTTTTAATTTCTTATATTAAAGGGCTTTTTAAAAACAGCTGTTTTTGCAAAGTAAACTTTTTTAGATGCGTTTCATAACAATTATAGGCTGGAAATGCATCCGATCCATCCTTTATTTTTAAGAGGCTTCTGTTCTTCGCTGCTGTTGCTGATTTGAACAGTAAATGTGTTATAGTTCTTGGACATAATGTTGGACTGTTTAATGCATTGGAAGTAAGATTGTGCGGTCACTGTCCAGAAACGCTTCTAAATGTGTTTAGCACATAGTCTGAAAAGGAAAATGTAGCCTATTTGTGTCAGTATCAACGCGCAGAAAATAGTGGCCATAAAACAGAAAATGAGGAACCGCAGTGACTTCCTCTGTCACATTCACCCAGAAATGCGTTTCGTATGATCCGAAATAACTCTGGGAAAAGCTGCCGAATATACAGGCGACAAACTCCTGTTTGACAAAATAAAGAAAAACGACTCGCGCGCCTTCAAATAAAGACATAACGGTGCGTTTGTGGTTGATTGAAACAGATTTCAGAGAATACACGATTGTTCAGTACAAAGATGGTTTTCCAATTAGTTAGAAAATTATTAGTAAAAGATAAATAAAATAAAACCTTAACTTCATTGAAAAAAATTAACACGGATCTTTGGTTTAATGCACAAATTGTGGTAATTTCTTAAATGGCTGTAAAACGTTTAAATGTAAGAATGCAAATTACATTTTGAAAACAACGAAAAAACTTTTTTCCCTGTGCTTTACAAACGTTTTGCTCGTTTCCGCGAAATTGCAGATTGTTTATGAAAAGTGAAAATGTTAGAAACTGACCGTTTAAAACGAGACAACGTTAAGTAAATTAACGGATTTAATTTTCGTTAATTTTTTTATATAAATAAAGTCCATGAATAAGTGTAGTTTTAAAATACATTTTCGTTAAATAAAACATACAGCAGAGAAACACCGACAAAGAAAGTATGAAAAGCACATTTTATTTCACCTTTCATAACAGTGCCATGAGAACATTTGTACAAGATACATCACAATCTAAAGTGCACAAATACTGTACAACAGAGGGATCTTAAATAAAAGGAAGAACAAAAAAAAAAAAAATCACATTATGGGCTTCTTATAAAAATAAGATTAAAAAGGGCATGCTTTAAAAAGAATACAAAGTAAAAACCCCCCAAAAAGAAGCGTTTGTATTCCACAAATAAACAAGCACAACCGGGGTGGCACGAAAGCTTTGGCACTTGCAGATTAAAAGATTAAAAACACAACATGGTAGATCACTTCAAACAAAATAAGAGATAAAGAGAGAATTGATAAATGATCTGGAAAGCAGTTCTTAAGGGCTAGTATAGAAGGCGTAATAACCCATGGCTTTATGGCTCTCTTTGTTGTACTCCTCCGAGCTCAAGTCCTCACACTTTATAGTGGGCGAAGCGTCCGTACTGGATCCGCCGGGCGAAACGCGCCTCCTCTTACACGCCATGGCGTATCCGCTGGAGTCGCCCGAGTCGACGACCTTCAGCACCGGCGGAGCCTCCATCCAGGGGGCGGTGGTGCCGGCGGTCGGGGCCGAGGTGGAGCCCTCGTCCTGAAGCTTGTCTTTAGAGGTTAACAGGTCGTCGGTGTAGGCCGGAGGACTCGGTCGGGGTGACCAGGGCAAGCCGGTGGTCATCTTCCGCTGATACGAACTCCTGCTGCTCCAACCGGCCGCCATTGACGCGAAGGCGGAGTCGGGGTAGTAGCCGAGCGCGTGAGGACTCTGCAGCGGAAGCGGTTTAATACCGTACGGCAGGAGACTGGACGCCGAGTACTCGCTATCATAGGACAGGTCTAGTTTGGTGGATGCACCGCTCTGTTGGACGGGCCCTACGAACCAGCGCTGAGCCGAAGCCGCGCCGGAGGCCGAGTCTTCGCTCTGAGGAGAAAGCAGGCCGTTGGTTTGCGGCACGGCGCGCTCGCTGCCGTAGAAGCGGTGGTTTTGTGGCAGGTTGTTTACAAACTGGTCTTGGAAGAAGGGCTGCATTGCATAGCGGGCGCCGGGGACAATCTGGTGCGACCGCGGAGAATCAGTAGGAGAGGGCGTCAGTCTGTCGCTCTCTGGAGCCGTGTACATCCTGAGAGAAGAGAGAGAGAGAGAGAGAGAGACTGTTAGCAATTTGTCGCATTGCATTCTTTAACAAGAGTCAATGTATGTAGACACGCTATTAGATCATTTCAGTAAATGCATTAACTAATGGAACCTTTTATTGAAGTGTTACCTTATCGCATTAAGTCCTGCTTTACTTTTATTCAAAACATATTACTTTCTCCCTCTCTTTTTTTGGGTAACACTTTCTGGTGCCTTGCTAAATCTAAATTAAAGATCTTCACTACAGAACTATTGTATAATTCAATGTACAAATATAAATGGCAACACTTTACATTAATAGGCTACTAACCATGAATAATAATTCTTAAAGCATCTGTTCATATTATTTAATGAACCTGAGCTGACATGAACTAACAGTTTTTAATAGATACTCTTACGAATTTCTTACTGTTAGCTAATTTTAGTTAATGCATTAACTAATGGAATCTTATATTGGAGTGTTACCATATTGGATGAAGTCCCACTTTACCTGTATTCAAAACATATTACTTTCTCTCGCTTTTTATTTTTTAAGGCTTATACACAAATAAATATTGAAGGCTCCAAAAACCTTTAGCATCAATAAAACCTCTGTTGGACAAAAAATGCTGGGTTGTTTTAACTGATGTTTGGGTTAAATATGGGGAAAAAACAACAGTTGGGTTTAAAATTTGAATTTAAAAACAAACTGTTGGGTTTAAAAATTTGAATTTAAAAACAAACTGTCGGGTTTCAAATTGTCACTTAATTTTAAATCAAATGTTGGGTTTGTCCATATTTGACCCAAACATGTGTTGAAACAACCCAGCATTTTTTAGAGTGTAGGTTCATTTTAGTGGAAAAAGGTTCTTTAGATTATTAAAATGGTTTGTACACCAAGGATTTTTATTTTCATTTTAAGGACTTTTCACTGAAAGGTTCTTTGGGAAACCTTGCTAAACCTAAAGATCTTCACTACAAAAATATAGTATAATTTAATGGTAACACTTTACATTAGAAGGCTACGAACCATGAATAATAATTCTTAAAAAACGTCAACATTTACTAACACATTACTAGAATTAAAAGTTGTATTTAATGGACCAGAGCTGACATGAACTAGCATTCAAGTTTTTATTTGATACTGTAACAAATTGCTCATTGCTCAACATTTAGTTCATGCATCAACTAATGGAACCTAATATTGAAGTGTTACCATAATGCCAAAGTCCTGCTTTACCAGTATTCATACTACTGAATTTGATAAAGTTTGCACTGTAGCATAAACGCATACAGAATGAAACCCGACTCATGTACCTTACAAAAAATGTTCAATGTTTTTGTTTAAAAGAAAGGTTTGAGTCATCTTATCGTTTATAAAATGTAGTTAACAAAAGGAACACCCTTATGTTTTTGGGCCGTTTTCATAATTCGGTCAGCAATAATGGGTTTTGCACTTCTCAGTCAGGGACGGTTGTTCGAAAGGCACTTACGAATCATAATTGTCCCTGAAGCCTTTTGCGAAGGGGTTGTGGTCGATCTTAAGCTGTGTGATCTGCAATTAAACACAAAGACGAGGAGTTGAGAAGCGGCACGAAAGCAGAAGTGGCTGAAAGGAGCTGTGGCGGTGTTTCTGCTTACGTCGGTGTTCTGGTAAGCCGTTACAGCGATGAACTGGTTTTCAGGGAAAGTGAAGGTTTGTGTTTTGGCTTCGCTGCTCATGTCCTCCACCCCATCCTCCGTCACCTCCACGATGTGCAGTCGAGGCTGGTATTTATGCAGGGACTGGAGGACGATCATCTATTTTAACACACACACACACCAGTGTTTGTGCAGAGTTCATGGCCAGCGCTTGCTGTAGGTGTCAAACCCACACTGAAGACCTTTGAGATGACTGTGTGTGTGTGTGTATGAGGTAGAAACTTCCACACACACGCTCATCTTTAAAATGTCCAAGATGCATCGGATCTTTGCAACATGTACTAAAATACATTAAAAATAAAGTAGTATTCAAAGGTTTTTTGTTAATATTTCTATATGCATTCACAGTTTAAGAACATCGCTCTTCAACATTAATATGTCAGCTAAATGCTTGTTTTTTTTTTTGCACACAAAAAAACATGACCTTTATGCTTGTCTTCATATTTTATTTTCCATCCACAATTCCTCAACCTAACACTTAAACATTGAGTATTGCTCCACTTCTTTAACAGTGATGTTGTTTACCTGAGTATTGTTGTTATTCGCACCCTTGTTGTTGGTTAGCTTCAGTTTCCCGAATGATATTTCTTGTCTCATCCAGTGTGCCCCAGTGTTTGGTGATTCAGGGTGAACATAAACCTTGTTTCCTGCAGAAAACACATGCAGAACATTAATGTTGTGTCTTATTAAATTATTAGTTGGGTTAAATGAAGCAGGGGACTTTTGCACTGAAAATATCCTTCATCTAAAACAGGTGTCTCATGACTAAGAGCGATTTGTTTTGAATAATTATAATACACATAGGAGAATAACACGTCCACCCCCGCGTGCTCAAGTGTCATCGCTGCAAATCGCTCACATTAAATGCGAAACTTCTTTCATTGCATTGAAACTGCTTTCATTTTTAAAACGAAATGCCATTTTAAAGCGTGAAAAAATATCGAAGTTTAAATAAAGTAATAAAAACAAATCGCGCGCACAAACGATAACGTTTGTTTTAGCTTTGAAATTGTTTGAATTAATTCGTTGAATTTCACGCGTCGTTGGCAACAATCATAATTATATTAGGGAAGATTCCATACATCTAACCAATTCGTTTATACCAACATCGAATGAAGATAAAAATCCCACTTTAAAAAAAAACGAATATCTAATTCAATTTTTAGTTGCATTTGATTATAAAGGCCATACTCGAGTAAAATTTCATTAATATTTTCCAGGAGAAAAAAAACCCCGTCACCGAACAACACGTTTAACTGCAGATATAACAGGTTGTCATGTTGCTCAAATTCTTCTCAGTTGTCCCCTCACCTTGCATGTTGTTGTCCGCTTTCCCGCAGGTTACCCATTTCCCGCCCTGAAATCTCCAGTGGTTCGGATCGGCCAGAACAATCTCCACAAACACATTATAATGCGCCGTCAGGTTCAGTCCAGTGATGTTAAAACTTAGAAAGGGGAACATTCGCCTGCGAATATGATTATTAATAAAAAGAATTAAGAATGACCGATCCGTTTTACCATCCTGAGAAAAGAATATTCGTTATTCAAATACATCTTATAATTTTATTCAAATGTTGCACGTTTTTTTCTGTTAAAATTTTTACATTTTAAACCATTCACCCTCTAAATTATTATACATTTATGTTCTAAATTACTTAATCATTTTAAAGCAAAACTTTAACGGCATTTTTCTGATTTACAGCACTCTAAAAAATGCTGGCTTTTTTCAGCTCATGTTTGTGTCAAATATGGACAAAACCAACCGTTGGGTTTAAAAATTACAATTAAATGAACGGTTGGATTTGTCCATATTTGACCCAAACATGGGTTGAAACAAGCCAGCATTTTTTTTTTTTTTTTTGAAAAAAAATGAGCTCTTGAACTTCTCGTCATTACCTGCCCTGTTTGGTGATGATCATCTCCGTCTGATGGCGGTGAAATTTGAGCCACAGCGGTCTGTTACACAGGTAAACCTGCGCCCTGGTCGCGGAGCCCGAACCCGGGATGGGCATCGAGCTCAAACTGGAGCCCGGTCCGGGATAGGACGGGTACAGGCACCCGGGACCCTGTCCGAACTGATAGCCGCTTCCAAACTGACTCCGACTGGCGCACACGGCGGATGAGAACCCGGCGGGTGGAAGAACCGAGCCGTAATGCAGAGAAGACGAATACCTGGACCCGTTCGAGCCACTGTACACCGAGCCGGTCTGGCCCCCGTACGGGAAGAGAGAGCACGGGTTGGTCACGTCGGAGCTCGGTTGGGAAGATGATATGAAGTAACGATCAGTGCCCAGTTCGTCGATGTTGTAGCGGCGCGCGCTGGACAGCTCGTCATCTCCACCGATTACCGGAGAAGGTTTCCGCGCGTCCGGTGCTGCGGCTGCCACTGTTGCTTTAGTCCCGGTGAAGCTGTCGGTGTCCGCCTCATCCATCAGCGTGTTCCCGCCACTCAAGAACTTCTTGGCACCGGAGCTCTGCTCGGAATCTGTCCGGTCCATGTCCTGAAAATCGATCTGCGTTGACCCCGGGCTGTTGTTGGTGCTCTCGGAGGACGTCGACAGGTTGTAGAATGTCTTGGGTAAGTTCACAGATGCGCCAGGGAGGATGCTTTCTAACTGCATTCTTCAATACAGTGATACGGGGATGAGGATCAATCAAAAGCTGGTCGAGATCAATAAGTAGATCACACCAGGACGAGGCTCCGTGCGCCCCGCAGTTTGACCTCTGAAGCGACACCTCCGGATTTTCAACTGTAATCTGTGAGTGACAGAATTGTTTGAGAGAGTTTATATATTCTATCTCACTCGAGGGGGCGGAGCCTTCGCAATTCGTGCATTCTCACCGTTTTCTCATTGGCTCAGAGGCTTTCGTTTTAACTAGGCCTACTATTAAAAACATATCACTTTCTCTTTTTTGTTTATTTAAGTCTTCTACACGCTTAAATAAATATTGATGGTTCCAAAAACATTTAGCATCAATGAAACCCTTTCCATTGCACAAAAAAGCTGGGTTGTTTTAACGATGTTTGGGTTAAATATGGACAAAATAGACAACCGTTGGGTTTAAAATTTGAATTAAAAGAAAAATATCCGTTGGGTTTAAAAAATGCACTTGATTTGAAATCAACGGTTGGGTTTGTCCATATTTGACCCAAACGTTTTGAAACAACCCAGCATTTTTTAAGGTTAAAGTTAAAGGTTCATTATAGTGGAAAAGGGTTTTTTAGAATATTAAAATGTTTTGTACACCAAGGAATTTTTTTTTCTTCAGAGCTTTTCTCTAAAAGGTTCTTTGGGATACCAATTGTTCTTCTATATTACATAGAAAACCCCCTTTTTGGAACCTACATTTTTAAGTGTGATTTTTTTATTGACTTAAAATCCTGGCCCTGGTAAATGGGTGTTATTATTATTATTATTATTATTATTATTAATAACAATGTTTTTTATATTTACTTGGAATGCATCTAAGTTGACTAAAAACATACTTATCATAGAACGTTTCAAAATTCGTTTCAAGCCAATTAATGAGTGTTAATTTGAGACTGACATTGAACCCACTGAGGAACTTGGAAGTGGATTGACACCATTTTAGATGTACTGAAAACAAAACAATTAACGAGTCCTCCCGGCTGACCTGAGAGCGGTTGATCTAAATACACTTGAGCTCGACTGAACTTGGCAACCCAAATAATTAACAAACGATTAATGAGGAAAGCAAACTCACCACAGACTGTCAGTCAGGACCGCCATGCCTTGAGTTGCTCGTGTCGCGGGGGTTAAAGTTCACCCCTCTCCGGTTCAGTGTGTTTGGGCTCAATCTCTTCTCTTCTTTTCAGCACTGGAGTCCAAAAAGCGCTCAGATTTTAACGAGCTCGAGCAGCAGCGTAAGTTCTGTTCACCCACAAGTAAACGTTCACAAATTCCGTGAGATTGTAACGTGCAATTACCCAAAGCATTCCCCGTATAAAAAATGTATTGTTGTATTTAAGTGCCTAATCTACGTGTTCTAATGTGTAATTCTATTGTGAACTCTGTTTCAGCGTCTTCATGATTCGGACGAAACACTGCAGGAGATTGTTTTCAGCGTGCACGAGGTGAGTGAGTGGGGCGCGCGCGCGTGCGTCACCTGAGGGGTTCTTAAAAAAACCTGCGCCTTTAATAATAGTAGCCTATAAATAAAAATATACTCCGTTTTTATTTTAGTTAAAGTAAATATAATAAGTGCAATTATTCCTTTTTATTTAGCCTACTTCATTTCAAAAATAATAAAAATGGATAAATCTATTAATTAAAGCTTAATTGATGTTTATGATTCCTAAATAATAATAATAATAATCATAAATGACTGCTTTAAGCTACTGAACATCGTCTTTATTTATAAAATACTCGTATTTGTTTATTAAACATGCATGCATTTATGATTATACGTTTACATATTTAAAGCGAAACATTGCGTTATTTTAAATTGTGAAATTGAGCTCGAAATACGCAGGTTGTATTTATCAAAACGTATGCACGATTCAAACAATGTCTGAACACGTTTTCAAAACGCGAAAAAAAAAAAAGGAAAAGAAAACACCACCCAGGTCAACAGATGGAAAAACAATTGAGCCCCAGTTCACCATAAGGTAATATCTGATTGTCTTTATCATCAGGCGGTGGTAATAAAAAGAGAGGGGCGGGGGAAAGGCAAATCCCACCCGGCTTAACCTCTTTCCAAGCTCAGGGAAACCGGCCAATTATTTTTCCGTGTGAAGGAGCCGGTGATCGTGAAGGAAGAGACAGCCGGGCGGATAGACACCGCCTTATTAAAACCCTTCTGTACCTCAAATCTGATAAGAGAGAGAGAGAGAGAGAGAGAGAGAGAGAGAGAGAGACAAACGCACGGAATCGCTGCTTTGCGTTCTTTATAACGATACGGAACCACGCGTTCCGGGTGGCGATAATGGCCGGTTACCCGGAAAGGGTCACACGCTCAGCGCGAGCGCTCTTTAATGAAAAACCCACCGGGTGTCCTCATCAAACCCATCCACTGACTCTCTTTAGCTCGGCATTGTAATTAAAACTCCTTGATGACAGCCATGGGCTGCATGCTAAATTAAAGAGAGTCTGTGATACATTTAATAAGTCACAGGTTGTGATCATATTAGGCTACTCAAAAATAACACTGTCAACCATTAACCTATTCACACTTGAAATTACATATTTGGTCCATTTGAGCTAATTTTATTCGGTTTAAAGGTGATATCATTAATACTAATATGATTTTAGGGTCACATGTACCCAGCTCTCATGTGTAAGAAAAGACAAATTTTTCCTTAAAGTCCCCATGAAATCAAAATCAATGATTCGTGTTTTTGTAATGGAATATTGCAGTGTTTATCCGTGCACATCATTATTGTTTTAAATTCATGTTCCTGTTAATCTTGAATCAGAATAACAGCAATGTCTCTTCTCTTCTCTGATGATGTGGGCGGGGCAACCAGTCACTCACATGAGATCAGCCAATAGGAAACCACAACCATCCAATCAATTCCCACGGACAAAATCAAGCCCCGCCCACATTTGTTCTTGTTCCAGAAGCGATTCACTCGTCACAATAGAGAAGAAAAGACTAGCGCAACTTCCGTTTCATTCCGACTTTAAATCAGGAATTCAGTCTTCAAATCTGGAAGTTTATACTCATTCATTATGAATGCAAGTTAGATTCGGACTCCGGCTCACGTCGCCTCGTCGTCTCAGCTCAGTCGCTGTGTCTAAATTAGGAAATCAAATCCTGAAATGATCTCAACTGATGGTATGAGAAGGTGTGATGTAAAGACGATCCACACAGAGCACCTGCGAAACACACACACACACACACACACACACAGGAATGATTATGCGTTCTCACCTGACAGATCCCGGGTCCCAAGTGCCTTGTAGTTTTTAAGGTGTGAGATTCACAAGGATTAGCTCCCAGCTAAGAGGAATATTGAGATGAGAACGAGTTCTCCGTGCAGAATACTGAATTCTGCTTCCAGCGTTCAGACCAGCAGTGACACACTCTTACAGAAAGGCTTTTTAATGGCATCGATGGCTCCATAAACAATCTTTCAATCCCACAAAAGCTTCTTTAGAGAGATTTTTAAATGTAAAAAAAGAACATTCTAAAAAAAAGAACGTTTTAGATCCTTTATTTTTAATGATGATAGATTAAGCTTTGAAAGTGCATGAGATGCTTTAGTCATATGCATCATAATGTTTTTGCATTATTCATTAAATCAACAACATTTGCAGCTTCATACAAATGTAATGAAATCTAAGCTTGATTCGGAAGTTGCTTTATTTTATTGCTTTATGTATATGCATCATAATGTTTTCACATTATTCCTTAAATCAACGGCTTCAATCTTGAAATCTGGAAGCTTATAGTGAGCTTATATGAATGTAATGAACAAAGCTTGATTCGGAAGTTGCTTTATTTTATTGCTTTATTTAGCCAATCATATGCATCATAAATTTTCACATTATTGCTTAAATCAACAGCTTCAATCATGAAATCTGGAAGTTGCTTTGTATATTTACGCTTCGTATTATCTGTGTGCAGATGTGTGTTATGAGCAGGGGATATGTGTGTGTATGTGTGTTTGCATGTGTGCAATCTAGAGATGTGTGAAGAATTTGGGGAAAAGGGGCTAAAAATCTGTGAAAAGACAGAGAGGGGGGCTGGAACTCAGCTGGAAACTGATTGGCTGCCAGCCTGAGGAGGAAATAAGAGTCTGCTGTCCTCTCCGGTCTGGGACCTCGGTGACCAGGCGCAAGATGTCTGTTTCGGCCCCCGAGGGCCCCGCCGCGTCTCCTCAACACTCCTCCGCCTCTGAAAGCGTCTTTCTCATTTTATTATTGACTGGAAATGCCACCCAGTCTTTATTTCCCTCCCTCGGTTTCTCTCTCTCTCGCTCGGAGTCGGGCGAAAGGCTGCGGGTGAATCAGGGTCACTCAAAATCAATACTGTGCTTTTAGACGGGACAGATACATAAGGGACGGTAATAGTCTTAAATGTTCTTTTGAAACTCTCAGAGGCTTTGGTGGAAGATTTGGGATCTTGAGGAATCACGACACGTTTTACATTTGCCAAACGCGAACTGTGAGTATTTTCAGCGCCTTTCAGTGGGTCAGTCACAGTGATTTTGTTGAAGTCCGTAATTTTATCCCTTAAAACTCATCTTTGATCACCGAAATGACATATTTAAAAATGTCTTCATGCCTTAAAATAGCTTGAATGGAACTCGACACCCTTGCCTCATTTAGTATGCGCGGTTCTATGAATATGCAAATGAGCCCCGCCTCCACTCACTCAGCTCAGAGATCCACTGGTTGACGATCACACGTTGATCTGATTGGTTACAAGGTCGTTTGTGACGTCAGAAACACCAGCGATTTCAAACCGTGTTTTTGAGACTGTCTTTGGTTCACTGCAGTTTTAAGCAGAAAATACTCAGCAATGCTGTCGACTTATGAACTTACACACGGTGTGTCTTAAAGCGTATTAAAAACACCACATAGACACATAAACAGGGGGACTTTAACTTCAGCTGTGGAATAAAATGCACATTAAACACTCATTTATGTGCATGAAAGATTAACAACATAAGCACTTTGTAAATATTGTTTTAGTAGGTGCTGTATAGATCAAGCTCATAATTAATATTATAAATGTTTTTTCTTAAAAATTACTAATAATATTATAAAATATTTTTAAGCAAATCGTTTTACTGATTAGAATAAGGATTTTTGATTGGCAGACGATAAAAAGGCCTAAAAGGACTTGAATATGCATGTCTTTTAAATTGCAAAATAAATGAACAATACTGAAAATGATATTGTTCGCTATTAATCTGCCGTAGTGTCAAAGTCAAGCGCAGGACAGTCACCGTCCAGACGTCCGTGACCATGAACTGTTGTGTCACTCCTCATGCACTCGTGACCTTGACCTGTTGTGTCACTCCTGCTCATCCACTCGTGACCTTGACCTGTTGTGTCACTCCTCCTCATGCACTCGTGACCTTGACCTGTTGTGTCACTCCTCCTCATGCACTCGTGACCTTGACCTGTTGTGTCACTCCTGCTCATCCACTCGTGACCTTGAACTGTTGTGTCACTCCTCCTCATGCACTCGTGACCTTGACCTGTTGTGTCACTCCTGCTCACCCACTCGTGACCTTGAACTGTTGTGTCACTCCTCCTCATGCACTCGTGACCTTGACCTGTTGTGTCACTCCTCCTCATGCACTCGTGACCTTGACCTGTTGTGTCACTCCTCCTCATCCACTCGTGACCTTGACCTGTTGTGTCACTCCTCCTCATCCACTCGTGACCTTGACCTGTTGTGTCACTCCTCCTCATCCACTCGTGACCTTGACCTGTTGTGTCACTCCTGCTCATCCACTCGTGACCTTGACCTGTTGTGTCACTCCTCCTCATGCACTCGTGACCTTGACCTGTTGTGTCACTCCTCCTCATGCACTCGTGCCCTTGACCTGTTGTGTCACTCCTCCTCATCCACTCGTGACCTTGACCTGTTGTGTCACTCCTCCTCATGCACTCGTGACCTTGACCTGTTGTGTCACTCCTCCTCATGCACTCGTGCCCTTGACCTGTTGTGTCACTCCTCCTCATGCACTCGTGACCTTGAACTGTTGTGTCACTCCTCCTCATGCACTCGTGCCCTTGAACTGTTGTGTCACTCCTCATGCACTCGTGACCTTGACCTGTTGTGTCACTCCACCTCATGCACTCGTGACCTTGACCTGTTGTGTCACTCCTCCTCATCCACTCGTGACCTTGACCTGTTGTGTCACTCCTCCTCATGCACTCGTGACCTTGACCTGTTGTGTCACTCCTCCTCATCCACTCGTGACCTTGACCTGTTGTGTCACTCCTCCTCATGCACTCGTGACCTTGACCTGTTGTGTCACTCCTCCTCATCCACTCGTGACCTTGACCTGTTGTGTCACTCCTCCTCATGCACTCGTGACCTTGACCTGTTGTGTCACTCCCCCTCATGCACTCGTGACCTTGACCTGTTGTGTCACTCCCCCTCATGCACTCGTGACCTTGACCTGTTGTGTCACTCCTCCTCATGCACTCGTGTCGTGACAGTGGTGTATTAGCGCAGGCCTTGCGGTGCCGTCGCTAAATGTTCGAGGCGTATCAAAGACGACATATTTACCCTCAAACTGATGTCAACCCCTCGTTAGATCTATCCATCTAACATCTAACCCTCCATCCAATCCATCCATCCATCCATCCAATCCAATCCAATCCAATCCAATCCACCCATCCATCCATCCAATCCACCCATTCCATCCATCCATCCATCCATACATCCATCCATCCATCCATCCATCCATACATCCAATCCATCCATCCCTCCATCCATCCAATAATCCATCCATCCATACATCCATCCATCCATCCATCCATCCCTCCATCCAATCCAATAATCCATCCATCCACCATCCCTCCATCCAATCCATCCATCCATCCATCCTATCCAATCCATCCATCCCTCCATCCAATCCATCCATCCATCCATCCAATCCACCCATCCATCCATCCATCCATCCATCCACCCATCCATCCATCCATCCATCCATCCATCCATCCAATCCATCCAATCCACCCATCCATCCATCCATCCATCCATCCATCCATCCATCCATCCATCCATCCATCCATCCATCCATCCATCCATCCATCCATCCATCCATCCATCCATCCATCCATCCATCCATCCATCCATCCATCCATCCATCCATCCATCCATCCATCCATCCATCCATCCATCCATCCATCCATCCATCCATCCATCCATCCATCCATCCATCCATCCATCCATCCATCCATCCATCCATCCATCCATCCATCCATCCATCCATCCATCCATCCATATCCCATCCATCCTAAATGGGGACTCTCAATAGACGTAATGTTTTTTTGGATGGATCCATCCAATCCATACGTCCAATCCATCCGTCCGTCCGTCTGTCTGGCATTATTAAAAATCTTCACTGAAATGTTATTTAGTAATTTCCTGCAGTCATTACATTAGTTTCATTCATTAGCGTTATATTTTACTGCTAGGTGTATTTGACAGACGACTGTACAAACCTCCATAAAGCGACCGATAAAAGCGCAGCACTCTCAGTCACGAGGAGCACGGATTGGTTTTAGAGGAGCGTTTCCATCTCTCAAGACTACCAGAAAACCAAATAAAGTTGAATTACGGCTCGTACGCATAGATTCATTCCAACTCAGCCCAAAGTTTACGTTTCCTCGTAAACCCGCTCCCGTTCTGACCCGTTCGCCATGTTCTGTGGCCACCCATAAAAGCTGAGTGACCCCTGGTGGCCAGAGGTCAGGGGTCGCCGTCGAGGGGAAGGAACTGTTGTCAGAGTCCATCAGCACATGAAAGCGTTGCATTCCTGCTTTATGATGCGATCGGCCGCTGAAGCCTTTGCTCGGCGCTAGATTCATGAACGCCGTTGACAGGATTAACGCCGTACGTCTCATTAGAGGTTCTCGATGCTGAGAGCCGCGGCGGGAGGCGAGCTGAGAAACTGAGCCATTAGTGTGTTTCGTCTGCGCCCGCGTCTGCTTTCACCTGCTCTCGTCTGCCATGTCCCAGCTAACACACATATGAGGACGTTCACATTTAAACGTCATCTCTGAATGCTCTTAGAACGTCCAGTTTTAAAACCAACTTTAAGGGAACATTCCATTTTGCAATCGTTATGAGAATGTTACATTTGAATGTTCTCTGAACATTCCGAAACAAGTAACATTCCAAAAAATGTTAGACGAACATTCCAAATGAAAAACCTTCCATGAACAATTTGTGCTAACGTTTTGAGAACAATATTAAAGAAAGTTCCCATTTAAACGTCATCTCTGAATGTTCTCAGAACGTTCAGAACGTCCAGTTTTAAAAATGAGAATGTTACATTTGAATGTTCTCTGAACATTCCGGAACTAGTAACATTCAAAAAATGTTAGACGAACATTCCAACTGAAAGATAACTTTGAGCAAGCGTATTAATGTTACTGGAAGAACGTTTGTTCATAACTTTGAGAGAACGTTTCCTGGGATCAGGATTTATTTGCACATGAAGGTCAGTGACACTCGCTCTTTAAAGAGATGAATGTCAGTGTTTTCAATCAGCGCTCATTGAGTATCCGATGCCTGTTTGCTGTCAGAGTTTTTGTGTAAGTAACGTCAAGTGACCCCTAAATGTTCCTGGACTCCACGTAACACAAGCTCCAAACAAATCAATGCTGAAGCGAGAGTTCACCCAGAAGTGCCAGTTCTGTCATCATTTACTCCTTCCAAACCTCTGGACTTTCTTCTGTTCAACTCAAAAGAAGATATGAAAAATGCGTTTCTGTCCATGTTGCTGTCCATGTTCGTTCACAAAAATAAATGTATGAAATGTATGTATGAAAGAAATGCATACTGGATTGGAAAGTCATGGTGATTTTTTTTTTTTTAAATCTAGTTCCTCTCTTTTTCATTCAGTCTTATCCTTTTCCTACTGTACTATAAGTGAAAAAAACAACCATAACATTTGAAGGAGTAAATCATCTCAAAATGCCAATTTTTTCATCTCTGCATGACTTTCTTTTTGTGTAAAAAACACAAAAGATTATAAGAAAAATGTCTGTTGTTTTGTCCATACAGTGAAAGTCAATGGGGTCCAATGATGTTTCTGTGAAAAAAGAAATGCACACTGGACTGGAACAACAACGGTGAGTAAATAATGACTTTTGTACATGTTCTCTGATACTGTATGTCAGGCGATGTGAGTTTTAGTCCTGTTAATCTTGTCCAGTTTCTCTCTGTTTCACCCAATTTGTCAACCAAATGTCAACCATAACATTTAAAGGAGTAAAAAAGTCAAAAATGTGAACATTGTCACCATTTACTCACTATATGACTTTCTTTCTTCTATAGAGCACAAAAGAAGATATTTTGAAACATGTTTCAGTGGGTATTTTTGTGCACACATTGAAAGTCAATGGGGCCCAAAGTTGTTTTGTCTTTATAATATCTTCATTTTTGTTCCACGGAAAAAGAAAGAAAGAAATGCAGTTGGAGTTAAAACAACATAAGTGTAAGAATCATATGTATTTTTTAATCATTATTGGGTGAACTATCTCTTTAATACTAGTTAAGGCCTCTGTAAAATGCTTTTCTCTGATAATTAATGTTGCGGAAATGCAGCTGTTTAATCCAATCTGGCCCTTTTCATACTGTACCAGTAAAAAGGCCAATATAACATTTAAAGGAATAATTTGAATTCTGCCATTATTTACTCACTTCAGACCTGAATGACTTTCTTCCTGAAAGGAAGATATATTGCAAATTGTTCATTCAATGTGAACAGATTCTATCAAGCTTCGAAAATAACAAAAGCAGCTCGTGCACTATATCTTTTAAAGCCATATTATAGTTTTGCATGAGAAACATGATGGCTTTTGCATGAACAAACTCCTTTTCCAAAATAAAATGAAATTCGGTGTTTGTTCTAAAGCACATCTGGGGAATTGCATGATATGTTTGAACCTCGGTCTCTCTAAGATGACAAAAAAACACAATAAAGCCAGTGGATTAGATGTGCGTATATGCACAGATGCAGATTGCGGATTGAATATTCTGCGGGTTTGGCCGCGTCTGCTGAAGGAGCGCTGCAGTCAGTTCCATCTCATCTCCTGTATTCATCCAAGGGAACCACATAATACCATTAAAAGACACACGGATGAGTCCTGAGTATCAGCTCTCCACGAATAACCTCATGCCTGAGACGGGCCGGATTTGTGAAGCCCCGTTTCTGTCTGGTCCCGTTTAGTTTAGTTGTGGCCTCCTAACCGGAGCTGACCTCTGTTTGACCCCGGGCCGGGCCTGACCCGTTTCTCGCCTCTGATCTCTCGCTCCTCTCCGAACGCTGAAGACATCGACCGGCGGGCCGCAGGATGACAGGTGCTAAAAGTTTGACAGCGCAGGCCACAGATACATGCTTTGAAGAAAGAGTGTGTGTGTGTGTGTGTGTGTGAGTGAGTGAGTGAGTGAGTATGTGTGTGTGTCTGTTTGAGTGTGAGTGTGTGTGTGTGTGGGCATTTACACTGGCACCAGTGTTATTTAGGTATTATTTATATACTGTTTTAGTATTTATTAATACTTTGAATGAGCTTTTTAGCTTAATTTTTTGTTATGTTCTTTTGTCATTTATATTAGTTAAATATTTCTATTTAGGTTTAATTTATTTTTATTTTAGTTTTTTTCCCCCAGTATTTTTAGTGCTTTAACAAACTTATTTCAGTTAGTATGTAGGACTTTTACTAATTATTTTAATAATATGGCAATAATTGAACCCTGAATCAACACTTTTTTTAAATAATTTTTTTCACACACCCTTATTTGTGTTACATACAGGTATTAACATTCTATTTTATATTTTTAAAAAATATATATATATTATGTTAGAACACTATTGTACATAATATCTGTACATAAAAAGTAGCCTCGAATTTTGAATTTTGAAAATTGAAAATTGTGATTTAATTGAGCATAAAAATATCTGAACTTTTGTCAGTCTCGATAAATAATGTATCAAAATCACAGCTGTAATTATTTCTAGTTCGTTAACTAAAACTGAAACAAAAGCATTTTAAATAAAATAAATAGTAACTGAAATAATTTTTCATTTAGTTCAACTTGATGTACTAAAATAACTAAAACAGAAATAAAAATCAATAAAAACTATATAGCCATATAAAAAAACCCAATAACTATTAAAAATGGCTAAAACACATACATTTTTTTTTACCAAACCTTTAACTAAAATAAAAATGTGAATGGAAAATCTAATATATATATATATCACATCTCGATACTAAAACAACACTGTAATCTGAAATAGGGCAGGTTGAGCACATTGCATTGTGGGACACATTATTCTTTGCATATTGCATGTATTTTTGGCAAAGAACATTTTTGCTGAACATTTGCATACGATGCAGTGTGTGCATACTAAATACTGCAGAAATAGTCAGAGTAGATTCTGTTCAGAAATCAGTCAGTCTCAGAGTGTGTTTTGAGAGTAACGTGTTAATTGGCCAAGATTAACTAAGGGCTTTCTCTCGTGTGTTTATGTGTGTGTGTGTGTGTGTGTGTGTGTGTGTGTGTGTGTGTGTGTGTGTGTGTGTGTGAGGGAGAGAGAGAGAGAGAGAGAGAGAATGGGCTTGTTTAGCTATACTGTGAGGACCAGATGTCCCCACAAGAATAGCAAAACTTGAGATTCCCTACTTTGTGAGGACTTCACTCACAAGGAAAATTGATTAATAAACATAATAAAATGTGTTTTTTTGAAAATGTAAAAATGCAGTAAGTTTTGTGTGATGGGCAGCTTTACAGAGAATATACAGTTTGTACAGTATAAAACCCATTGCGTCTATGGAGGTCCTCACAAGTATAGCTAAACCAACATGAGTGTGTGTGTGTGTCTGTGCACTTTGTAGGGGTCACGCGGTGACTCCCGCACGCGGCCCGGTGTCGGCGGCCCACGAGTGCTGTTACCCGGGAACAAGCAGGGCTTTTATCACATCTCCAGCTCTGACTCAGAAACTGCATTTCCAACCTCTCTCTCTCCCTCTCTGTCTCCGGGACGAACGAGCGGACACGTTTCTCCACAGCAGTTCAAGCGCAGGAGCAGCCCGTCAGGCCTGTCTCTGTGAGTCAGAGGTTTTTACACCTTTTGCTATGAAACACACACACATCTCTCTGACTCTCAGCCTACTCAGGCATATGCTGCTTATGAAGACATGTTTATTGCTTTAAACCTGACCCCACAGAGAGAGGGAATCCCAGGCCTCGGTCTCTCTGAAACCAGTGCACTCCGCTCAACTGATTGTGGATATATATCACAGAAGATCATAACGTCACGTGAATACAAGTCATGCATGTGCTTTTAGTGTATTCTGTGTGATCAAGTGCCAATATTGTGCTTTTTTTAATATTAATATACTCGTGTCAGTTGAACTAATTGTGAAAAATTGGATCATGACGTTGGGTGAATACAAGTAATGCTTGTGCTTTTAGTGTATTCTGTGTGAAAAAATGCCATTATTGTGTTTTTTTTTCGGGATGTTCCAACGCTATCTCACGACCAATTCGTACGAGTGAGTCAAATGTGGCTGATTCGTACAAATTGCCATGAGATCGGGTTGGATATTCCCTGTCATGTAGTGTGTAATGCATATGTTTTGTGAATGTAAAATGTCTGCAAAGTTTCACAGATCAAAGTGCAGATAAATTGAGATTTTGTCTTTGAACTGTCAGTAATTCCAGTCTCAATTCCAACTGAACCTGTGTAGGCATATAACTAATTTGCACAATAGTCTTGATTGGCTGTTAGCTCCGCCCTCAAACACTGTAGTTGTAGCTGAACTTGTGTAGGTTTGTTGCTAATTTGCATAATAGTCTTGATTGGCTGAACAGCGTCTCTTAGCCCCGCCCTCAAACACTGTAGTTGTAGCTGAACCTGTGTAGGTTTGTAACTAATTTGCATAATGGTCTGGATTGGCTGAACAGCGTCTCTTAGCCCCGCCCTCAAACACTGTAGTTGTAGCTGAACATGCGTAGGTTTGTAACTAATTTGCATAATGGTCTGGATTGGCTGAACAGCGTCTCTTAGCTCCGCCCTCAAACACTGTAGTTGTAGCTGAACCTGTGTAGGTTTGTAACTAATTTGCATGATGGTCTTGATTGGCTGAACAGCGTCTCTTAGCTCCGCCCTCAAACACTGTAGTTGTAGCTGAACCTGTGTAGGTTTGTAACTAATTTGCATGATAGTCTTGATTGGCTGAACAGCGTCTCTTAGCTCCGCCATCAGAGAATGGGAGAGTTTGGTTCGTGTTGTTCGTGTCGAGAAGACGCTGTTTTCTGCTGACAAAGCAAATCCACTGTGATGAGACTGATACGGTAAAACCCACGCCATCGTTACTGTTCTCATCACTGTGTGTCAAGGGCTGAGATTCAGATATGATAATGAGCGTTTGGTTTCTGACCAATCACAACAGACTGGGTCATCCGACCAATCAGAGCAGAGCAGCTTGATTACAGTATTATTTTTTTAACCTTGGATGCATATTGTAGGAGATTCCAAAACAATTACGAATCTTTAAAATAGCATAGGGGAACGTATCGGGGAAACGGGTACGTGTATAGCACGAGGGGCTGAGCTATTTGTAATCATAAATTAAAACAACGCCAAAGACAAATGATCAGAAAGTGTCTCATTCAGAGGCTGCATCCTTCAAAGGACACGGACTTATAAACCAAGCTTTCGATGTCCGAGAACATGATCAACGCGCTGTTAAATGAGTCGGTCCATTTAGATTGCTCTTGTGTCTGTGACCGCTGTCGTTGATGGATTCTTATAATGTATTGTATAATTAAGAGCTATTATCAAAGAGCTGGTTTTATAGTTAAGGCCTTAAACTGTATGTCTTCTACATACTTCTGGAGAGAGGAATATATAATAGTTTAGTTGATGATCCTTGTCTTTATTATTTATATAAAAAAAAGAAGTCCTGGAAATTGATCACCAAAAAAGAGAAACCCTGTCAAATATGTCATTTATCTGATATTAAAACATCATTTTCAGTATAGGCCCAATTTTCCATATTGGTTCATCCCAACATAGCATATTTTCATTTATAGACGTCTTTGTCATCAGTGGCGTCTTGCTTGGCGAATCGCTGGTCTTTGATGAGGAGAATCTCAATATTGAAGGTGCAGGACAGAAGAGGTCTGTGTATTTATCTGAGATGGTGTAAAACAGTCTGGACGGGCCGCCTGTCGACTGGACTCAGATCAGTTTCAGACGCTGATCAGATGGGTCTCCAGCAGCCGCACACACACACCCGACAGGCCCGATGACAGCAGGCACTCCTGATAAACAGACCCGCTTACACACACACACACACACACACACACACACATGCACGTTTACTTAGCTATCTAAATGGGGACTTTCAATAGAAGTAATGGTTTTTTGGATGGATCCATCCAATCCATCCATCCATCCAATCCCTCCATCCAATCCCTCCATCCAATCCATCCATCCATCCAATCCAATCCAATCCAATCCAATCCATCCATCCATCCATCCAATCCCTCCATCCAATCCATCCATCCATCCAATACAATCCAATACAATCCATCCATCCATCCAATCCCTCCATCCAATCCATCCAATCCATCCATCCATCCATCCATCCATCCATCCAATACAATACAATCCCTCCATCCATCCATCCATCCAATACAATCCAATCCCTCCATCCATCCATCCATCCATCCATCCATCCATCCATCCAATCCATCCATCCATCCAATCCCTCCATCCAATCCATCCAATCCATCCATCCATCCATCCATCCATCCATCCAATACAATACAATCCCTCCATCCATCCATCCATCCATCCATCCAATACAATCCAATCCCTCCATCCAATCCATCCAATCCATCCATCCATCCATCCATCCATCCATCCAATACAATACAATCCCTCCATCCATCCATCCATCCAATACAATACAATCCCTCCATCCATCCATCCATCCATCCATCCAATACAATACAATCCCTCCATCCATCCATCCATCCAATCCAATCCCTCCATCCATCCATCCATCCATCCATCCATCCATCCATCCATCCAATCCCTCCATCCAATCCATCCAATCCATCCATCCATCCATCCATCCATCCAATACAATACAATCCCTCCATCCATCCATCCATCCATCCATCCATCCATCCATCCATCCATCCAATACAATACAATACAATACAATCCCTCCATCCATCCATCCAATACAATCCAATCCCTCCATCCAATACAATCCAATCCCTCCATCCATCCATCCATCCATCCATCCATCCATCCATCCATCCATCCATCCATCCATCCATCCATCCATCCATCCATCCATCCATCCATCCATCCATCCATCCATCCATCCATCCATCCATCCATCCATCCATCCATCCATCCATCCATCCATCCATCCATCCATCCATCCATCCATCCATCCATCCATCCATCCATCCATCCATCCATCCATCCATCCATCCATCCATCCATCCATCCATCCATCCATCCATCCATCCAAATCAAAGCACTCGCCTCTAAACTTTTTGTTTAATTTGATGCATCTTAGCTAATTAAACTCCAACTTAACGTGGTCCTTTGAAACACGACTACTAATCGCTGCCCCTCGAGCGAAATAGAGTGCGAGAGAAAGTCCAGGCTGTTCTCAGATCAGCTGCTCTGGGGAAATTCCACCAGCACATGACAGGAGTGTGTTGCTTTGGATCGTCTGTTGGGTGTTTGCGTTTCCTTCTGTGCTTGTAGGTTAGCCATGACGGTAGTCCAGACACATGCGATCTTCCCTGAACATGCTGCCCGTGTGTGTGTGAGATAGAGAGAGAGAGAGAGAGAGAGAGAAAGAGAGGTCTTGGCTTGTAGGATTTGGACCTCTCAGCCTAGAAACAGCCGGCCCAGTTTGGACTCAGACCTGGTGTTAATGTCCTTTTTTTTCTCCAATACAAATCTGTTGTGTAGCAACCCCCAGATTCTCCTTTACCCACAAACCGCATGTGTTTTTAAACGCACAGCAACACACATGACAGGCACACATAGAGAGAGACGTGTTGCTTATTTAGGTGTTCATGCACAACTGCAGTAGATTAAATCAGATCGACACAGAGATTCAGAGATGGTTGAGAGGATCATTTCTTTAATTTTGGGGGTGCAAATATCAATTAGAGTACATGCATATCTTTATCATCAGTATTACAGAAAACACACTAGAAAAAATGTCAGCTATAGGTCTGATCATATACAATATTGTTTTAAAAAAGTAAAAAAGAAAAATAACAGTGTTAATGTTGCAAAATGCATCAAATATGAAACAAATTCAATTTAGCTATAAAGCAAGTCTATAGAATATAATAGTGTCATTATTCAGCTCAATTTAGTTCAATGCTCATTTAATTCAATTTAAGTCATAAAGTATGAGTAACTGAACAATAGATTTAGGTTCAAGTGAAATCAATCAATAATTACATCTACTTCCTTAAACATGCATTGCAATTCATGCACTTTATATTTTTAGAGATTTTTCACCAAAATTAAAATTCAGTCATAATTTAATTTGGACCCGATTGACTTTCATCGTATGGAGAGAAAAAGACATTTCAAAATATCATACAGTCATACAGGATTGGAACGACGCAAGGGTAAATGATGACCGAATTTACATTTTTGGTTGAAATATCCCATTAATTCATGTTTCTGCTCTTATTGTGATTGATACATTAGTGCATGTTTTCTTCATAATTCCATTTAAAAGCAACATCTTCCTCAAGTCACTCACAATATTAAAATTATGATTGACAATGTTTAGTTTCAGTCTAAAAAGTGTCCCATTATGCCATTAAATGTGTTTGTGAAACATGCAATTCATAGAAGTTTAATGTGCGAAACATGCAGTCTATATTTTGAGGATTATTATCAATCCAATCCAAATATTTAGGGTTATTATCAATGCAATCTATATATTGAAGATTACTATTGCAATATTATCAATGCAATCCATATATTGAGGATTATTATCAATGCAATCCAAATATTGAGGCTTATTATCAATGCAATCTATATATTGAAGATTATTATTGCAGTATTATCAATGCAATCCATATATTGAGGATTATTATCAATGCAATCCAAATATTGAGGCTTATTATCAATGACAATCTATATATTGAATATTATTATTGCAATATTATCAATGCAATCCATATATTGAGGATTATTATCAATGCAATCCGTATATTGAAGATCATTATCAATGCAATCAATATTGAGGATTATTATATTATCCATATTATCCAAATATTGATTATTAAGACAGTTTAGAGTTGAAAAATGTCAGATAAGGAGATGAATCAAAGACGTTTTTAAGTTGCACAAAGAACTCTTTATTCTGTAGTTTTGTTAAAGGAGCCAGAAACCAAAAGTTTATTAATGCTTCTTGTGTGGGTGTGTTTGGGTACTTGAGAAAAGCCTTTGTGATCGTGAGGGCTGGCGGCTGGGACGGGCCCTCCTGGCAAAGCTCATAGCGTCACGTCAGCCATGATGCGTGTGCGTGTGCGTGTGTGTGTGTGTGTGTGATGAATAAGAACGGCTCCTGAGCTCGAGTCTTATGCAGAAGCATCAATCAGCTCAGAATCACACCTTCACCCTCCACCCGCGCGGGGGGGAGTCCTACATGAGGTCACCGAGCCTCTAAACCTGAGAGTGGGAGGTGTTGAGACGACCAGGGAAAGAGAAAGAAAGACAGACAGAGAGAGAGAGAGAGAGAGAGAGAGAGAGAGAGAGAGAGAGAGAGAGAAAGAGAGCGCATGACATTTGTGGTGGGCTGCATTGAACACCACAAATCTGTGCTTTCATTTTCACTCTGCCTGTTCATGCTCACCCCTCACATCTGATGCTCATACTCATTTACACAATAGCACACACACACAGTTACAGGAATTATATATATGCATAATGCACGTTCGCTGCATGCTATTTATGCATCATGATACAGGTCAGACTTGTATTGTTACTTCTTGCAGTTTAAAGGTGACATATTATATGCCCCTTTTCACAAGATGTATAATAAATCTATGGTGTCCCCAGAATGTGTCTGTAAAATTTCAGCTCAAAATACCCCCCAGATCATTAAAGCCCCGTTTACACGAAGGGAAGACGCAGATGTTTCCCTACGGTTTGGCCTCTCATTTACACGAAAACCCAGGTTTTTATCACAGAAAACGATTATTTCTATAAAATGGAGATTTCTGATAACGCCGGTTATGCGTTGCCGTGTCGACCGGGAGAAACGGGGTTTTAGGCTCTCAAACGTCACATTATGTGTCAGAAAATGCTTCACGTCATGTGAGCGCCCAGTTTGGCAGAGTTATGATGGCGCTCGACAGCGTATTTATGCAGGTTGATGTAAAAGACAACTTTTTTGAAAAAACGATGTTGTGTGCATGATGTTATTATTAAAAACGGGGGGGATATTCGTTTATCTAAACCCGGCTATGTGTAACTGTGGCTTTATTATAGCTTGTCAAATTTGCCCCTTTTTGGGTGTGAGCAAAAACGCATCGTTTTTATGTGTGTCGCTTTAAATGCAAATGAGCTAGAGCCCCCCCCACCCCTGTTCAGAAGAGGGCGGAGCCTTTACACGAGCTTCAGAAACTCCGGCACAACACAGGCCAATCTCACTGATCCAGAATCAGGAATAACCGTGCAGCTTTAAGGAGAGACTCAGGGAGAGCTTCACTTTTAGACGCTCCTGGACGCTTCTGAAGGGTTAGTGGAGACACGTAGGCTATGTAGTGGAGTTACATTGATTTATCCCATCGACTTGCATGAACTGTCATGTTTAACTGTTCCACAAGTGTCCACAGTTCCTGAGGTGTTTATAAGACAGCGGTGACATGTTGTGGTCAATAGTGTTCAGTGCTCGTCTGTGCTCAACCACAGAACAGTTTCAGGCTTTGCTGGATCTTCTGCCATTGCGTTAGAACTGGTCACTGTTGTCGCTTGCGAAACCAAATGTAGTGCCGCGTGTGTAAACGTGCAGATTAAGGGCCGCGAATATTATAATAAGATCCTCTTCTTCATACTCAGAAGGAGAGCGAAATCTGATCGGCGTATTTTTTGACAGCTTGCAGAGAAAGGCTCACCAAGACAAAGTTACTGCTTTCAGTTTTCACGTTTTCTGAGTTGGTAGAAGCACCTGATTATAGCACTTACACACGGAGAAAGTCTGATTTCCATGATATGTCCCCTTTGATAATTAATTACTTGAGAGAGTTTGTAAAAACTCTGCAAAAAAAAATCAGTTTTTTCAGTCTTGTTTTCCAGCAAAAATCCTTAAAACAAGATGCACTGAACGGATATTTCAGATAGTATATTGGATATAAGCATATTTTTAAGCAATTTCTCGGATGAATTGGTCCTGTTTTAAAGATTTTTGTTCAAAACAAATAACGAGGTGTGTTGATGTATAACTAACCAGCACGTGAAGAGTAAACATGCTGACTGCATGTTATGCTTGTGTTGTGTAAGTGTCTCAGGCATTAAAGGTATTGTAGGTAGGATTTTTATAAAAAAAACTTTTTTCCAAATTTGTTAAAACTTTCTGTATATATCAATGCAAAATTAAAGTGTAAGTGCTCTAAAAAAGAAAGTATAAAAACCGAGTGTCTGTAGACAACTCACGACTGTTTTAAAGACAGCTCATTATTTCCATTCACTCCACCCCCTCCCTTCTGGGCTCCTCCCAAAGCCACGCCTCCAAAACACATGAACGCGCGACTCCGACCGCTGAGCTGAAGACGCATTATTTACCGGAGACGAGCGGAGAGGAAGGAGCGCAGTGCATGCAGTGACATCATGTCAGAATCACATGTAATAAAAAAATCTAACTTTATCATTATGAAGATAAACAAATAAGATGTATTTTAGTACTCACTATCAGCACATTGATATTGGTAAAGTTTAAAATATATATTTATTGATTCGCTAACGAGCTAGTTATCTGTTAGGCAAAGCTAAAAACAGGTTGCGTGATACACATTTTTCCATTGCCATCATTTACACTGTGATGAAGATGAATTTCGTGTAACATTCATAACATATATGGTGTTCTGCATGTAAGAGTTTCCATAATGAAAGCATTGTTGACTCTGATGAGGACTACACTCCAGAGACAAGTACCGCATCGTCAGCTCCAGGACAGATCCGGGGTCGAGGGCGAAGCAGAGGAGGCCGTGCAACTAGGGTTCGAGGAAGTAGAGGCCGAGGACGGGGTGGTCGAAGTGCAGGGCAAGGAGCACTTCTTGGACAAGAGGACCTGCGTCGAGTTTTGCATCTTGGTTGGTCTTTCTCTGCCATTGTTTTGCTATTCCTAGGTTCCGTGCCTCTTGAATTCCTCAAATCAAACGGATGCGCGCGCAAGTGGGCAGGTCCTGTGTGGCAAAAGGGTGGTTGCCATGGTTGCGAGAGAGTGACAGTCGCCTAAGCCAATCCCTTGTTTCGTCCCGATTGTAAATAATGAGCTGTGTTTAGTGCAGATTAAACGGTCTAGAGTCACTCGATTTTTATACTCTTTTTATCAGAGCACTTACATTTTAATTATGCATTGATATATATATATATAGAAAGTTTAAACAAATTTGGAAAAAAGTTTTTTATAAAAATCCTACCTACAATACCTTTAAGCTGTCAAACAAAGTAAATGTAGTCCGTATTGTATTCTGGCGTGCTTTTTGGGTCGATACATTTCATAATTTTTTTTTTTGTCTTAACTAACTACTAGCTATCATTATGTAATAGTGTAATGTAGACAGACACTGTTACTAAAATAGGTTTGAATTTTTCTTTGTTCACTTTGCACACTGAATATGTGTTGGAGCTTTTCATTTTGAACTCTCAGTTCACCAGATTGATGAATTTAACATTAAAATGCACAGAATGTTCTTGCAGGGGACATACCCCCGAAACCCCCTGAGCCTCTAGCCTAATACATTAGTAATAATAGTAGTGGTGGTAGTTAGTGTAATTTATCTACTACAAGTTAGTTTCATGGTAAGTTATTAATGATAAAATGTATTTGTACAATGCAGCTATGTAGGATCACTGCGGATGATGGAAATACGTTCTTTGTTGCATTTGTATGAACAATTTATTACAGTTGAATAATTTGCTTGTTGAAGTTTTAGAGTGACTCTAAAAGCATTTTTGTTTAGTTTAATAAATACTTATCATTTTGAAGTATTTTTAAACTCTAGGGCAACCAAGGGGCTAGAGCCGGCCCCCCGCACGTGTGTGTGTGTGTGTGTGAGAGAGAGTATTAGTGTGAGTGTGTGTGTGTATGTGTGTGTGCATGCGTGCATGTGTGTGCATTGTGAGTGTGTGTGTGTGTGTGTGTGTGTGTGTTGTTGAGCAGGTACTAGCGGCCGTGGTTAGTTGACCTTTGTTCTGCAGTCATGTGTGCGGGTTGGTTCACCTGTGGTGAGTTCTGGTTAAATGATCTGATCTAGAGGTGTGTGGGTGACCAGAACATTCAACCCACCTGCGGCTCAGCAGCGCTGTGACTCATACACACACACACACACACACACTCGCTGCCGCATTCTCATCTCGTGTCACATGATGCCCTGAAGAGACCCGAGCCACATCTACACACACACCAGAACTGAAGGTGCAGGACTCGCTTCCACATTCCTGAAACCAGTTAATGCACTGTGAACTAACATTCACCAAGGTTAATAACCACTGTAAATATATTGCATTGTTGGTTTATGTTAACTAATGCGTTAACAAACGAGATCTTATTGTAAAGTGTAACTGGATGAATCATGAAAAAGTAAAGTGACTGGAATATTTTGTGGAAATGGTTTGATTAGGGAATGAAGACGGAAATATTAATTTTGTGTTTCATTCTCATTCTCTTCTTGAACGTTATGACCCTGTTGGCACGCACAGTAATATCCTAAATCTGCTTCATAACCTGCCTGGAAGCCGAGAGTTTCAATTTTAATTTTAATCTCTTCCATATAAATCCATGTAAATCTGAGTTTTTTTAGCCCCGCCCACAACAGAATTTCATTGGCCCAAAATGTTGCGTCACGTTACTGATATGATTGTGTTTTCCGAGTGAACATCAGTGTAAGTTAGTTCTATTGGGTCAAATCCGTGTGTTTTAGCTTTGAGCTCCACTAAATGCTAGTCAAATTTGACAATTATATTTTAGCATTTAACTCATATTAAAATTTAGTCTTTCTCTTCTAGAAAAAACGGACCAATCTGATTGATGACTCATCCTGCACTGCACAGATGTCTGTCCAATCAGATGCTCTCTGACGAGAACGCCCCTCCCCCGACGCCACCTGCCATCAATTAGCAATAGTAAGTAGCGATTCATGACTGTAAACCATGTAAATGGAAAATATGGGCTATTGGTTATTAGACTTAAAAAACACCCCAAAAAAAAAAAAAGGTTTTATTTATTTATTTATTTATTTATGTTTTGTTGATTTGAAATTAAAATGTATATTTATTTATTTTATTATGTTTTTTATATTATATATTGTTTTATATATCTATATTATATATTTTATTATATTTTGTTTATATTAAATATTGAGATGTTTTAGTTCATTCAGCGTATTTATTTCATTTAATTTTATTTTATGTTATTTTATTTCACATCCATCCATTCTCCAAACCACTAGTCCAATGCTGGAAACCAATAATTTAATTTAATTTAATTTAATTTAATTTAATTTAATTTAATTTAATTTAATTTAATTATTGTATTTTATTTATTTATTTTTATGTAATTTTTTATTTTAGTTTATTTTATTATTTTATTTTATTTATTTTAATTTTAATTTATTTATTTAATTTCATTTATTTTTTTATTTTATAGTTTTGTTTTGTTTTGCTTTGATTTGCTTTCTTTTCTTTTCTTTTCTTTCTTTTAGTTTATTTAATTTTTCCATTGTGAATATTTTCACATGTATTTTTGTGATGAATATTTTGCGTTCTCATTACCTCTCCACGCCATATGAAGCAGACTCTTGAGAAAAGAGTTGATATCTGGTGTGTTTTGTGACTCCGCTCTCGTCCATTCAGCGTGTTCGTGTGTGTGTTCGTGTGTGTGTTCGTGTGTGTGTTTGTGTTTGTGTTTGTATCCGCTGCATTACTGATTTCACCTTCATGTGGTAACCTGGCACAGCACACACACGCCGCGCTCACTCAACGATGACGGCCACACACACACACACACACATGCTGGCATGCCTTCTCGGCCCTGTCGGTCACAGGAAGGGTAGCCACAGTCTCTCTGTGTGCGTTTATCCTCGGTCACTGGCCTCCCAACGTTCCCATCGAGGGGTCAAGCCTCGTGTCGTCGAGCGCACCCTTCGCTCGCGGGCCGAGGCGCTCTGACCCCACACACACACACACACACACGCGGCCGTGCCAGCAGCCTGGAGCCGGGCCCACTGATGTCATGATGGCAGGCGCTGGTGGGCGAGTTCTTCTCGCATCCGGACTCCGGAGTTCCTTCGGCTCCTGCGAAATCTTCCATATTTATGACTTTAGATTAACTCTCAATTCAATAGAATCAAAGCAAACTGCTCAGCCAATAGCAGCGTGTGTTTATGGCCATGCGGGACATTCCTTTATTGCACGTGTCTTACTCCTGCGGTTTACCCATTATTTGATTTTATATGTTGATTTATTTATTTTTGGCTTTATTATTTTATTTTTATTTGTAAATATGAAAAATTTTACTTTTTATTTTGAATTGAGTGTACATTATTTTATTATGTGAGATTGTTTACTTATGTTTATGGTTTATTTTTTAAATGTAAATAAAAAATAAATAAACCATATTTAGGGCCCGAGCACCGATGGTGTGAGGACCCTCTTGGAATTGCTCTGTTTATTATTAATAGTAGTTTAAAATGTAAAAAAATAATTTGATTTAAGTTAACTTTTATTTATTTAACTTAGATTTATATATTTCATTTATTCACGTCTTTCCATCCAGCCATTTATTTATTTATTTATTTGTATTATTTTTTTGTATTATATTTTTTTATTTATTCATTTTTTTTATATTAATAACAATGAAATGGAGTTAATTGTTTTTTATTTCATTTTATTTTTGATTGATATTTTTATTTATTTTGAAATAATAATAATAATAATAAATAACTACATTTATTTAATTTATATAATTTATTTGTTTAAATGTCTATCCATCCAGCCATTCACATATTTGTTAATTTATATTACATTTTATTTTTATATTAATTATTATGAAATGTTGAGTTGACTGTAAATGATTTTATTATGTGAGCAGGTTTGTTTATGTTTGCTATGGATTTTTTTTAAATTCATTTTTAAATAATAATAATAAAAATAAATAAGTTCTTTTTAACTTAACTTTTACTTTTTTAAATTTATATTTATATAATTTATTGGTTACACTTTACAATAAGGTTTCATTAGTTAACACAAACTAAGAATTAACAATAATTCTACAGCATTTATTAGTTTTAGTTTCATGTGTCAATTTCAACATTTACTAATACATTATTAAAATCAGGTTACGACTGTTAACATTAGTTAATGCACAACATGATTGAGTGCATCCATCAATTTATCCATCCATCAATTTATCTATCCATCCATCCATCAATTTATCCATCCATCCATCCAATCTATCCATCCATTTATCCATTTATCCATCCATCCATCATCCATTTATCCATCCATCAATTTATCCATCCATCCATTTATCCATCCATCCATTTATCATCCATCCATCCATTTATCCATCCATCCATTTATCCATCCATCAATTTATCCATCCAATCTATCCATCCATTTATCCATCCATCCATCCATCCATTTATCCATCCATCAATTTATCCATCCATCCAATCCATCCATCCATTTATCCAT